>VZRU01005999.1:26759-39927 GCA_013398155.1 Pedionomus torquatus
TATGGTCCTCTGCTGTACCCTCTCCAGCAGTTTCATGCCCTTCCTGAATTGGGGAGCCCAGAACCAGACACAGTACACCAGGAGTTTCAGTTTCAATGCTGCTGGTTTGGTTTTTTTTTGATGGAATACATTCAGTGAGAAAGTTCTGAATGTTATTGCACCTAGAATTTATTTTTTTCCCTCCTTCTACCCCACCATTCTGATCTTATGAAAGGACACATTTCTTTCCTCCAAGTCTTACCTCATTTACCTCTTTCATCTATCACAGCTACACCTACACTTCTGCTGCTCACTGCGATGAGCTCTGCTATTCAGCTTGTGCGTGGAATGTCTTGCGTACCATGTGAAAAGCCAAATTTTCTCACCTCAGTTCTCAGCTGGAGATGGGAACTTCTTTCTGGCGACAGCCTGTTGGGCTTCACTCTTCAAACAACTCTTTCTAACAATGACGAAAAGCTTTACAGGGATCTTTCCCTAGTGCTGCACTGTCGCATCCGCAGTGATTATAAAACCTCCCAACTCTAAAAGTTGCCAGAGGAGGGTAAGTTCTGTTCTCAGTCATTGGCACGTAATACAAAAGCTTTACACATGGTCGCAGGGCACCCTGGTCTCATGCGGAACGCTTTGGAGAAACAAAAAAAAAAAAAAAAAGAACAACAAACCAAAGTGGAAAATCTCCCACAGAGGAAGGAGATTCATAAAGAGAACCTGTTGCTTCAAATCATAACACAGAAGCGTATTTTGCTTGTCTTGCAGCTTCATTTCCGTGGTTATCAGTGGTGTGAGGAAATGGCCTCAAAAACGCTGTCTACACACCAGAGTTTCGTGACCTAATTCTCCCCGATACAGTCTGGGGAGTTCACCTTCAACAAAACAGGCAGGAGGATAAAATTCACAAACTATTCATCTTGTGTTTTTAAGAATGGTTTGGGGATGTTGAAATACCCCATTGTCTTACTGTTTTAGCTTTGAAGGAAAGAGAAGTCCCATTCCTGGGTGGCTCAGTTTTCCATGTTGAAGAGAGTCACAAGCAGCAGAGAGTCACAGCAGCGAGAAGGCAGCAGAAGGGCATAGAAATGTAGAATGGTTTGGGCTGGAAGGGACCTTCAAGATCATCCAGTTCCAAACCCCTGCCCTGGGCAGGGACACCTCCAACCACACCAGGTTGCTCCAAGCCCCATCCAGCCTGGCCTTGAACCCCTCCAGGGATGGGGCATCTGTCTGGGCAGGAGATACCACTGTCCCCTCTGCCTTGGGCATAAATGGGACTGTGGCTGCCAACCTACAGAAACCAAACCAATAAAACCATCCAAGAGCATGCTACACAAACTAAAGAGGTTTCTAGGCTTTCAGTTAAAAGTTTGGGTGTGACTCTCTGGGATATGACTTTCTGAAACATACAGTTCAAAGAAAAAAAATATAATTACATCAATACTTACAATAGGAGGGGTTTGGATACCCAGAATCATTGAATTGTCAGAGTTGGAAGGGACCCCTAGAGATCATCCCATCCAACTCCCCTGCTAAAGCAGGATTGCCCAGAGCACATCACTCAGGACTGCATCCAGGTGGGGCTTGAAGTTCTCCAGAGAAGGGGACTCCACACCCTCCCTGGGCAGCCTCTGCCAGGGCTCTGCCACCTTCACCAGAAAGAAGTTCTTCCTCATGTTTAGATGGAATTTCCTATGTTCCAGCTTGTGCCAATTTCCCCTTGTCTTGTCACTGGGAACCACTGAGAAGTCTGGCTCCATCCTCGTTCAACCCACCCTTCAGACACTTGTGAGCATTATTAAGGTCTCCCCTCAGCCTTCTCTTCTCCAGGCTAAAGACTCCCAGTTCTCTCAGCCTTTCATAGAATCATTCAGGTTGGAAAAGACCCTTGGGATCATCAAGTCCAACCATCAGTCCCACTCTACAAAGTTCTCCCCCATACCATAACCGCCCAAAACCACATCTCAACGACTCTTCAACACATCCAGGGATGGGGAATCAACCACCTCTCTGGGCAGACTAGTCCAGTGTCTGACTGCTCTTTCTGTGAAGAATTTTTTCCTAATGTCTAGTCTAAACCTACCCTGATGCAGCTTGAAGCCGTTCCCTCTTGTTCTATCAATAATTACCTAATTATCTTTCCTCATAAAGGAGGTGTTTTAATCCTTTAATCATCTTTGTTGCCCTATGCCAGACTCTCTCCAGTAGTTCCCTGTCTCTCTGGAACTGGGGAGCCCAGAACTGGACACAGTATTCCAGTTGTGGCCTCACCAGTGCAGAGTGGAGGGGAAGAATGACCTCCCTCAACCTGTTGGCCACACTCTCCCCCGTGGAGCCCAGGATTCCATTGGCCCTCTTGGCCACAAGGGCACATTGCTGGCTCAATTTTTGCTGCTCCCATAGCATATAAACCAAGAAAAGTTAATAACCAACTATTACATTCCAATCCCAGGAATATTTTTTATTCCTTAAGAAATATGAAGAGGTCCCAAAGGGGCAAACATACGTTCAGTCAGGGTACCAGACATGCTCACAGTGACAAGTGGCGTGGTAGGTATGCTTCAAATACATAATTTCTTGGGAGTTATGAAGCTTGTCCTTTATAACTGTATCACCTGGAAGTCAAGATGCAATTCATGCCCCACGTTTTCCGCCTTTGTACTTTTATACATAATACATGCAAGTAAGGAGATCTCAGTAAACCAAGGACTTACACATACAACATCGCGAACAGCACTTGAAAAAGGTGAATGATCTGCAACAGCACATTCTGTCTGTACTCTGCAAAGAGCACCAAAATCACTAAATAGGAGGACAAAAAAGTAATAAAACAACAACAACAACAACAAGAAAAAAAAACAAACCTGGGAGCCAACCTGGAGCACCTCTGCTTTGAAGACAGGTTGAGGGAGTTGGGGCTGTTCAGCCTGGAGAAGAGGAGGCTCCGGGGAGACCTAATGGCAGCCTTTCAGTATCTAAAGGGGGCTACAGGAAGGCTGGGGAGGGTCTGTTCCCAAAGGCTGCTGCAATAGGACGAGGGGCAATGGACTTAAAGTTGGAGAAGGGTAGATTTAAGTTGAATATTAGAAAAAATTTCTTTACACTGAGGGTGGTGGAACACTGGACCAGGTTGCCCAGGGAGGTGGTTGAGGCCCCTTCCCTGGAGATATTCAAGGTGAAGCTTGATGAAGCCCTGGGCAACCTGGTCTAGTTGGGGGTGTCCCTGTGACTGCGGGGAGGTCAGACTAGATGACCTTTGGAGGTCCCTTCCAGCCTGGAGGATTCTATGATTCTGATGCTTGGACAAGACTTCTAGTGCTATTTCATATGTTCTAGACACCTGCACAGGACAAGGTGACCTTCGCAGAGCCACAGAAGACTCAGATGCTGAGGCTCCAGAGACACCACCCAAGCGCAGTGCCGCATGGTAGAGCTAAATGCCTGGAAAAGGGCTTCAGTTCTGTAGATTGAAATGCAAACCCAGGAGAATATAGGGGAAAAAAACCCCAATGCGCTGAAGAACCATTTGCTATGGGCTCAGATGAATGTAACAACTGTGTGAAAGACACGTGAAAAGCCAACGTTTGGCTGTGATAATAAAGGAATGCTCAGTCAAGACAAGACCATCGCAGTAAAACTAAATGAACTACTTGCATGACACTCACTATGTGAGAAGGACCTTGCCAGCTCTGAACCCAACAATATCAGAGGAAGCTTCGAGGCTGGTCAAGAAAATGAAGTGGCACAAAAATACCCAAGACCCAAGAATTCACCCAAGAGCTCTAAAACACAGAAGCATGATCAAATCAGCTGCTATAATAAACAAGAGAATTGGTAGGCACGCGGGAATATGATGTAATGGGGAAGAGCAGGCATGGCTTTGCAAAGAGAAGTCATAACTTCAAGATTACTGGCATTTCTGTAAGGAGTTCATGATTATTTGGATAAGGATGATTTGGTTAATATAGTATACTTAGGTTTCTGAAAAGCCCCCAGAAGCCAAAAGCTCTCAACCAGTTTGTCACGAGGTAAAATAAAAGCCTTGCCCTTAATTGCTATTTAAAAGATGGAACAAAGTAAGCGAGCGGTTTTCACAAAATTATTAGTGGAATTCCTAAATGACCTGCCCTGGTAAACATACTCCTGTTCCCAAGAAAGTGATCTTGGAGCCGCTGCCAATAATTTTCTGAAAACAACAGCTCAGGAGGCAGTGTCAGTCAAAAGGGCGGATATAACACTAACGATTATTAGGAAGGAAACACAAAGTAAATAAGAAAACTCCCAGAAAGGTCATCACCAGCCTCAGGAAAAAAAAAAAATGAGGCTCTTCAACTCAGAAGAGACACCTTAGCATCATGAAAGAGCAGAAGTCAGAGTCAGGAGGGATTCTGAAGGAAATGCACGGAGATTGACAATTCGTTGCTCATCACGTCAGGAAAACTTAACACCCCCATGTTTTTCCTGCAGTTATTAGGCATAAAACAACCAAAAAAAAAAAAAACCCTTAGAAAAATACATTATTAACTTCTGTAGCTCATTTCTAGAGAGGCTCAAAGAATAAATATGTCCAAGCAAACGCAAGCTCCTGCAGGACAGCATTTAGATGTCATTTCCATCCTGCCAAAAGCAGGACTTGCTCTATTTCTCCTCCTCTCTTGCTGCTAGTCCCTTGCCGAACCGCAAGCCGTGTTGTTTAACCCAATGTGGTGGCATTTCCTTACCTCCTGCTCTTTTCTGCCAGCCCAAACCTGAATGTTCTTCAAGCTGTAACACAAGGCTTCTGTTTTTCTGTCCAGCCCCAAGAGTGTTTGCTTGTGAGCAGCTGTTGTCTTTAACTCTCCTTAGTCAGCCCAAAATACTGTCAAATTAATAGCGCTCACTTGAGGCAATCGTTTCATTTAAAACTGCAGGAATTGAGAAGATGGAGAGTCCAGCCTCCAAGCAGTGCAAGATGCTCTTGGCTTGCAGTATCACAGCGGATGCAATGCTGCCAAATAAAAGATGGCCTTTGAGCAACAACAAACAAGACAAGCTGAGGACAGAAGAGCTGGTGTCCAGAGCTGCCAGGATTTTGGCAGTGTCCTCGTCTTCTGTTTATAGAAAGCATAATGGCAGCGTGCAGCCCTTCCAGGGACGGAGTGGAGGATTTATGCAGTGTCAGCACTGTATCATAGAATCACGGACTTGTCTAGGTTGGAAGGGACCTTGGAGATCATCTAGTCCAAGCATCAACCTAACTCTGATAAAAAACAGCAACCCATCACCAAACAATGGCTCTAAGCACTAGGTCAACCCGTCTTCTAAATACCTCTAGGGATGGTGCCCCAACCCCTTCCCTGGGCAGAGAAGCCACCTGCTGTGCCACTTTGATTTTACTAAAACCAGAGGAAAATAAAACCTAGATCTTACACGGAATCCCTTTCAGATTTGCAACAGTATTTTTGAGGTACCTATCAGCCTATCACTAGATATACCTCGTCCCCTAAAAACCTAATGCTTCAAGCCAGAGTAGAAAAATAGAAGGGAAACAGGCCATCCCTAAATTTAGATTCTATTTTCATGTACAAATAACTGAAGGTGAAAGCAAGGCATATAAGCATTAACTAGTTGGATACAAAGACACTTTTAGATCTTTTAAATTATTTACAGGCCTAAAAGGGTGGTCAAACATAAAAAATATATCCAATTATTAAGAATAAAAATAAAATAAAAAAATAGACCATGCTTACTTTCCTAAAAATACCTACAGCACTAAACACACATTCAGCAAGAGCCAGTGCCTAAATCTGCCAGTGCCCAAGGGGCACTTGCTCGAAAAGCTTATCTTTTAATCCTCACTCCTTTTGCTCAAATGTAACGCCTTATATTTAAAAAATTACTCCGCTGCATAAGGGCAGTGTGAAAGTGTGTCTGAAATGAGCGACGCTCCTACTTGCTCCTTTTAAAACAGACTGAGAAAAAATAAATAAATAAGCCTTTCTACCTTCGAGCAATCTCATTCATTGGCTCACAACCTTTAATAGCATTTATAGCTCTGTAAATTATAATCAGGATAAATCAAATCCTGTGCTTCAGGGGACGAGCTGATCAGCACAGAAGCTGGGAAGGAGTCGTCTCCCATCTGCTGCCCCGCACCGTTGTGTAGGTGCATTGTTGGTAGGAGGGAAAGTTCACCCCGTGTGAAAGCTGGTGGCAGAACAGAAGGCTTTGAACGCCAAAAAACGTCAGGATGACAAATTCTCTGCCGCTGATGAGAAATCCCTGCCAGCCTCTGCTGCTGTGCTACGCTCACGGACCACCAGCCATGGGAGTCTACCACCTCCAGCACAGTCTAGACAACACAGCTGAAGCGAGGCAGACAGAAATAGAGAGGCATCTCTTTCCTACAAACTCCGAGTTTTAACGTCTCCTGTTGTAAACAGGTCCTTGACTGACTAATCTTACCCCCAGCAAATATAATTTGATTACCCTGTAGCCATATATGTAAACATAATATGAGAAAATCGTGGCATTAACATTATTAACTACTAACAAAATTATATTCCTCAAGTAAAAGCTGGAACATAACTTAATTTAATCTAATACATTCCATGCACAGAGACACACAGATATATGCTCACACCAAAATAACATTAATTTAAACATCATGTTTCTGAAATCCACTAATCTGAGGTCAGTGTATATATGACTGAAAACTGCAAACAGGATTTCTCTGTCATTCTCTATTTGCCTATAACCGCAGGACAATATTAAGCACAAATATTTCAGAGCAATCTGAAAGCGGGAGGAACTTATATTTCAAAATCCCACGTAAAATAGTAAAATACCAACCCAAAACTCGGAGTTTGCTGTGTACGTAGGAGTGGCATCAGCAATAAGCATAGCTCAGCCTCAGCCCATGGAGCTTTAAGTGCCAATGTTAAATTTCCAGCTTAAAATTGCTCTCCGTGAAGTTATCAGGACACACAGGTGAGCCCCACGGCGGTGCCCTGCAGACCCCTAAGCCCGTAACCTCACTGTTGGTGCCCAGGAGATGGCCTTTACCCTCTCCATTAACCATGAGTGTTGCCACCATTCTGTGGCTCCCAAGAACCACTGAAGAAGGAAAAGGGCAAGTTGGTGACCAATATCCTTGTCAAAATATTGTTTTAAGGGAAATATACTTCTATTAAGCACGGGTAGAGAAGCTTCACTACTGGCTTAGTGATTCCTCCTGACAGACCACGCTGTAGGAAGCTCCAGCTTATCTGAAAGTCAACATCACAGGGACCAAGCTGAGAGCTGGAGTTGGTCTGTGTCATTCGTGTTGCTAAATACAGGGCTGGACCTATCGCCTAGGTCTTTGTGGTAAATTTGAGGCAAAATTTGCAAGAGCATCTCCCTAAAGAAGTTGCTGAAATCCACGAGATTGCTCTTTAACAAACGCATTCAAGCAACCGAACGTGAATCATAGAATCATTCAAGTTGGAAAAGACCCTTGGGATCATTGAGTCCAACCATCAACCCCACTCTCAAAGTTCTCCCCTACACCACATCCACCAACACCACATCTCAACGACTCTGAAACACATTCAGGGATGGTGAGCACCTGAATGTTTTCATCTTTGTCTTAAACATTCACATTCTCCCTCACTCTCCCCCTAGAAATGCTCATAGAAAATTGTGGGTTTGTGGACTCCTCGAAACGCTTCCTCTTCGTGTCTAAAAGACTACTCTAGGTTAGAAACCTCACTGGAAAACTATATTAATTTCTGCACTTACTCAAATGGCACCAGGACAGGGAGTGTGAGAAAACAGATATAGAATCATAGAATGGTTAGAGTTGAAAGGGACCTTAAAGATCATCCAGTTCCAACCCCCCTGCCCTGGGCAGGGACACCTCCCACCAGACCAGGTGGCTCCAAGCCCCATCCAGCCTGGCCTTGAACCCCTCCAGGGATGGGGCAGCCACAGCTTCTCTGGGCAACCTCTTCCAGTGCCTCACCACCCTCACAGCAAAGAATTTTTTCCTAATATCCAATCTAAATCTCCCCTCTTCCAGTTTAAAACAATTACCCCTTGTCCTGACACTCCCCTCCCTGACCAAGAGTCCCTCTCCTGCTCTCCTGGAGCTCCCTTCAGACCCTGGAAGGCTGCTGTAAGGTCTCCCTGGAGCCTTCTCTTCTCCAGGCTGAACAGCCCTGTATGGCCTGGAGGTCTTGGCATCTGAGTGAGCATCCTGGCTTTTGAAGCAGGGAGAGGAACACGTCCTTCTAATTAAAAATGTTCTTTCAGGAAAAAAATGCTATGTATTTCAGAAGAGCCTTTCAGGTAGTTTCACTTAATACTGCGCCCAGCACTTAACGCTGCTCTGGGCTAAAGCTTCCTTATAAAAGTGAAATTCAAAGAACAGCTTCAGTATGTGCACGTGTAAGTAGAGCCGTGTGCGTGTGAGGGTGTGTAAATGCCATACACACACACACGCAAACCCTCCGCACCCTGAGTAAACTTCAGCCCCTCTCTACCTTTAGTCCTCAATTCTGAGTCTGCTTACCTTCCGGATTGCTAAGTCTTTCTAAATTAGAACGAGCAATTTCTCTTTGTTTTGCCTAATATTTGAAAATGGCCAAAAAAAAAAAAAAAAAAAGAAAAAAGAAAAAAGTCCCGTGGGTCACTGAAAATTATCCCTTCATTCCTGCCGCCTGTTTCAAGTCAGTCAAAACATTCCAGACTTCAAAAGGGGGCTTTGCCTGCTTAGGCCATTTTGGTGTCCTTCTACGGTTGGCCTATGAGGGATTGGTTATTTGGATAAATTAGTTTGTGGAGCCTGCTGGCCTTCTAGAAGACCTCAGTGTCTGACTGCAAATTAGTTCTACCCAACATGTAGAAATCCCTGGGCAGACGAGAAGAAATAAGTGGTGATAAAATCTAATACTACAACGTTTGTAATGCGATTTCATTCCGCTCTGTAGCTTGTAAGCAGAGCTAATGTCGAATTAGAAATTTTAAAATATAAAAAAAAGGCCACGAAAGCACAACATCAGATCAGTATCCCCGTCACAGCAGAGAAGGCTGGGTGCCAACTTTAAAGTTAAGCTTCCAGCAGGCATCTTTTACAAGAATAAACAAAAAAAAAACAATAATAAAAAAAAAAATAAAAAAAGCCACCAAACCTCCTGGTTTTCCACAGAACCAAGTAGGTATTTACATTACGGATGCACCCCCTGCTTAAGCCAGGAAGTCACACAGTTGAATTCTGCTGGCGCTTGGGCGGCGAATAAACTGCGACGCAGCCTTTTAGTGCATACTTGTACCACTGCCTAAGGAGAGTTTATCCTTAAGGAAGAGAAGTCAGGGAGCCAAAACTAACAAACGTGGCTCCTCCAGCGGAACAATGGTCCAGAAAACCTAGTAAAAAAGAAAATAAACTTCACTGGCAGTTTGCTTTTTACTGTTAAGGGCTGAGCTACAACTTCATCAAGGCTTTCAAGATGAGACCGTGCGGAATGGCGTGCATGGAGTGCTATATAGCAGATGGAAAGAGTTGGATGGGTTGTGTATTTTTTATATACCTATTATATACCCGATATTTTATAAGGTGACCTAAAAACGCCTCACTCCATAACAAAGATCCGCCTCTCCGAGGAAAAGCGGGGTCTGTAGCTAAGATCAGTGATAGCACACATTGATGGACCCCCAACAAAATCCATACTGCTCCTAAAGCCTAAGGTCAGCGCTGATTTGTGCGTGTGGAAAACGCACCACGGGTCATCCCGGCGGTGGGACTGGTCTCAGGCATCGTTGGCAGAAAATTACAAACGCTCATTAAAAAAATAAAAGCTACAATGTGTAGCTTTTATTAAAATATTTTTTTAAATTTTTTTATTAATTATTAATTTAAATTTTATTAATTTATTAATTATTTTTAACATTTTTATTAAAATAAAAGCCTGTGTTTAGGCTCTGGCTCTGCAAAGGTGAGCGTGGCCAGCAACTAGGAGCTGTGGGTAGAAGTGCTTCTGCCGGTGCCGCGAGCATCGCTGCCCACCGCACCGCGGGGTTTCTCCCACCGATTAGGAAAAGTACATTTTAAGGACCAAGAATCCCTCCGTGGCGTTATTGCAAACACAGCTGAATGGTTTGCAGTGATTTAGGTACGCTCTTCAAACCCTCCACAAACAGCCTACATTCTTCAGGAGTGTTTTCACTAAAATATTTGCAAAGAAAAAATTTCTACTAATAGCTACCGAAGGAGCAGTTACCACGGAGGGCCTCGCAGCAGCTCGTTTCGATGTGAGGAATTTAAAGCCATCAGCTAGTTCCGGCTGTTCATTATTTTTGACACTCACCCTGTGTTGTACGTGGGTTTTGTGGCTCGTGTTCCCGATATCCTACCCATTGCAGATGGAGAGGGGAAGGGGAGCGTTGGGTATTGCCTGGCAGAGCTTTCAACCAAAAATTAAAACATTTGTCTTTTCACCCCTTTTCCCTCTAGGCTTTGTCCCCTCGTGTGACAAAATGGGTAAAACGCTGGGGACGTCGCTCGAACCCAGTGGTCACGTCTGAGCATCACCGGCCACTCTGGCAGGCGTGGCCGTGGCCCCTGAAACCGCTCGCCTCGGAAACAAAACGAACGCTCTAGCCCTCTTGGTAGGGAAGATAACCTTGAAAATGCAAAAAGAGTGTAACCTGAAGCCTCAGTAAGACTGCAAAGAGCTCGAAACAAAGAGGGAGAGATGTGAACTGCCCCAGCCATCTCTCTCTGGGCCCCATGGACTCAGCATTTCTGTGGTCGTGGAGCCTGGCGTTTCTCCAAGATTCCACAGAATCCCGCATGTTTGCTGCAAAATTCATTATTTTGCTGCAGCCAGGTGCTGGATGTTTTTTGGTTTGGTTCCCCTTCTCTCTCTTTTTCTTGCTGAAACCAACTCCTCGCCCTGTTATCTTTCCACGAGCAGACACACAAAGAGAATTTTCGGTGCAAGCGCCGTTCTGTGATACATGGCGTTGGGGTAAGAAGGAGAGTGGCGTCCAGCGAAGGAGCAGGGAGGAGCAAAACGTTGGAATTATGCAGCCAGGCTGCCCAAAGCTGAGGTTTGGGGGCTGAGGGGGGAACCGGAGAAGATTAATGGCTGAAGCAGACCAGGAGCACCTCCTTTCTTGGCTCATTGGGAATGCACCGTTTGGATCTCGCTTGACTGCTGAGGGCCTCAGAGTCTTCGCTCTGTTTTCCAGATGGGCAAAGTCACAGAATCACAGAATCACCTAGGTTGAAAGGGACCTTTTAAGATCATCCAGTCCAACCAATGGGGGGAGGAAAAAACCAACCAACCAAACAAACAAACAAAAAAAAAACACAAAAAAAACCCACAGAAAAAAACCCAACAACCATAAACACCACACCACCCAACACTAAGCCATATCCTTGAGCATCAAGTCAACTTCTCTCTTGAATCCCTCCAGGGATGGTGCCTCAACCACCTCCCTGGGCAGCCCATTCCAATACCTGACAACCCTTTCAGGAAAGAAATATTTCCTAATATCTCACCTGAACTTCCCCTGGCGCAACTTGAAGCCATCACCCCTTGTCCTGTCATCTTTAACTTGGGAGAAGAGACCACCGTCAAAACCACACAATACTGAAAATACTTCTCGGGGTACAAATTTGCAAGGATAACTTTCAAATATGAGGCTGGACGGGGTAGGAATGAGAAGTATTTAATGCTGGATAATAACATATCACTACCAAAGAGAGAGTGATGGGGAAGAAACGCCCTCCAAAATATTCGCAGAAGGTATTGTAGTTGCAGAAAACACGCTCGTATCTACTTGTGAACGCTTCCTTGTGCTGCATCTTGCAAATGAATTTTAAAAAAAATGCATTTTTAAAAACGCTTTGGGCAAACCAAATGAAATAAACTACCCGCGTACCACTACAATTCCCTTTTGGAGGTTTTTTAAAAGTATATTGTCAGGGTATCTCTAACCCAGGTGCATGCCTATCTCAAGCATATCAAGCCAGAATCTTCCAGCTATCAGTATTTATTATGCTTCTAGAGGGTTTCCAGGGCAACACAGACATGTCAAGGCCAAGTTTGGGACTGGTAGAGATTTAGCCCATCACAAACATATATCATAATAATTTTACATCAGTTTTTTAAAGTCAGTTTCGTGTACAGTGTACCGTTACCCATTCTCAGTTCCCTTACAATTAGAATTTCTCTAACATCCAACGGGCACTTTCATCTCCAAAATATTTAAAACAAGACGTAAGGAGTTTTATCTTCTCAGATAGGTGTGAGCAGTGGGAGTCATTACAAATGACTGGCAGGCAGAAAAGCCCCTTAAGGATGGTGAAGAACAGGGCTTACAAACTCAAATGGAGATTGGAGCATGGGTGTACCAAATCTGGTGTGAGGTGCAACCCTACACAGGGCCCTTCAAAGCGTAAACCTGTTGGTTATGTATCAGATGTACAGATTTCAGTACCAAGGCTCATAATGCAACCCAGTCTTTGAGGCAGCCCAATGATAAGAGAAGAGGAGAGGAAGAGGAGAGGAAGAGGAGAGGAAGAGGAGAGGAAGAGGAGAGGAAGAGGAGAGGAAGAGGAGAGGAAGAGGAGAGGAAGAGGAGAGGAAGAGGAGAGGAAGAGGAGAGGAAGAGGAGAGGAAGAGGAGAGGAAGAGGAGAGGAAGAGGAGAGGAAGAGGAGAGGAAGAGGAGAGGAAGAGGAGAGGAAGAGGAGAGGAAGAGGAGAGGAAGAGGAGAGGAAGAGGAGAGGAAGAGGAGAGGAAGAGGAGAGGAAGAGGAGAGGAAGAGGAGAGGAAGAGGAGAGGAAGAGGAGAGGAAGAGGAGAGGAAGAGGAGAGGAAGAGGAGAGGAAGAGGAGAGGAAGAGGAGAGGAAGAGGAGAGGAAGAGGAGAGGAAGAGGAGAGGAAGAGGAGAGGAAGAGGAGAGGAAGAGGAGAGGAAGAGGAGAGGAAGAGGAGAGGAAGAGGAGAGGAAGAGGAGAGGAAGAGGAGAGGAAGAGGAGAGGAAGAGGAGAGGAAGAGGAGAGGAAGAGGAGAGGAAGAGGAGAGGAAGAGGAGAGGAAGAGGAGAGGAAGAGGAGAGGAAGAGGAGAGGAAGAGGAGAGGAAGAGGAGAGGAAGAGGAGAGGAAGAGGAGAGGAAGAGGAGAGGAAGAGGAGAGGAAGAGGAGAGGA
>VZRU01006001.1:0-17497 GCA_013398155.1 Pedionomus torquatus
CAGCGCTTTGCTTTAGCGCTTTTGCTTTAGCTTGGGGAGCTGTAACCCACACCCCGTCCTGCTGATAAGCATATGGCCCCAAGAGACTGCTCTGTGATACGGTTTTCCTTTCCCAGGGGGTGGGATAGATCTGGAACGGTGTGGGAAATGGCCAGGAGCCCTGCATGTGTGTGGTGGTGGGAGACCATCCCCCTCCTAGCCTCTAAATGATCTTTGAACCAGAGGAGTGTCCTGTTTGCAGTGGGGCCTCTGCTTTTGGCCTGCTCCCAGCTGCAAGTCAGCATTTGCTCCATACTTGGGACGAGGTGATGGGGACAGGGGTGGCCAAAATGTTGAGATTGCCAGAGATTCATCAGAGGTAGTTGGCTGGGGTGGGGGTGCTGAGGGGGGGGAAGAAGGCTTGGCCTGTTGGAAGGGATGCCAGAAGGTATCTCAGAGAAAGAAGTACTCCAGTGCAAGAGGGGTGGGACATCATTGGGGATGGGAACCTGCAAAGCCTAGGGGCAAGTAGACAGCTGTGCTTGGAGCTGGCAGCGGCACAAGGAAGGGAGGCCTCCACCATAGGGGCTGCTTCTTGATGTCAACCCCATGGTTTAGGTCAGGGCCTTGAGGGAACTTCGAAGGGCGAAAGGAAGGGGGAGCCTGGTAGAAGACGCCAAACATGCTGTCAATGTCCCTTGGCTTGTGTAAAAAGTCCAAGTGAATTGGGAACTTCTCTCTGATGTAATAATGTTTTGGTTTTGAGGGTGGCCCTGTGCCTGAGCTGTGGGGTGAGCCAGGGGTCCAGAGTAACCCCTGAGACTCAGGGAGCAGGGATCAAAGGAAGCGCCTCTTGATGGCCAGAAAGTAGGACAGGCAAATTCACCTTTTCTTTGAAACTGAGGCATTTTGGAGATAGTTAAGGTTAAGAAAGTTAAGTTAAGTTAAGAAACAGCATCTCTCAGAGAGAGCCCTTCGGCCCAGCTGGAGCTCTGGAGTAGCTGCTCCTGCCTCTGCATCACCGCGCAGATGGCTCATAAAGCAAATCCCTCAGAAGTCAGGGGTCAGCAGGCGTGAGGCCATGGTGCCTCATGTGCAGGGTGCCTCCAGAGTGCACCAAGGGGGCCTGGGGATGGCTTAAGCCTTCAGCCAAGCAGAGGAAGCACCTTTTTAGCCCCACTTAAAGTGCTAATCCATGGTGGGTTTACAGCCCTGTGGACACTTGCATGTCAAGACTGGACTTCTTTGCTGCTATGTTCTTCTTTGCAGGTGGTGAATTATGCTCCCTTCACACTGCTCCCATCCGCAGTACCAAGTGCCCTGTTTGAACAAGCATATGCTGTTCAGCAAGATTTTAACCTGCTGGTGGATGCTATTAGCCAAAACAAAGAATTCCTGGAGCATACCCTGGCCAGGTGACTTTTCTTTCATGTGGCACTTTGATGATACATTTTAAATGTGGGATATTCATCACCCTTCAGGCATTCCTACCTTCCATCTGTTCATCTCCCTCAAGCTGAGGCAGGCACTCCTGGCCTCTGCAGGAATTGTCTCCTTTGCTGCATTGCTTGTCCTAAGACTAATTTCTGTCAAGTCTGTGTGCTTTGAGGTCTCTTTGGGCCTCAGAAGATGGGACATCTGGCCAAGAGTTCACTCCCCCAGAGATCAATGATCTCTGATTTTGCTTGTGTTTGAAGTTTGTGAATTCATACTTGTGAGCTTGTTGGCCCCTGGGTCTTAAATTCAATGTGCTGGAGGCTTCTTTGAGTCCTAGGTTTAGGAGGACTGCCTCTGGCTGTCAAATAACCACCAGCTCTGTTACCTGCCTGCAGTTCTGAAGAGAAGGTGTTTGTTCTTTCCCCTATGCCTACCTCTGATCAGTCACCCTGTGTCCCCTGCTTTCCCATGCCATGCTGGGAAGGTGACCTGCAAACTCTGGGTGCTAGAGTACTGGCCAGCTCTGGCTTATGAGCTTTGCTGGGTTTACTGGTGGCTGTTGCCCTGTGCTGGAGCGACCATCCCCAACTCTGGCCCCCATAATCTGTAGGGCTGATGCTTCCGCAAAACCCGTTGCCCTTCCTGCTGGCTGTTCTGTCCTGGCTGTTTGTGCAGGTGATGATAGCTCTCTGGCTCTTGACAGAGCAAAGAAGACTATTCTTCATCATCATTCTGCGAAACCTCAGAACATGTTTGCACCTGTTCCAGAGCTTGTGTGGGCACATTTATACCTGTGGTTAAGGAACACAGCGCCTGGGGCTTGTGTGCATTTGTACAGTCTCAGGGCAGCTCCTTGGAAGTGCTGCTCACAATTGGCTCAGGAATTTGGGACACTGAAGAAAAGCCAGACCTAGTCCAGCAGGGCAATGAAGCACTTGGCACCACACTGCGCAGGATTTGGAGCCCAACAGGACAGGAGGAATTTGATGAATTCTTGTTCTGTAAACTGTGTGTGCAGGCACAGAGAGACTTCTGATTTCTGTCCTGAATCTGCAGAATTCTGCTGCGTTTCTTTGCTTTTGCTTGTCCTGTCTCTCTGCCATGCAAATGAAAGTCACATCTGCACAGGTGTAGAGTGGCTGTGCTGAGTGAACTGGATATGTGTTACAGTTCTGCACTCTGGTCCTTGATAAAGAGTGTGTTGGTGGTGAGATGCTTAACAGCACTGGTCTTGACTTGGTCTAGCCTCAGCCTTGCTATCTGTGCCGGAGAATGTCCCTGGTGAAGTTTTTATTTACTGGAGAGGAATTAACATGTCTTGTTCCTCTGTGGCAGTGTAAAGGAGTTGATCTGGTCTGTCTTTCTCTCTAGCACCATCAAGGTAGATGACTTCACAGCTCAGCTCTTCAGAATCCATGCGCAGGTTTTGGAGGAAGGCTTGGCTCAGGTAACTTGGCAGGAGACCCCAGTGCTCAGCAGCTTCGTCCCTTTGCAGAGGGGTGGGATTGCCTGGTCTCCGTCTGCGAGCTCGCTTGCTGCTTTGGGCTTTGAGCTGTCCTGTAGTCAGGTCGATTGCTCCCTACACTATGATGTCTTGGTTACAGCTCAAGACCTTGCCCTGTTTGACAGTCATGCCCTTTTGTTAGTGCTGCTGGAAACAGTCAGGCCTTAGCTGAGAGGATTTAATGGGGTTTATCTTTGCCCTCTGGGAGCCTTGGGGGAGTGCAAGCCCTGTTGGGACCTGTGCTGGACAGGCTGGCCCTGCAGAAGCTCCTTTGCTTTCACGAGTCTTACTAACTCCTCTGGAGTATTGAGGAGGGCTGTAGGCCCTCAGCAAGGGCCAGAGCACCCACAGACATGTCTCACAGAAGTTTTTAATCACAATAAAGGGTGATTGGATCTGCCCCAGGAGGATTTTGAGGTGAGATCATCCAAGGGATTTGTAGGTAAAGCCAACAGGAGAACCTACGTCACCTCCCCTCTGTTTCAGTCTGTGTTTTTAGGCATAAACCGCTCTGATTACATGTTTGACTGCGGGGTGGATGGGACACCAGCTTTGAAGCAGATAGAAATAAACACCATTGCTGCCAGCTTTGGAGGCCTCACCTCCCGCACTGCTGCAGTCCACGGGTAAGGGGGCATCTCCAGCCCATGCTGCCGGGTGCTGCAGTGGCTGTACCGTGTGGCCATGCCTTTGCAGGCTCTCCAGACTCCTGCTCCCTAGGTCTGGTGGGGGACTGTCCTGGCATTTACTGCTTTTGGGGTTTTTTTTCTGTTCCCCAGGCAGGTGTTGAAAGTGCTGGGGAAGTCTGAGGAGGCGTCACGCCTGCTGCCCAACAACCCAGCCAGAGGGCTCGCCTTGGGTATTGCAAAAGCCTGGGAGCTCTATGGTTCACCAAGGTAAGGAGGGAGGAGGTGCTAAAGGGTGGTTTGCCTTATCTCCCTTGGGGATCCAAATGTTTGGTGTTGAAATCAGGCTTTCTGAAAGATGCCTGTTAGCTAGACAAGCTGCTCTCAAAGAGCCTGTGGCACCCTGAGAAGAGCAATGTGGTTGTCTTGCTGCACAAGGCTGCTGTGTCACGGTTGCAGAGAAGTGCCCAAGGACCCTGGAGGAATTGTGGGGTTCAACAGCCCTGCAGAGAGCTCACTTTTCCTTTTGCATTTTCCCTTTGTGCTTATGCCCCGTTCTGGTTTGATAATGACGTGGGATCGATACTGCTCTTTATTTGCATACTGGCTCTTAGAAACACTGGAAAAAAACAAGCAGGAACAGTGGAGGAAGCCTGAATCGCAGGGACCAAAAGCTGGTGGTCCTGGGTGCTTGTAGAGTGTTTCGGGGGTTAATGATGTCTTGGTATCTCTTCCAGTGCTGTGGTAATGTTTCTGGTGGAGGAAGTCCAAAGGAACATTTTTGACCAGCGGTGCATAGAAAATGAGCTTTGGAACAGGTAAAGGTTGACTTTTCCTGGGATAGGAGTGGGAGGAGATGTTATGGTTTTGGAGGAGGGAAGCAGAATGAACTGCTACTGGGTTGTGTGTTCCCCAAGGCAGCTTGTGGGGTGTCTCTGGGCTCCCCAACATGCACCGTGTTGGGGGTGGGGTGTAGGAGTGGGTCATGGAAAGAGGTGTACAGAATCTTTGCTTTTTACTTTGTCACCTCCTCAAGGACAACATCCAAACACTTCATCGTTTCTGGGACTGTGAGAAGGCATGTCTCGGTATGTAACAGAGCAGCCTTTATCTTGGACTTCTCTCCATGGTCTGTTACGTGGCTGTCTTCAGCGTTCCTTTGGTGGCTTCCTGCCTAGCCTCATGCCCACCTTTGTCTTCACACCAGACTGCCAAAGCCTTTCACCAGCTCTTTGCTGGAAATACCAACAGCCATCAAAGCCTCTGGGGCTGATTCCTTGCTGACTTTGTGGGAGTGTATTCCTCGGAGCTGTACCAGCGGTAGCACTGCTGTGAGCCAAGTCCCTTAGAAGAGACAGTAAGGACCAGAGAGGGGTTAATAAGGGTCCTGCTCACACTCTCACTTGAGGGTGAGCACAGGCTATTTCATAAAAGCTTTGTTAACAAAGCTTCAAACCTGTTGTGAAAGATCTGGGCGAAGTAAGCAATGTGGCAGCAGAGCGAAAGACTCAGGGGAAGGAGGTGTTTTGATGAGGTCCTGTGCTGGGGCAGTGGGAGGTGTGTGGCATCCCCTGTCTGGATCAGCAGGTTCACACTGCCGCTGTGTGGAGGAAAGACTGCAAAGCATGAAGGAGGTAAAACATCCAGGAAGTCGCTCTGCAGCTCTTGGCTTTGAAGCCAGCAGTGGGCGAATTTGTTGTGTAGGGATAAAAACCACAAAATACTGACTTTTCTTAGAAACACTTCAGGAGGTGAAAGGAGAAATCCAGGGTATTTATGCCCGTGTTCGGCTTCTGACAGTAAAACATGGGACAGGTACCAAACCCAGGGACCGTTTTGGCCTGTAGGATGCCTTTGGCTGCATAGTACAAAGCCTGAGGTTATTTGTGAAGGAACCTCCAGATCCTCCTTGTTGGAGCCACTTGTTCCACCTGGGATTTCTTAGCTCAAGTAGCTATGCCTGGTCTGGTGACTCTCCCACTCCTCTCTTAACAGGAACATTCGGGTCATCAGGAAGCGGTTCAGAGATGTGTTTGAAAAGGGCTCTCTGGATGGTGCCAGAAGGCTGTATATGTGAGTATGAGCCAAGGTGCGCGTTCCTGGCTGTGTGTTGGGCACACAGGGCTGTAAACGGGAATTTTCAACCAAAGCTGGTGGTATGTTTTGAGTGTAAACAGTGACTTTTTGAGACAGCAGTTCTCTTCCATGCTCCAGCCTCTGCATCCTCTTAGAGCTGAAAGGATTTTATTTTCGCAGTGGTGAGATTTTTTTGCATACACACATCAGTCCCTTACAGCTGGAAACATCATTTCCCTCCTTCAAGCTGCAGCCTTGTGACCTCTGCGGGATCTTTACTTCCTCCACATACGCCTGCTGTGAACAGTCAGTGCTGTTTCAGAGGCTTCCACGGAGATATTTCCTGTTTACCCTTCACGTGATGGAGCTGGGCTGGGTTATTAGGGCTAGAGGAGGAGGCGTTACATGTCCTTACGGTATCTCTTGGGTTTGAACGCCCTCAGTGTCTTGCCTGCGCCCTGTGGAAGTCAGGACAGGCGAGTCACAGGCCCCAAGTGCTGGCAGTTGGTCCCAAGCGTGACGTTTGTCCTATTCCCATGGTGATGAGCTTGGAGCTGTACAAGTCTAAAGGAAGATACGGTTTCATGCCAATTTTTTTTCTGAAGTTAGGCTAATTTTTCCATGGTTTGACCTTTGGTGTCGCTGCTGTGTTTAATTAACAAATATTCTTGTCCTGGTGAGGCAGTTAAGGGGAAAGTGTATCCACTGTGCTTCCTCCAGAACATCCTCTCCACTTACTGATGTGGAGTAAAATCCCTTCACTTTGCAGTTTCAGGCAGTGCCTGGCTGCCAGCAGTTTCTGTGCCGCTCTCCCTCAGCGTGGCACCGTTTGGGTGTGTTGCTGCCACGTGTATGCTGACAGCCCTGCCCTGGCAGGATGGTTTGGAGCCTGGGCAGGTTGTTGAGTCGGTGTCCTGCATGAATTGTCACCAAAGACTCTGTTCCCTCCCAGCTTAATGAATCATAGAATTGCCTGGGTTGGAAGGGACCTCTCAGGTCATTGAGTCCAACCATCAACCCAACACTGACACAAACCATCGCTAAGCCACGTGCTTCAGCACATCTGCCCAGCTTTAAATACCTTCAGGGATGGTGACTCCACCACCACCCTGGGCAGCCCATTCCAAGGCTTAATAACCCTTTCAGTGTAAACATTTTCCCTGATTTTCAATCTGAACCTCCCCTGGCGCAACTCAGGGCCGTTTCCTTTTGTCCCATCACCTGTTCCTTGGGAGAAGAGACCAACACCCCCCCCCGCCCTGGCTACCCCCTCCTTTCAGGTAGGTGTAGAGAGCGAGAAGGTCTCCCCGCAGCCTCCTTTGCTCCAGGCTGAACACCCCCAGCTTCCTCAGCCGCTCCTCACAAGACTTGTGTTCCAGACCCCTCACCAGCTCCATTGCCCTTTTCCTGGAGGCAAAAGCTTTTTGAAAAAAATAGATTCTTTCCTCCCTGCTGGGCCGGGTGTCTGAATTACTGCGACTTTGGTTAGTAAGCACAGAGGCCGGGTGTCAGCTCCCTGTGTCCCAGGGCTCAGAGGATTGGAGCCAGGGCTTGCAATCCTCAACTTCTCTGGCAGAGGCAGCCAGGAGCCGCCCAGGAGGCCAAGGAGAAGGGTCAAATGCTGGGACATATTCCCTGCCTGACCCCATCACAGCCCCTTTGGCTCTGGGGGATTTGAAGAGACTGGCCTGGTTCTCTAAGTGCTTCTGGTTTCTGTTCCAGGGACAGCCAGGAGGTAGCAGTGGTGTACTACAGAGAGGGCTACGTGCCGAAGAACTACGACCAGCAGGTCAGTACTGTCCCCTCTGCCCATGCTGCAGCCTTGCCCAGTGGGTTTGAAGCGCCCTGTGATCCCAGGGGAGTCTGTCATGTCCTGGGTGGGGTTTGTCCTGTGCGTGTAGTTGATGTGGGGGTGTCCCTGGTGCTCAAGCAGTAAGAAAAATGAGTGACTCTTTTTCTCTAATACCCACTCGTGGTGACCTCTTCCTGCAGCATTGAATTGCTTCTGTAACATATGGGTTAACACAGGTATTAGCACCTGCTTAGCACCAAGGCATTAGACTCCGTCTGCAGCTCACTTTCTGTCCTCTGCTTTGACTGTGGGTGACGGTAACGGATCCTGCTGTTGTCGGGAGGTGGCAGCACTGGACAAACTGGGGAGGGCTGGCCAAGTGGCTGTGCTGTTTCCAGAGGTGGTGGTAAATCCACGTATGCACCTCTGCTTGTCTCCCGAGTGTTACTCCTACCCCCCTATCCCTGCCAGGCGCGGGGTGGGGGAGGAGCCAAATCATATGAACAGAAAAGAGTGAAGGAAACTATTTTTTTTTTTTTTTTTTTTATTTTTTTTTGCTGATGGGATGGTTGCTTTCTTTCTGTCTCAGAACTGGGAGGCGCGTTTGTTGCTGGAGAGATCGAGGGCAGTGAAGTGTCCCGACATTGCCACCCAACTGGCAGGCACCAAGAAGGTCCAACAGGAGCTGAGCCGGCCAGGGACACTGGAGATGTTGCTGCCTGGACGCCGTGAGGCCGTGGCTCGAATACGAGCAACGTTTGCTGGACTCTATTCCCTGGACATGGTGAGTGTGAGCGGGGCTGGAGCAGGAATGAACATGCAGATGTGCTTGGCCTGTGTGATGTTACTCTTTAGTTAAGGTGAGAAGGCTTTGTTGTAGGCCCTGGGGGACCTTGGTGATCTTGCTCAGCCCCCACTCCTCCCTGATGCTTTGCTGTTGCCATCCTTTTCTGCCAGGGCGAAGAAGGGGACAAGATTGCTGCCATGGCTATCGCTGATCCTGAACGGTTTGTGCTGAAGCCCCAGCGAGAAGGTGGAGGTAGGAGCTGGAGCGGGTTCTAGTGGGTTCTCATTGCGTTTTGTGTATCCTGCAATAGTTCTGTGATGCTCCTGGTCCTGTGCTGAGGGATAAAAGGTGGGATGGGGTGGCTTGTAGCTACTTGTAGCCATGGGGACTAGTCCTGGCAGGTGGGGCTGCTCCTGGAGAAGGTTTCCAGGCCCCAGAGCCTGGAGATCATGTGGGGGAGGCAAAGGTTGGCGCTGTTGGGCACCAGGAGCAATTGCAGAACTGGGACCAGTGGCTTCTGCTGTGCTGAGAAGTGCTTGACTTGCCGGTTTTATTGTCAGGGAATAACCTCTACGGTGAAGAGCTCAAGCAGGTTCTGGAGAAGATCAAAGACAGCCCCGAGAGAACCTCCTACATCTTGATGGATAAGATCAAGCCCCAGCCAACAATGAATTACTTGCTGAGGGCTCACAGTCCCCTCCGAGTGTCCGAGTGCATCTCAGAGCTCGGGATTTTTGGTGTGTACGTCAGGTAAGAAACCTGTGCATGTTACAGGGTGGTTCCTGGCACTCGGGTTGGGAGCATCGTCCCCTCTGCGCTGTCTGAAGCAGCAGCAGGGCAGATACCTCTGGGGAGGTGGAGGTAGAGGGGACAGAGGTGACCCTTCAGCCTCTGCTCCTGTCAGCATCTCTGGGCGCCGTGTCCGGACTCTGACCTGCTGCCAGTTTGGTTGTTGGAAAAAACCACAGAGCTGGTGCTGGCGGTCACTGGTGTAATGGCCCTGTGGAACTGGTGCGTCTCAGCCCTGATTTGTGGGAGCGCTGGTGGGTTCTGGATGCAGCCCCACGCTGTTCTGAATCCCTGGTGATCTCAGAAATAGCAGAAGGCCATGCTCAACCCTAAATAGCTGCTGCTTCTGTTTAAAACCCTGATGGGCCCATAGAAATGTTTCCAGAGCTTACAAATTAAAATCCTTCTTGGACGATTTTAGAAACCAATGTTCTCTGGCAGCGTTCAGAACCTGGCACTGCCCATGTGTGGGGCGCCTGGACCGAAACCACCCAGCTGGGAAAGGCCACTGTCACTGGTGGCAGAGAAAAGAGACTGCTTCATTAGCCCTGGGGCTTCTGCCCCACACTGGGCCAAGGAACGTGAATTGAGTTGTCCAAAGTGAAATGCCATCAGCTTCCTGGCCTGCAGCTGCTCAGGTGCCTTTTTCTTTGCAGACAGGGCAAGGAGATGGTGATGAACGAGGCCGCCGGCCACCTCCTGCGGACAAAGGCCACCGAGCACGCGGATGGTGGGGTGGCAGCTGGGGTGGCGGTGCTGGACACCCCTTTCTTGGTGTGAAGAGACGATGCCTCGTCCTGCCTGAAGAGCTGATCTGCCGTGGGGATGGTCTCCTTAGGGTGCACTCACTGAGGGCTGACGCGCTGGGGAGGAAGGACTGCGTGGACACAACGGGCCCCTCGTGCTGTTCCAGGCTTCACGCTCCTCCACGCTGTATTATTTCTGGAGATGCAGAAACCCAAAGCCTGGGGACTGAGAGGAGAGAGGTGGATGTGGAATTTGTGGCCCAGTGTTTTCCAGGTGAAAGAGGGGAGTACCCAGCTCTGTACCCGTGACCCCTCCAGCCCTCCACTTGCTGCTGCCCCCATTTCTGTGGGTCCTCAGGGTTCCTGCACGAGGAGCAGCTGCCCTGGTTTAACTCACCCAAGGGCCTCTTGCTTCTGCTTTGCCCGACTCTTGGTTTTTGACTGGGGACTCATCCCAAACAGTGCCTCTGTGCTACGCAAGGCAGGCAGCAGCGCAGCAAACAGCTGGCCGGCCCTGCCCAACCTCTGGGCTGGCTGCATCCGCTCCTGTTGCCTCATCCAACAGATCCCCGCGGGTTGGTGTGGGAATCCATCGATGACGGGATCATCTATCAAGGATCCCAGCGCGATGCTGAATTGGAGCCGGGTGTCCAGAAACCCTGAATCCCCAAGAGCTCGCACCAGCGCATCCCACTGCACCGAGCGTCTCCCACTGGTCTTGCTCCTGTCATGCCAGGGAGCCCCAGCCTCTGCACTGGTCCTGCTGGGACGTGGGGGACGGGCTGAGACTGGGACTGTTGTGCCAAGGAGGTGACAGTTGCAGTTGCTGAGGGTTTTAATCTGGGACCAACACCAGCAGGGGAGGGGGGAGACGTGTTTCCCTCCTTTCATGCCTCGGTGGGAACAAGGCAGTGGTGGAGGGACTCCATCCCTCATCCTCCTCAGCCCAGCAGTTCAAGGCAAAGTGAGAAGATGCCCCTTCCTGGCAGTGCCCTGGTGAAGCACCCAGGCAGCCTCAGCTCTCATCTCAGTGACACCAGGGAAAAGCCGTGTAAAGCCAATTATTTCTGAAGAAGGACTGTGCCGCTTGCCCGTGCCCGCACCTCGCTGGGTTTGCCACCACTGGCACTGGGTGCTCCAATCGTCAATCTTTCATCCTGGACAGAGCTCAGTTCTGTGAGTGTGACCCATTTTTGGGATCCTTGGGGTGGCGGTTTCATTGTGGGGGCCGGGGGGGTGATTACCCTCAGCCAGAGATTAAAATGGACGTGCAAATCCAAACACCAGTCTTGTGCCAGGTTTGTCTGAGATGAGAGGTAAAGGGTTCGGGGGGGACGCCTCCTCCCTGGGCAGGGCCCTTTCGTGTCCCTTCAACACCAGGGACGGCTGAAGCCAACCCAGCGTGGTCTGTTCTGGGTGCTGTAAGGTGACACAGCACCCTCTTGGCGAGGTGGCCTGGGGTCCAGCTGTGGCACCAGCGTGGTACAACCAGTGGATGCAGAGCGGCCGGGGTGAGGCGTGCCAGGACAACTGCCTCTGGGAGAAAGCAGCAAGTGCAGAAGGGGTTACCTGCAGCTCCGAGGAGCAGAAGAGAGCACTGTAGCATGGTCCAGGAGTTGGTGAAGGTGACGCTGAGGAGCAGAGAGGTGGAAGCTGGTGGCATCCGTGGCTGTGCCTGGGTGAAGACCAGGCCTGCTGGGGTGGGCAGGCAGCTGGCCAGAGCCCTGAGCTTCCTTGGCTGCTCGACTCCTGTGTGGTGGGTTCACGGTCCGTTCTTGTGAGCCTTTGTGGGCCCTTGTTGGCCAGAGACCAGGGAGAAACTGAGGCACAGGCTCCAGGCCGGGAATCAGAGCTCCTGCCTTTGCTCTGCTGTAGGGCAGCGGCCCAGTCACAACCAGTAAGTAGCACCGCCCTGCCAGCAACCAAGCCATCCCCCAAAACCTCCCCCAATTCTCTGAGCACCCCAGTCTCCCCCAGACAAGCACTTACAATCCATACAGACACTCTGAGCCCGTTTCTATTTTGTTTCCTTGAATTTTTATTCCATTTTGCATAAAATCCTGGCTGTTTCCAGCCAAAATTACAGAGCAGATGAAGAGGACCAGAGGAGGAGGGAGATGTTGCGGGAATCCTTGTCAAGGAGGTGGCACGATGCAGTGGTTTGGAGCAGGAAGGGGACACGTGGGACACTGGCACGTGCGGAGGTTACGGATCACGGGTAAGTGCTGTGCCAGCGAGAGCAGCAGGTAAGAAGTGAGACCTTGGACTTGGCCAACAGCCCTGCCAGGACACCGGCGGCACGGGCCTCGTGGGCTACCAGCCTCAGAGGTTGGTGGCCTCATCCTTCCCAGCCTGGGCCAAGTGTCAGCACAGTTCGCGGGTGAAGCCAAAACAACTGTTGCGGCAAATTTTAAAGCTCGTTTCTCCTTTGGTTTAAGTGCAAAAAAAAAAAAAAAACCAAAAAAAAACCTCCAAGAGCTCCCATGCAGTTTGCCTGCAGACGTGAGAGAGGAGGCACCTCTCGGGCAGCTCAACCCGGGGCTGGAGTTAAACGTCCTTGATTTGCAGAAGAATGGCTTTGGCAGAACCTGTGAGACAGTCAGGCTCTTGGGCTAGAGTTTTTCAGGGTTTTCTCTCCCTCTCATCATCTCAAAGCCACGTCAGATTTAAGCAAAAGCTCACTTTAATCATCTTCCACTGTTTTTTGGGGTGGGTTTTTTTCTGGATTAAACTTGGTTTCTCTGCTGTAGCGATGGTTGGGGGCGGGGGGGGGCTGCTGTGTGGGGTTTGCCCGCGAAGGGAGCGGTGCCCCTGCACGGCTTCTGCCCTCCGTCCCTTCCCTGGGCAGCAGCGGCACCAGCTCCTGCCGTGGGAGGAAGAAGGAGCTTCTCTGAACTGGGAGCTGCGCAGCCTCCCAGCTCGGCTCGAAGCAACTCAGACTAAGACTTTCCCCTCCCAGACCACAGCGTGGATTTCCCTGGATTGGGAAAAACTCACCAGCTGGAAGTCTGGAAGTTGGAAGATCTTGGCACCAAATTGCTCAAAAAAAAAAAAAACAAAACCACCAAACCCTCATCCCTGTTTAAAACCCTTGAGCTTTGCCCCCCTCCCTTTCAGGCTGGGGGACCCTGCTGGCAATGGGCTTGGGCAGTGGATGTGACACTCGGCTGCAGTTACAAGGTGAGGGTGGTTTGGTTTTGGTTTTTTGAGGTTCTCCCACAGCTTGCAGCGCTCCAAAGAGGAGAAGAAAGCAGAGCTGGTACATGGGCAGCGGCGGGTGAACCTCCCCCCTGCCTGCAATGAGTAACACCAGCACCCGCTTCCCCTCCCTCCACACACTCACACAACCCCCCCTCAGTTCCTTCCCACTGCGCACAAGGTGCCACGTAAAATACATCATGTTAATTAACGCCCCCACCCCTCCAAAACAATCAAATTAAAAAAAAAATAATCAAGAATGAGGTGCTTAAAAGGGAGTCCCTCTGTGCACGAGGCCGAACTCCCAGATATAGGATACCCATCTGGAACAGGACACACACACACACACACACACACACACACTCCTCCGAGGCAGGGAAACGCTCGGGGGGCCCAGCAATTCCTTTCCCTCGTTTGTAACGTTCGTACATTCAATTAACGGGTGAAGGTTTCCTTCCCAGGGCAGACAGCAGCTCTCCCAGGGCCCTGCTCACCGGTCCAGTTCTGTGGGGCAGGGCCAGGCCAGGCCGCTACTGCTTAGTGTCACAGCGGTTGCTGAAAAGATGTTTGATGACGCCCGGGTTGGCCAAGGTGGAGACGTCCCCCAGATCTTGGTCATTTTTGGCAACCTTCCTTAATATCCTCCTGGTGATCTTTCCTGTAACGACAGCAGGAGTCAGGATCCCTTCAGCATCCTTAACAGGAGCAAGGAAAGCCCAGACCTGCAGGGCGTGAGGTTGCTCCCCCCTGGATTTCAACGGTCCCAGACAAGCAATTTATTGCTGATTTCCTTCTACTGGGAGGAACTGCTCGGTCTCCAGGACTCCCACTGGGCCCTTACCTGAGCGGGTTTTGGGCAGGCTTGGGGCGTACTGGATGTAATCGGGTGTTGCTATCGGGCCAATTTTTTCTCTGACTGCAAAAAACCACAAACAAAAAAAAGTATTTCATTGTAGATCCATCCCTTTTCAGGTGGAATGACCAAGTTCACACACACAGAGCCCACCTGCTGGGAAGCTGGGAGGGTGATGCCCAGCCAAGCCTGTGGGCTGTGGGAGGGGGCAGCAAGACCCGCAGTGCCAGCAGGGCTATAGACAAGCCCCTGCCCTGGGCAGGGACACCTCCCACCAGACCGGGTCGCTCAAAGTCCCCTCCAGCCTGGCCTTGAACCCCTCCAGGGATGGGGCAGCCACAGCTTCTCTGGGCAACCTGGGCCAGGGTCTCACCACCATCACAGCAAAGAGTTTCATCTCCCATCTTTCAGTTTAAAACCCTTCCCCCTCGTCCTATGGCTCCCCTTCCCGATCAAGAGTCCCTCCCCAGCTTTCCTGGAGCCCCTTTAGGGACTGGAAGGGGCTCTAAGGTCTTTGCAGAGCCTTCTCTTCTCCAGGCTGAACCACCCCAACAGGTCCATGTCCTTGCTGTGCTGAGGATGCCAAAGCCAGAGTCCTTCCCAAAGGCAAGGGCATTCAATTTTTCATTCTCTCCATCTTCAAGAGACCTCTATAATGGCTACACCAATTACTATTACCATTTTGATGGAGCAAGGACTGACTCGCTGTTGGGTTCCAAGAAACTCCCATGGGCTGGTTTTATATATTAAATGCTGTAGACTCTGGTAATGAAAGACCACCCTTGAGACCAGAGCACAAAGCACCCAAGAGGAACGAAACAAAACCCCCGCAGCAGGTCAAAATCTGCCAGGAGAGCCACAAGGCCAGGCTGGACGGGCCTTTGAGCAACGAGGTTTGGTGGGAGGTGTCCCTGCCCATGACGGGGACTGGAACTCAACGCTCTCTAAGGTCCCTTCCAACTCTAACCATTCTGAGATTCTATGGTTCTACGAGCCGTGCCCATGCGCTGCTGCAAACAAAGGGCTGACGGGTACCCTGGTCCTTCTCGCAGCTGCCAGCTCCCAAGGGGCAGAGATGGCATCACATGAGCAGCCAAAGGCCGGGAGGACTAATTTTAGTCTTCGCCAGCCGTGCTCTCTAATCAGAGGGGGCACCTTGTCACAGTTGTCCACGCTGCATTCCCCAGACTACGTGCCCCCTTGGTTCAAGCACCCAAACCCTTAACCCCTCCATCACCTGCCCAGCGCTGCCCGCCCTCTCCCTGCCACAGAACCTCCCCGTGATTCAGTTGTTCCTACCTTGTTTTTTCAGCTCATCCGCCAGGTTTTTTGTGAACTCGTGGCCGTCTCTCAGGGTCACAAAGCAGTAGAGGCATTCGCCTTTCAGGGGGTGCGGGTGGCTGACCACCGCAGCCTCCGAGATGGCAGCGTGCTCCAGTAAGGCTGACTCCACCTCTGCCGTGCTCAGCAAGTGGCCTGGAAGCAAGGAGAGACGAGTGCTTTTCCCTCGCCCAGGGCAGGTGTGCTGTACCCTTGCTGGGTCTGCGAGTGTAAAAGGCCCTAAATTACAGGGCTGAGAGCATGGATTGCATTTGCTTGAGAAAAGACAACAGTTGGGGAAGAAAAACTCAGCAGTGCCAGGTATCACTCACCTGCAGAGTACAGCCACATCCCCCCACACCCCCGGGCTGTTCTCCCTCCCATCTTTAGGCTTCTGCCTTAAATTGTTCACAGCCAGGGGATTAAACACAGCACAGGCTGAGGAGCAGATGGATTTGGTAAGAGGAGACCCGTACACACCATGGGAAGGGGAGAAGAGGCTGGATCTGCAGAGCCCGGGAGCCAGCCCTGCCATTCCCTGCTCCAGCTTCTCACCACAGAGAGAGGAAACGATGCTCTCCACCTCGGGGCAGGGGCGCAGCTCACCCCTGTACCCGTGGCTCTGACATTTCACACTGGGACTGCTGGCACAGAAAGCCATGGGAAGGTGGTCAACTTAGTGGAGAACCAAGCTTTGCTGGTCAGGTGAAAGATCTAGATGGATCCAAGGGCAAAGTACAGCAGCATCTCATGGCCAGCAGTAGGAACCTGCAGGCTACAGCCCCCAGGAAAGGAGGGAGGGAGCTACTAAACACAGTTTATGGAAAACGATGGGCTGAGCAAGAGCTGAATCCCAAAGAGTCAAAAGGTGTGGGAGTGGGAGAACCTCCACCTCTGTAGACACAGCTCTGATCCAGATTAGTGGTTAGCCCTACATGGAGCAGCAGGTTGGATTAAGAACTAACCAGTCTTGCCTGATCTCTGTGATTCCCTTTGGCCCTAAATCCTCCAGCACAGAGGCACCTTGGCTGGTGAAGAACCTCCTCTATGAGGTTACAGAAGGCTCCTTCACACCAGTGTATTGTCTCCAGAGGAAATGACGCAGAAAGTCAAAAGTCACCAAGTCACAGACTCATCTGTCTCAGCAATAAGCCTGACCCAGCAATTAGCTCCACTTTGGGCACACGCTGCTGGGCAGTCACGGATGAAGAACCGTCCTCCATAAAGCAAAGTGGCTTTTTTAACTCGTGTCAGAAACAGACGCAGAAGTGTCCCCCATCAGGGAAGGTGTCTCTCTGAACTAGCATCAGAAAGCAACACTGGTCCCCGCTGAAGACAAAACTCCTTCTTACCAGAAACATTCAACATGTCATCGATTCGCCCTGTGATCCAGTAATAACCATCTTTATCTCTCCTGCAACCTAAAAATAGGCAGAAATGACAGCGTGAGGAAGCAGCGCCAGCCCTCGGAGCCACCGATAAGGGATTCTGAGGCTGGGACGTGGCAAACTGCTGTCCCGGGGCCTCTGTGGCCACGCACTCCCCCAGACAACCTTACCATCACCCGTCACATAGTACCCAGGGAACTTCTTGAAGTACGTGGTTTCAAACTGCTGGTGGTTTCCATACAGCGTGCGCATTATCCCTGGCCAGGGCTGCTTAAATACCTAACGGGGAAAAAACACAGACCTGAGTCAGCCAGACCGAAAGCAATGACCCAGTCCTTGTGCCACAGCGAGAGAGATGCAACACAGTCCTTGCACGTGGGGATGGAGATTTGAGTGATGACACTCCGACACTCGCTGCCCGGTGCTGATCTGCTGGGAAAAATCTCACCAGGCTTGGCACGGGAGGAAAGAGCTTGGATGAAAGCCCACCTTCCTGCCTTGCCCATGTCCACAACTGCATTTCTCAACCAGTTTCTTCACAGCATAAAGCTCCTGGCGAGTTTTTGGCAGTGAAGGGAGTTCCCACCACCCTCATGAGGACCCAGAGTAAGTGAAGACCTGTGCAGGTCACCAGGAAGGTCACGGAGCTCACAGGGGAACAGATAAGGGGAGGGTGGAGAAGATGAGCCCTTCTTTACCAGGTAGCCTTCTGCTTCTCCTTCCAGCTCTTCCCCCGACTCGTTCAAGATGGCAGGGACCACACCGAAGAAGGGGAACGTCTGTCATGGGTACGAGCAAAGAGACAAGGAGGTGAGTCCGGGCATTAACTGGGGGGGGTGGGAGGGAGGGTGGGATGGGACAGACCATGGGCAGCTTTGGAGGGGAGGTGGCCTTTGAGTGCAGCTTCTCAGGGCCAGGCCTGGGATTTGGATGGTGGCCACCTCCCCACAAGTAGCTAGCAGGCTCGTAGCCACAAGCCTTGGCACAGTGCTGGCTGCTGGT
>VZRU01006001.1:17581-45995 GCA_013398155.1 Pedionomus torquatus
TGGCTTCATGGGGGTGGCAGCAGGGAGGGGGGTCAGCATGTGGCCACCCTGCAAAGAGAAGTAAAAACCAGTGAGTGTGGTTTTCACAGCCCATCCCACAGCTGTTTGCATCACACCCCAGTCAGAGGGAAGCTGCTTAGGGCAGTTATGGAGACGGGGACGTGGGAAGGATATGGCAGGGACAAGGAACCCATGTTTGGGCACAGCACTTTGGAGATGCTGGGGGAGAGAAAGAGGGAGAGGAGAGCAAGGTCCAGAGCAGATCTTGGGGACCCTTTGGAAAGGAAAGTCTCCCCTTGGAGCCCATCTGAGGTCCAGGAAAGAAAGAGGAGAAGCAGAACCAACCTCCTGCATAGAACCAAAGAAACACTACAGCAAACCCACAAGGACTCTCTGCGGGGAGCACAAGGGAAAGAGAGGTCCCAGGGACACCCAGGTGAGGACTCACTGTCTCTGTCTGCCAGAACGTGTCCACTATGGGACAGCGCTCTTCTCCCACCACACGGTAGTACCACAGCCAGGCTTCAGGGTTGATGGGCTCACCAACGGTCCCCAGCACCTTCAGGGACTTCCTGCTGTGCCTGCAGAGAGGAAGAGGGTAGCAGGGCCTCAGAAGGTCACAGAGAATGGCAGCTGTGAAACTGCTGCACAGCAGAGCCTGCAGGGCTACCCAAAGTCTCTTTGGGGCTTCCAAGCATGGTTCAGACCCTTCTCGGCCTTCTTCCACAAGGGAAGAATGGAGACCTCTGTCATTTTGTGTCTCCCACTCCAAGCTCCACCTTGGCTCTCCTCCTGCCCTTCCTTGGGCCAAGGAGCAGCGCAGAGGGGCTCTCTGCCCAGCACACTTGGATAAGCTTTGGGTCAGGAGTAGGAAGAGCCCACAATCTCTGAGCTTAGCTGCAGCTTACAGCGAAGAAGGACCTGCTCACAAGTTATAATGAGTTATAACTTCAGACCATGAAGTTAGTGCTGGGAGTGCAGAAACACAGCCTTCACACTGCTGTGCAGAAGGCAGAAGATCCTGGGTTTGGAGAAACTGAGGCCACCGGTCCTCCATGGGGAGCCTCCGGCTGGTGCCAGGACCAGGGGACTCCCTGCCACGGGGGACTGGTACTCACTTTTTGACAGGCTCCTCCCCGTGCTTCATCAGCAGCCTGATGGCCGTGGGTGCTGTGTAGAACTTGGTCACCTTGTACTTGTCAACAATGCTCCACATTCGCCCGACGTCCGGGTAGGTGGGGACACCTTCAAACTGAGCAGGAGAGAGGGCAGTGACACAACTGTTCCCTACCGTTACCGACCTGCAGCACTCTCAGGAGCAGAACAGCAGCTGGACCTTAGCGTGTCCTTGCAGGAATGCCAGGGGCACCATAGTGAAGCCAGCCCAGTCCAAGGACCTCTCTTACTGCTCCCTCGGGATGGATTTACCATCAACCCACCCCAAGTGTCCTAGGAAATGTCCCCTGAAGCACCCTAGGTCCAGTGACACAATCCCACCAGCCCAAATGACCTGGCCCACACACACAGTACAGGGTGAGGTGTCCAAACACAGTGACAGAACCACAAACAAAAGCACCAAGAACCCCCAAAAGGACTCCCCCAACTTTGACAGTGACTTTTCCTGCTTGCATTTCCCCAGGGAGTCTTGGGCACAAGCCTCTGGCTCCCTGATCTGTACCCAAGTTGCAGCCACACACTGCTTAGGGAGATCCAGGCACAGGAGTTAAATGCAGGTTGTCAAAGCAGCACCATCCGTGAAAACATCACTCCCTGCTCCTGACCTGGCTCTCACATCACCCTGCAGCAGCCCTGGCTCCCCTGGTACACAAGGCTTCCACTTCTAAGGGATAGAAATAGGGGAGCATTTGAAAAATTAATCTCCCAAAAGCCACACACAAACTAGTCGTCCACCCCATCTCCAACCAAGCAGCCACCCACCCCTTCCTTGGGGACTGTCACTTTTCCTTGGGGACTGTCACTTTTCCTTGGGGAGTGTCCCCCTTCCTTGCAGAACCCAGGGCACTGTATGCAAGGGACAAGCGTGTAGCTCAGCACCACGATCTCTACCTTCTTGGTGTAAAATGTGGCACTTCAGCGTATGCTCTAGTGGCCGAGATTGTTGAGTTGGGTGATTTTTGTGGCATTTGGGTTTTTGTGGGTTTTCGTTTGGTTTTTGGGTGGTTTTTTTTGGTGTGTGTGTATGGTTGGACTTGATGACCTCAGAGGTCCTTTCCAACCATGAAAATTCTGTGTTTCTGTGTAAAAGCACCCAGCACTTACTAACACACTAGTGGCCCCGTTTGCCAAGGGTCCGTAAGTGAGGTAGGAATGGCCCGTTATCCATCCAATGTCGGCTGTGCACCAGTAGACATCCTCAGGTTGGTAATCGAAGACGTATTTAAATGAGGTGGCAGCATAAAGCATGTATCCACCCACTGTATGCAGAACACCCTAGGAGGAGAAGACACGCAACCGTCAGGGCAAGCTCCCACCAGGGCCCTCACCCTCCCAGACCAAGCTTGAGCATCACCGGTCAACGACCTCCATCAGCAGCCAAGCAGCAATGACCAGCACAGTCCCTTTCCCAAGACCTCCAAGGCTCTTCTGGCTGGGACCTCCCAACGTGAGCCTTGATGGTTCCCATTGCTGAGGTGTTACTGTGGTTCAGCCCAGCCCTGCGGGAAGCGTACCTTGGGTTTCCCCGTTGAGCCGCTTGTGTAGAGGATGAAGAGTTCGTCCTCCGAGTCACACCACTCAGGCTCACACTCTGTGCTGGCACTGCTCATCAGCTCGTGCCACCATGCGTCCATGGCCGGGTTCCAAGGGGTCTGAAAAAAAGCAAGAAGATTAGAAACAGGTCTACCCAAAAGCAAGAGAAGGAGGGGCGGGGGTGCATCCCCAGCTTTGCCCCCCTCGTGGTGGCCCACAGAGGCAGACATTCACAGCACAGCTGCTGCCACGGACCTGTTTGCTGCAAACCATGCACCAGAGCTGCAGCTCTCACTCCAGAAGCTCATTTTCTCAGCCCACAGCCACAAGGAAAACCTTTAAACATGGTCTGGCTGGAAGACCTAAGGCAGGTTGTCCAAACTACTGATAACACCGATAAACCCCTCTTGCTCTCACAGCAAAAGGGCTCCTCCTGCCCTCCTGGGCCACCCCGAGCCACGGTAGGACAGCAAAGCAGCAAACCTTGCTCAGCCACAGCCACACGGTCCCTCACACCTTGCAGGGACCCCTACGGCAACACGGCCTCAGACAAACATGTTGGGCTCACGCTGCTTGGCTCTGCAGACCCCCAAAAATACCTCTTATCTGGATTTTAAGGTAATTAGCTTGATAAGAAGTGACTGCTCCAATGCAGAACCACCCAGCACTGGCCACCTGAAGGAACTGCTTCAGGATGCCAGAGGCGTCGGAGCCACCAAGGCTTGTGGCTGATGGGCAGAAGTGACCCCAAGAGTCGTGCAGGCTCCAGGATGGCACAGGTCACTGCAAGACTTAATTCCCCCTGACCTTTTGGCCTTTCCTCAGAGGATAAAAGAAAGAGAGCTGGGGGTGCTCAGCCTGGAGAAAAGGAGGCTGAGGGGAGACCTCTACAACTCCCTGAAAGGAGGGTGCAGCCAGGGGCGTTGGTCTCTTCTCCCAAGGAACAGGTGATGGGACAAGAGGAAACGGCCTCAAGTTGCACCAGGGGAGGTTCAGATTGGATATTAGGAAAAAAATTGACACTGGAAGGGTTATTAAGCCTTGGAATGGGCTGCCCAGGGAAGGGGTTGAAGCATCATCCCTGGAGGGATTTAAAAGATGTGGTGCTGAGGGACTTGGGTTAGTGGTGGTTTTTGTCAGTGTGGGGTTGATGGTTGGACTCAATGATCTGAAAGGGCCCTTACAACTTAGATAATTCTATCAACTTAGGTAATGCTGAGATTGGGAGCAGATGAGCAGGCAAAGCTCAGGATTCCTGTTTTCACATCCCTGTAAGGCCAGGCACCCTGACCCACAGCCCGGCAGCTCCCAGCTGGGACACTCCTCCTTCCTTTCAGAGGCAGGGACCATCGGGCAGGCCCAGCTCACGCAGGGTCTCCACAACTCCTTCAGCTGGGGTCTCTGGAGGCAGAGAGAGGGACCCACAGTGACTCTTTGTGGCCTCAAAGATGTTCACATGCCATTTGGAGGCACCAGAACCCCGTGGTCCAGCACGCAGCTCCTGCAACTGTGGTGCAGGGGGACAGCAGCTGCTTGACAGCCTGGTGTAACTGAGCCCACTCCAAAGGTTCTCGTGGATCTCCAGGGCTCCTGGCTTTACCTGGGGAACCAGTTTCCCCAAGTCTAGCCCACCGACAAGCTCCCAGCAAGGCACCACATCGACAAAGCCCATGGTAGGCTCAACACCAGCCCATCCAAGGGTCACCTTCTTGCATCCCTCCTTCAAAGATCACCCCATTTTAGCACCCAGCTTCCAACTGCCCCACAGAGGGGGTCAGACCCACGGCACACCACACGGCTCTGAAGCCAGGCCTGCCCTCTTATGGGGCCGTGGCTCCTTGGATGGGGCACGCAGAGCCCACGTATTGGGTCTGGAGCTCTAGTTTTGCTGCCCGGGGCACATTGCCACAGCCAGGAAGCTGCGGGTGAGCCCTGCCAGCCTCACCCCAAAGGGAAGGGCGTTGCAAGAGCCGCTTTTAAAAGGAAGAGAGATGAACTGTCATCCAAAGGCTGGCAGCACATCCCAGTGCTGACGTGCATTTGGGGGGTTTTAGGGATGCGGACTTGTTTCCGGCGGCCAAGTCGGTGGCACCGCGTTCACCCCCGAACCGTGGGCAGCGCTGGCCAAGCGGCGAGTGCCATCTATTGCTAACATGCAGCTGCTGTTAACCCAGTTAGGAAGGCACGTGTGGCCGTGCAGAGCCAGAGTGGTTAGGAAGGTGGAGCACTGGAGAGGGAAGCGGAGGGGAGGTGCCATGAGAAGGAAGGCAGTGCTGTGTGTAAATACCTTGGGATGGAGTCTTTGTGAGCTCTCAGTCTTTTTTTCCTGTTAAAAATCCACAAAGAGGGTGTGAAAGTTGAGAAGCAGAGGATCCACACTGGGCTTTGCAGGCAAGGAGCTGGAAGCCCCCAGGCCTGGATGCTGGGAAACCATCCTGGCAGGCTGGAGAGCTCTGGCAACTGGGCCAGGCCAGGAGATGCCCTCTGAGCAAACACCTGCCTGTTTCCATCCCCTTTCCTGGGTACACACAGCCCACAGAGGCCACCCCCCAACATGTGGCCAGCTGGGTACAGAGGCGCAGAGCTGGCCTACAACCCACAGACCATCTGATAGCATTGCACAAGCCAACGGCACGGCAAAGATGTACTCACAAGGGAAAGCAATCTTTAATAAAGTGTCTGAACAAGTAGAGCAGCAAGAGCCAAAGGGTAAGAGAGCTCCTCCAGCCTCCTCTTCTACACAAGAACCTCACCACACCACCAGCAAACAACCTGGGCACAGGCTTCTCTGTAGCCTCCCAACCTCCTGCAGAAAGGCCGGTCTGCCCCAGTTTTCCCAGTCCTTGGCAGCTCCAAGAGATGGGGCAGAGGAAGGCAACGTAACACGGCCGGGCTGGCAAACACCAAGCAACACCCCAGTAAAATGAACACAGCTGAACAAGGAAACTTAACTCCAAATTAACTCAAAAGTACAGAATCTGCTGGACTTCTTGTTCCAGTCACATGCACAGACCACCCCCTTTTAAAAGCAGAGCTCAGTCAGATGCACTCCCCACATACAACCCATTTCTGAACAAACACCGGCGTGGGGATAACCCTGCACAAATAATCACCAAACACGCAGGGACAGAAGACACCATTGCAAGAGAAGGAGCTGTTCAATAGTTGAAAGCAACCTGCCCTTTAAGCAGATGAAGGCAGCAGGTACCCGGCAGGCACAGCAGCCTCAGGAGCTCAGCAGGTACTCATGGTTCCACCACACCTTCTCCTCCTACCTCCACCCCCATTTTGCCACATGCCTCTGGCCCACATCCTTTCATCTGGTTTCAGCTGGAAGGGAAAGCCTCAGCCCTGACAGCCGACAGTCACTGTGCCAGCTACACGGGTACCACACCATTCTCAGTGTACGACTGTCGTCATGTCGGGGGACTGTCTTAAACCCGTGCTGCAAAAGCCCTTGGTTTTCCTCTCCTGCTTCCACTGTCACAGCTGCAGCGCAGGAGGGCATCACTCCTTGCATAAAAGTGTAGATAGATAAGGGGTAGAAAGGAAAAGTCCTTCATTGCAGAGGAAAACGGGCATCTTGTCCTAGTGATGTACCAGGGAGATGTGCTCCACTGTGCTCTCAGGGGTCTGCGGGGCTGGCAGCTGATGATAGGAAGCAGCAGGGAGAGGATCTCGGTAAGGCAAAGGAACCCTTTTTCAGACCACTCACAATGCAACGACAGCAAGGATGGGAGAAAACGGAACAGAAACACATCCAGGAAAGAGAGGCAACCAGGGAATCACGGTGGTCGTTTTGCACTGATTGATTTGCCGGGCTCAGGCCCATAACAATAAAATTTCCCATCTCTTCCCCCGAGAAGCATACCTGTACGTCCTGGCACAGCCTTTTCAGAGGAGGAGACTTGCTGCACGTCCCGTCCACTGCCACCTCTTCTCTCCCCAGGTGCTTCACCACAATGCACTTTTTCAAAGCGGAGCCCCTGTAAAAGGCAGGAGCTGTCAGATCTGGCTGTTCCAACCAAGCCTGCCCTTTGTGGGCTTCACGGGCAGCGCTGAAGGCAGAGCAGGGGTCCCCCAGCTGCTTTTATTGAGCTGAAGCATGTGCCACCATGCAAACTCCAGGCACACCATGAAGTGCTGAGGAACATCAGCCACAAGAACAGAGTTGGGAGAACAGGAAAGGTCTGTGCACAGCTTATTGGGGATTTCTCAGGTGCAATTCCTACAGGGGAAGCGGGGAACCCACAAGCATCTCTCACAGGTCACTGCCGGGGACATTCCTTACAAATCCCAAATTTTGCCACCTGTGACCACAAAGAAGACCTCCCACAGCACCCAGAAGATGTTAGGTGGCTGCTCTCAGCCCTAGGCATGACAAGCTAATTCAGAAAGGCTTCCAAAGCCAATTTATACATCACAGAAACGAGTGGCCATTTGTCCCCTTCATGAGAGCCATATAATGCAAATCACAGGATCTTGTCCCCCTTCAGCCCTGTCAGGGTACCAAATGCTGTCTCCATCAGTCAATTCCCAGCTTCAGAATCACTTCTGTCCTCCCAGGTACCTACTTTTACAGATATAGAAAATTATTTTTTCAAGTTTTAGGGTTGTAAATGCTTTTAAGGAGTTTGAATTTCTAACATGCAAACTATCCACCCCAAACTGTCGTGCTTGCTCTACCTTACAAGACCACAGTCAGTCTCACACAAGCTACACAAACATCATGTCTGTAAGCTCGGCAAAGTAATTTCATCATGCTTATTGCCCTTTCTGTAAAACCTGATGATAGATCTGTCTATCTCTTTACGGGTGAAGATGCTTAAAAAACTCAAGCAGCTTCACCACATACTTGTGCCCGGTCAGGCCTGATCCCCTGCACATGCTGGTGCACGTCAACTGCACTGCCTGGTCCTGTTTACACAGCCATTTCCCAAACTGGAGTCATGGCTGGTTTATTTAATTTATTGTTGAATTAGTGGCTTTGGCGAAAGACTTAAGCCTCATCTGGACATGCCCCATAGCACCATGTCCAACTGTTCCCAACTGGTAAGGGCAGAGCATTATTCTCTCCCACTCCAAGAGCTGCTGCTGCTGCTGCAGAACGGGGAGATCTGCCATGGGCCAGAACGACAGCGGATCAGCGTCTCCAGCAAATCCTCCCAGCCAGTATGTGGGCCTTCAGCTCAGAACAGGTTAAGAGGAAAGTTCAAATATTTTTTAAGACAAGCAAATTGAAGCGTGTATTACTTCTGAAAGGCTCATGAGCACAGCACAGCCCGTGTCTTTCCCACCTAGGAAAACTTCCATTTGTGCAGGAGCAGATTCCGGCAGCAACACCTTTCTTACAAGAGAATCCGAACTTACTTGTCTTTACATTTCTGGAGGGCTTCATCTGCAATCTGCTTCAAGTTGATCAGCTTGTCTCCTCGATAAAAAGCATCTGCAAAATGGTAAAGACAACATTAGAAGGGCTTCAAAGCCAGCGTGGCCTGGGACAGCTGGGAGCAACCAGCAGCTTCAGGAGGGCAGAGCAGAGCTTGTGCACTGGAGCGAGGGAAAGCAGACAGGCAGCCGATGGGAAAGGTTTCCTAATACAACCTTCTAGCCTAGAGAAACAGATGCCAAGAGAAATGGTGAAATTCTTCCCTGGGAGAGGTTCCAGTTTGACCCGACAAGTCTCTTGGGAATATTCTGTGGGGAATAATCCAACATGACCAGAACACAAATTGCAAAGTTTAGCAGGTCCTTACCATACTGTGGGCCTATTAATAAAAATACTCTTTTTTTCACTATTGCAAAAAACAGCTGGGGAAATGCAATGGGCTTACACACAAACCCCTCTCTTAACCCCTTGCTTTACAAGGCAGTAGTCACAACAGATATTTCCTTAGAATTGGGAAGGGAGGGAATTCTCCTATTAGGACTGCTTCACAAACAATACATCTTGCAAACATCTGGCTGATTTTGGAGGGCAACACGGACGAGAAGCGTTTGGGAGCATGTTATTAGCAGCTGGTGACATCATGCTTTACAGGGAAAAGTGGGAGGGCTGCTCAGATGCTTCACTGTGGGTTCAAAGTGGAAAACAGTACTCAAGCACAGCTACAAGCAGCGCATCCGCCTTGCGGCCGCTCAGCTGAAACTCTTCCTCTTCCGATTCGAAGTGCTTTTGGCTTTTAAAATAAAGACCTTCCAGGCAGACAAGTTTTACCTGCCGTGATGAGGAGAGAACAACCGCAGTCAAGAATCCGCTCACAGAGAGAGTCTGCTGAGAAACCTGCAAACTGACCGAGAGATCACACAATGACATCAGCGAGGACACCAAAAAATTGCAACCCAAAACACCCCTACAGCAACTCTGCAGTTCACCCACGACAAAGGATATCACCAGGCACTGATGGACAGAGCTAAAGGAGCTCATTCTACAGTTAATACAGAAGAGGGCTAGGAATCGGCACCTTAAATTAAATTTCCAGCCATCTCACAGTCAGTACCCATCTTTCCAGCTTCTTCCTCCCAATTGTCCCAAAACCAGGAGTTGCTCTTCGCCCATAGCTCAGAACCAAAAGCAAGGCAAAGGGCTTGCTCCTACCACAACAGAGTGAAGAGCTCCAATCCTGGCACAGGCCAGCATGGCTACAACCAGCTCCAGGATCATTGGCATGTAGATGGAAATTCGGTCTCCTTTTTTCACGCCTGGGAAGGGAAAATGAAGCTGGTGTTTGCCAGAATGATCACGTCATGTGTCAAAAGAACAGGATATAGAAAGAAATTAATGCTTTTAAAACCAACATTGATATGCACACAAAAAAACTTCAGCTGGAGTTAGAGCTGAGCCAGCCTTGGGTTTTGCCTTTCAAGCCCAATGGCTCTTGTAAGACAACTGCAATGAACACTCCGTGTTCTCATCAGACACAACCCTTCAAAGAGGCAGAAATTTAACAACTGCTACTGGAAAACCCCAGAGCAGGAAGTTTTGAGCACAGATCTCTTCCTCGTAGAGCTGACGTGACAAGCATCGATTAGCTTCCGCAGACAGAGCCAGAGATGAATCTCCAACAGTTTGCTGCGGAGCAAATCTGCATCTACCCCTGCTTTGCAAGTGGAAGCAGGGAGAGAAGTGAACCATTTTGCACAGAGTTACTCAACAGGCAGCAACCGTGCAAAAAATGAGCCCAATCTCCACCGCCCTTCCCAGTATCCAACGCTGCTATTGCTTCAGCCCCGTACCTTGGCTGCGGAGGACGTTGGCAAACTGACAGACTTTGTGCAGCAACTCGCTGTATGTGATTTTCGCAGAATCCCCAGGTTCGTTCCCTTCCCTGAAAAAGCAAGGCAATATTTGTTACGGTACAAGCATTACAAGGTAACGGTGACACTGCAAATTGGAGGTACTTACTGCTCTGGACAACTAATGCCCTCACCCGCCCTTCTGAGCACAGAGTAACCAAGCCCCAGAAATCCATTCCTGAACTAAAGTCCTCCAATAGTAGGAAAAATTTGGTCCAAAGTCCCCATCTCTCTGTAGATCACTACATCTGAAAGGACTGGAATGTATGCAGTGGAAATATATGGTACTTTTAGAGCGGAGAGAGGCAAGAAGAACCAAAACTATGAGCACAGAGGCTCAAGAGCAACCCAGGGTTTACAGTGTGGCACCCTTGCTCGCATGCACTCATGCCTGCAGACGTGTCTGTGTGAAATATTGGCCAAAGTCATCATGCAGCAACACCCAGCCCTTAAATACCTACCATCTGATGGGCTGGGATGGGATGCCAAAGGCCGTCTTGTTTTTCCAAGGTCATATATAAATATACCCGCGTATATGTGTTTGGTGCCACGCCTGCTCTGCATTATTCTCGTGGTGGTCCTCTATGAACCACCTCTGGGCTCCTGCAGCCCAGGTGCCAGTTCACTGGGTCCTTGCTATCAGATACAATGGGAAGAAGAGCCAAGAGCTGTATCCAGAGCTGGAACAGGAATGTCACATCCCCAGGGAAATGATCCGGTACCAAAGTGAAAACCAGCTGATTTTAATGTGACACAGCGCTTCAGCCATGCAAATGAGGTGGCACTCCCAACAGATCAGATTAACAAAGAATTTGAAATGACTTCACACTAATGACATTCCTGTCTCCCGCACCCAGGAAGGAGGGAAACTCTTTCCCAACTCTCTACCCCAGGCAACCGGCACAGAAACATGAGCGATCCGTGAAAGAACAGGGGTACCACTCTCAGCTGACAGTCTGCCTGGAAAAGCACCCCACTGAATGAAAACCAACACTGGTGCTGGGGAGAAGCCAGGGAACACCTCCACGCTCCCTTAGCACCACAGCCAGGCTCTAACTTGGGAGCAGAAACCTCACTTCTTTAGTATCTCAAGCAGTCCAGAGCATGCAAAAAATATGTACTGAATTCTAGCTGAAACTAATCACGGCTTCCCCTTCCCGTAGCAACACAAACAGAAGGAGGGCTGCTGATGCAGAAATGCATAAACACCCTCATTTCTCATGTAATTCCCCAGTAAGAGCCATTCCATGTCACCACAACAGCAGCCACATGCTCTGACAGCAGATGCGGTCCTGATGGAAACAGTATGAAGAGCTGAGAAAGCCCCAGTCTGTGCCTCCTGCCCCACGTAGGACAGGGGTGTCCAAACCGGTGGTTACACTGGGACCATCCCATTCAAATGCTACTCATGGATCTGCTGCTTTCAAACCTATCATAGTATCATAGAATGGTTAGAGTTGGAAGGGACCTTGAAGATCATCGAGTTCCAAGCCCCCTGCTATGGGGGGGTTGAGGACTTGATTGAAGGCTTGATTGAGGTTGAGGGCTTGATTTATCCCTCTTGATACCCAGTTATACTTCAGAGCTCCACAGTGCTCTGCAGCAACTGGGTCCATTGATACCCACACTGATGTGGACAGGCCAGTCTGTCTTCCCCCCAGTGGCTCCAAGAAGGGGATTCTCTGCTTGGTCCTTTATGCAAGGTTGGGCCTTTTTAAGTACAGAGAGCAGAGAAGCAAGAATTCTGAGAGGAAGAAAAATGTGGGGATGAGAACCACTGCCCAGGGCAAGCAGCTCAGCCCTGGCAGCTTCGTCTCCCTCCTCTGTCATAACCAAGAGTACCACTTCAAGCTAAATGACACATGAAACTGTTAAGACAAAGTCTCGGCTATTAAAGAGAAACCAGGAAATCACAGGGTTTCATTTTGATTTCACTTTTGATGAGAGCCTTCCCTCACTGCAGAGGTTTCCCTTGGTGCTTCTATACCACAAGAGTGGCAATATCTACACACACAGAGCTCATTTCAAATATTCCAGGTCCTCCTCCTTGCTGTGCTTCGGGAGGAAAATTTAGGGCAGCAAACGCACCCAGGCTTGTCCTCAAAGCCAGCACGCACGGGGCACCGCAGGAGGAATGCAAAGCAAAGTCAACAAGAAGTTAAAACTTTCTGCAAGGACTGTCAGAGGGCTTTCATACTCCCTTCCATTGACTCGCCTGCAAAAGAGTGCTAGTGGCATCAGCAAGGGGAACCTCAGGCTTCAGATTTTCAGATGATCTTGTGCTTAATGGGAAATGAGTCACATCCACGCTTCTATGGGACACGACCCCTCCTTTCACCGCATCTCCAGCAAAGGCCTCTGAGCAGTCTCCCAAGAGCCTGCAAATTGCTCCTGAAAATAGTCTGGAGTGCCCACAGCTACACTCAGCGGGCTACAGCAGCACTTGGAGATCGCTCAGTCCTCTTCTCTGGCACAAAAGCCACATGAGTGATGCATTTTAGAGAGGGCATTTAAAGGAATGCCCACCCGCACGCTACCAAGGGCTCCGTGCGTCAAAAGCGAGCCTGTAAATTCCTGGCAGCAAAGTTCTGCGCGTGGCGTCTTCCCTTCGGCATCCAGCGGACAAAAGCAAGAGCTGAGAGTCCTCAGCCTCTCATGGGCTCGCTTGTCCAAATTGAATTGGAAAAAAGAAATAAAAATAACATTTAAAAACTCGTGCTTCTGAAAACATTCGGGCAGGGCTCACCTCCATGCCTACAGCACAGAGCCTAAGGCCTGCAGAATCGGACATCCCATAAATATTTCTTTTTTTTTTCTTTTAAGAAAATAGTTGTCAGCGGCCCTGCTGCGACTGCCAGCCTGCGATCTTTGATCCAGCAGCAGGCCATCTTCAGAAAGGAAAAACCAATTCTCAGCACCCCAAACTTCCCAGCTACATCGTCAGATGAAACACGCGGCGAAGCACAGCTGGAGCCTGGCGTTTTTCTTGTCTTCTTCAAACTGAGTCCTGCCTTTAGCAACCAGTCATCCAAAATTTTCCAGCATCATCTGGGTCACAGCAGGAATGTAGATGAGTTTTTTAGCACTCAAGAAGCCTGTGTTTTACATACTGCATGTTGTGTGCACACTCAGCTGCAGAAAAGCATTTTTTGGCCCATCTGGTCTCAGCTGAACCACCCATTGATTTCAGAAAATCCAAGTCCTTTAAACTAAACATGCAGATGCACAACAGCGGACTGGATTTCCCCAGGAAATGGGTGCTTTGTTGAAAAAGTCAGGTTTCACATAAAGATGATGGCTTTCTAGCTGCCTGCAGCCACTCATTGCCGGGACCAGGCAGCCCAAGGGCATCAGAGACCATCGCTACAGCAGCGTGCAGGACAGAGAGCGGCGCCAAGATCTGCACAAAACAGGTCCCTGTGAATGTGTTAGAGGAAGCAGAGGCTCTGCAGAGTATTCATCACACTGCTCCCTTCTGCCAGCGGTTAAAGTAACAGCCTCTCTTCTCCTGAGCAGGCACCGTGATGCACACAAACCTCACATGCCTCTGGTGGTCCTACCAGTCTCCTGGTAAGAAAACATCGCATGGAGAAACCATACCGGGCAGGGGAAGAAGAAGACTTCAGATGGGAAACTTCGATACTTGTCACCTCCATGGCAGAGCCACGCTCACAGGAGGGTCACAGACCAACTGCCTGCTCAGCTGGGAGTTTGACCTTGGAGATGTGGAGCTGTATGCCTCTTCCACTGGATATCCACAGGGCTAAACCAGGGTTAAGCTTCCCTGTAAGAGTGACCACATAGGCCAGCAAAAGGTTGAGTGTCGTATATACACTGTGCAGTAGGGAAAGTGGTTTGTAGGAGCATGAAAGCATTTCTTTAGAGCCACATTAACTCAAGCATTAAGTACCCTGCAGAGTAGTCAAGGATGCAGAGCAGAAGTGTGGGAGAGGGAACCTGTGGCCAGACAGACTCCTGGTCCTGCACCAAAGTTACTGTGCTCTGCCAAGCACCAGGGCTGACTACAGGACTTTCCAAAGCACAGGTCTGCTTCAACCACCCATCACGTAACCCAGCAAGCGTTACATCGCCCATCTCAGCTGTGGGATAACAAGCAGTGGGGAAAGGCAGGATCTCTCCTGCTACATCTTGGTGGCCCAGGGGATGCACATTTCCCAGAGCACCCAACAGGACTACATAAAGCTGATCCAAAACCCAATCAGCTATATTATTCAGTTTCTCTCTTTCACCCTTTTTAAATAAAAATTATTTGCATAACCTGTTTGAGTAACGGTTGAGTACAGCTTCTCCATGCAACGCTGCCTCAGCATTTGCACGGAGCAGCAGGAAGCATGGGCTGCATCAGTGGGAATTATCATTATCAAGGTAATTGCCGATGATAATTGTGGTTTACAAGGGTCATAAAACCACTAAGAGAAGCTGGTGTATGAAAGAAAGTGACGAAATGAAGCTGAGCAAGTGAAGTGTTATGAGTTTTCAAGATCTGCCAGACCATCTGCAGATCCGCAGTCAGAAACAGAAAAGTCACAGATCAAAGAGAACTAAAAAAAACAAAGCCAGAGCCTCTCTGACCCCTGCAAATGCTCCCACTGAGGACCAAAGGGCCTGAAGATCACAGAATCACAGTTTCATAACAGATTCATCAATCACAGAATTTAAGTTTCTCCTCTAAGCTCCCGTGACCACATCATCCTCAAATAAAAGCATTAACCCGAAGTGACCAAGCACGGCTGGGGTGTGTGACACCCGAAAGGTAAGTTTTCAGAGCAAAGCAAACCACCTCAAAGCCACCAGGTTTCATTCCCTGCCTGGCAGAGGCAATGGCAGCCCACAGAGCAGCTTTGCTTAACGCACGAAAAAAGCTCTGCATTTTAGCTACTGGAAAGCACCCTTAAGAAAACATGGATTCCCAGTTCGACAGAGGTCAACTGGTCAACGCAAAGGCCAGAGGAGGAAAAGGACTCTGTCCCAGATGATGTTACATCACAGGAAGGATTTGTGCAGTGGGGAACCAGTCTCCGGTAGAGCAGTGGCAGGGACTGTGAGAATGTCCACCCTAAATCATCTCTGATGTCATTCAAACTAAAACATGCTCAGAGCCTGAAATTCCTTCTAAGCATAAGACGAAGCTGGTGCACAAAAGGCATGGGATGCCAGTTGGGAGGAAAGTTCTCCAGCTCTTCCTCCATCAGCAGTTCATACCAGAGCACGGTATGCAGCAGAAGAATCCTAGAATGGTTAGAGTTGGAAGGGACCTTAAAGATCATGGAGTTTCAAGCCCCTGCCCTGTGCACAGACCCCTCCCACCACACCAGGTTGCTCCAAGCCCCATCCAGCCTGGCCTTGAACCCCTCCAGGGATGGGGCAGCCACAGCTCTTCTGGGCAACCTGGGCCAGGGTCTCACTACCATCACAGCAAAGAATTTCTTCCTGAGATCTCATATCAATCTCCCTTTTTTCAGTTTAAAACCGTTCCCCCCATCCTATGGCTCCCCTCCCTGATCAAAAGTCCCTCCCCAGCTTTCCTGGAGCCCCTTTAGGGACTGGAAGGGGCTCAAAGGTCTCCCCAGAGCCTTCTCTTCTCCAGACTGAACCTCCCCAACTCTCAGCCTGTCCTCCCAGCAGAGGGGCTCCAGCCTCTGACTGCAGGCTCCTGCACGGAGGTGGCACCTCCTCACATGCAAGGTCACTGGGGGCAGCCAGACGCGCTCATGGTTTCCCGATCCACCCCACATCCAGAATTAGAGCAGCCGAAATGCCAGGCAGAGCTTGGCCAGGCCAAGCTCCTGCCATCTGGGGAACGGGCTCACGTGCAAGCCGCATGGGCAGCGAGAGCCTGGGGCCCTCCTGTCGCCTGCACTGGCACACACAGGCTGCGTGCGCGGCTACCAGCTGCTCACAAACTTCCTTCTGCCACTTGGCCTCGGCTGTTCTCAGGAGACCCAAGAAACCTGCCGCCTGAAGAAGGGTCTGTCTGGAGACAGCTTGGGAACAACTGTCGGCCAAACTGAAAAAAATATATGACTTCTCCCTTCACCCTCTGCCTCGATTAACCCACCTGGCGCTGGAACAGCCCTTGCGTAGAGAGCGCCCTTTAAGATCTCTCCTTGAGAAAAACCACGTTACGTTAAAATGTGAAGTTTGGAGAGACTAGCTATGCAAGATAATCAGAAAAAGACACTGTTTCATTAAAAAACAAAACAAAACAAAACAGAAAAAAAGCTTGCATCAACATGTCTATACACAGACTGCCCAAAGCAGAGGGTCTCCAGCAGGGGCTGTACTGTTGACTCCAGAAGGGAGCTGGTGGGGCTGGTATGGGTTTGCAAAAAAAACCTTAATGAGAACATTTCATGGTAACGGGACAGACTGCCCAGCCCTGCCCGTGCTTAATGTCACCCATCTCCCATCACAGCAATGAACAGCAGGATATATACAAAGGAGTTTTTTGAAGGCTGAGAAGTTTTTCAAGGGTTTTACCAGAAAGCTCAGCCTCTAGGGTCCCTGCAGTCCTGCTCGAGTCTCGTTGCGTCATGACAAGGATCAAGAAAGAAGAAGTTGTATAATGACGGAGCGTAGCCTGGGAGAGGCCGGTGAAAAGACTTTCCCAGTGTGTTCAGAACTACTTGGCAGCACTGAGAGAACACTGTTGAGTAAACTTGGCAACAGCAATCCCAGGGAAAAGAAAAAGTCTTACCAGTTTAAAAGCATCACCTTCTAAAACCATACAGGTTACTCTGAGACTTGCACTAAAACCACCCCACGATTTTCTCCTTCAGTGCTCCCCATGCACGTGGGTAGGGCCTAACAAAGTCCCACTGTAAAATCCACTCTGAGCCAAATCATCTCAACTAAAGGTCAACCATGTACCTAGGACAAATGGCTTTCTATTGCTGTAAAGAAACCCAAACACAAAACAGCCTAAATGTAGCCTATTTCAAAAGGGACACAAAGACAACATCTGCTCTATGATCAGGTACTCAAGTTTTCTAATCACCTTTAAAAATAGTCATATGGAAACACAGCCTACTAAGAAAAAACTCCAACACCTTGCATGGTTGCTACTAGGAAAAAACACATCAATCCTTCTGTCCTTCCTCCTCATTAAATACATTCTCGGCTACTCTTTCTATTTGCAGCCTTTCAGAACCTGAACATGTACCAGAGGCATCTAAAGAAATAATATTTATCCTGTGTAGGCCAACCACTGTTCTCTTCTTCATTCCCTGAACGACGCCTCCAGCACAGAGCCCAGCTGGAAGTGGACACTGCTCCAAAAATCACTCGTTTGTTTATTGATCCTCCAGAATTCCCCCCAATTTTCCCACTCACCTGCCAGGCGAGACCCTAAAAACCCACTTGCAGCCCCTTTCTCTAAAGGGTGGGATGCTCAGACATCTCTAAAGGAACTGACACCTTCCAGCTCACACTGCTGCTAGTGCATCAGCCGACAAAAGCAAGCGAGGAAAATCAAGGTGATGAGGTTTTATAGCCTGTGTCCACACCTGAGAGCCAGGACACTCAAGAGTAACAGTTTTCAAGAAGACAGCATCAACAGGAGTCAGCAAGCCCCTCTTCAAGGGAAAACTGCTATTATTTTGCCACATTTGACAAAATGAGGCAGATTACAAGTGACACAGACCACACATAACCCCCACGGTGATGGGCACGGACAGGTACCCGCTCAGCAGCACGGGGAATTCTGCTCCTCTGTGGCTTCACGTTGCTCCTACTCACTTGATATTGAGCAACCACCAAGTCAAGAGGATACGCATGAACTCTAATTGTGTTCTTGCTTTCTCAAGTAACAACACAGGAGAACAGCCAAGGAAGAAAAATGAGAGCATTTTACCTATTTAGAGGAAAGTTAAAAGATTTTTCAACAACAACAAAAAAAAAAATCTAGATTTTATTTAAAGAAAATGATTACGTAGTGTTGCAACAGAGCTCACATGCAAGACTTAGGCAGCAGGTCACTGAGTTTGGCCGACCTCAGCCAGCACTTCTAACCCTGCAAGCCAAATCCACCCAACGCTGAAGAAGGCAGTGAGAGTTTGACACGAGAGGAAACGTTTTAGATGTTTATCATAAGTAATATTTTCAGAGGACCGCGAACTATTATTACCAGTCCAACAGGAGGAGAGCTTACATCCAGCACAACCCAGCTGGTTCTTTGTTTAAACAATTTGCAGTTGGGCTATGAAACATATTCCTGGACGAGGCTTCTGTCAGTGAAATAGTCAACAAGTCACCTGCAGCTGGGAAATTCCTATTTTGGGGAAATACCGCACCTCTGCATACTGCTAATCTTTCAAGACCTTCCAGAAACACTGAAATCCAGGCACACTGATTTCAATGGAGGCTCAAACATCCATCAAGGCCGTGATGAGAAATGAAACTTTTAATCAGATATTTGGTGGACATTTCAGCTTTATGCCTCTGAAACCTCTACAGGTCACGGCCAGGTGTTACCTGCTGGACTGTCATCTCATTGTATACAAGAAGCATATCTTAGAAAATGGTCAATGGCAATAGGAATGCATCAGGTACCTAGGCGTGAAAACGTAACCAGGAAGACCATTGATTTCTTTGAGGGATTCCCCTAAAAGAGGGAGGAGACTTCTGCAAAACCCATGGGGTTTGAATTTATGGAAAATTGCCAGAGCTCACGATTTCACATCACACCCCATTTCAATGTTTGCAACAAATGAGGTGCAGAAATGCAGAGAACTGAAACTCCGCTGCAGCTGCTGACAACAGCTCTGACACCAAGCTGGGCATGGGAGGAAAAAGGCAAGCTCAGTGCCCTGGTGGGAGTCAAGAGGTCTTGGCAAAGCACTGGTGATCAATGCTACAGCTCTGGGCACAGAAAGCCCACCAGGCACAACAAATGCAACTACCCACGGGGAAAAATATCATGCCTGGAACAAGCACCTGCTTGCACCTCTTTCGGCAAAGCCTGATGACTGTAAATGCCACTACTTGGAGTTAGTCTCAAGTCCTGAGTCCTTGTCCACTTCTGCTCCTTTCACACCGGTGGGGGAACACACAAGCCATTCACACAGCTAAAATAAAATAATCGGGTTTTCTAGTCCGATGAGCAAAGTGAAGGCTCTAATCTTCCATGTCCTGAATGCATACAGGAGCTTACCAACCTCTCTGTCCATGAACACCGTTTATCCACCCCCAAGTTTCAATTCTCCTGCCAATATTCACAATATCCCACTGTTGCATAACCGTGGTGCCCCTCCCAACAGCATGCAAACTATTCTTAAAACACATCAAGGTGCCTGTAATATCTGCCAGTGTCACAGGACACAAGTCTCATAGACGTGAGAAAATCTGGGAGCTATTGTCTGTGCACGCACAGCCCTCGCTACTCCCCCAGCCAGTTATTGTGCAACCGCACACCTGGAGCCACGCAGAAAGGTGGCTTTGGACAAGGCATAAACCAACAGTTTAAGACAGGGGAGTAACGTTATGGGCGCTGGCAGCCCAGAAAGCCAACCACATCCTGAGCTGCAGCAAAAGAAGTGCGGTCAGCATCCAAGGGAGGTGATCCTACTCCTCTACTCCGCTCTCATGAAACCCCACCTGGAGTACTGTGTCCAGCTCTGGAGTCCTCAACACAGAAAAGACATGGGCCTGTTGGAACGGGTCCGGTGGTGGACCACTGAGATGATCAGAGGGATGGAACACCTCTGCTGTCAGGACAAGCTGACAGAGTTGGGCGGTTCAGGCTGGAGAAGAGAAGGCTCCAAGGAGACCTTCGAGCCCCTTCCAGTCCCTAAGGGAGCTCCAGGAAAGCTGAGGAGGGATGCCATAGGACAGGGGGGAATGGTTTTATACTTAAAAAGGGGAGATTGAGATGAGATCTGGGGAAGAAATTCTTTGCTGTGAGGGTGATGAGACCCTGGCCCAGGTTGCCCAGAGAAGCTGTGGCTGCCCCATCCCTGGAGGGGTTCAAGGCCAGGCTGGATGGGGCTTTGAGCAACTTGGTCTGGTGGGAGGTGTCCCTGCCCAGGGCACAGTGGGTGGGACTCAATGATCTTTAAGGTCCCTTCCAACCTAAACCATTCTATATTGTTTATGGAGGGCACAAGAGCCTGGCCACCATCAGCAGTTCAGTTTCAACTCTGATCCTTGGGGGACCTGCTGCTGGTCCTGAGAAGTGACCATTAAGAGCAAGGAAGCAAAGGATAACACTAAACCAGCTTCATAGAAAGACCTTTCTTCTGTTCACAGTTCAATTGCTTCCTTGAACAACGTTTTCTAGGAAAGCTCACAAAGGTGGTCTGAAAACAGCCATATCCATGCACTCAGTGCCACCTACCTTGCACTCCAGCAGATCTGCCAGCAGGACTTCACTCCACAGCAGCTCCATCCCCTTTCCCAGCAGACCGCACTGGTCCACACACACAGTGACCTGATCCCACTGTACCAGTAGGGATGTGTGTTGGATTTACCAGTTCCCAGGACCCCCTCCATTGCCCTCTCTAGGCAGAGCAGGGCTGGCAACCTCCCAGCCCTTGGCACGGCAGCCCTTTGCAATAACACAGAGCACACCCTGGCCAGCAGCTCTGCAATTCCACATTCAAGTTCCTGCAGTCCTCTGGGGCACATGCCATGTAAACCTGGGCACTTATTGACATCCAACTTGTTTATCTGATCAAATACTTCCTGGATATTCCCTTGAATTTATATAGATGGATCCTGTATCCCTGCCAGGAGCAGATACCAAGGGTATCAGAGTAAAAGGCCAGGAGCAAACAACTCCAACATGTCCCAAAAGAAAGCTGCTCCCCTGATTCAAGGCTGCTTGAATCAGTGTGTGTTCCCAAGTGGATGAGTTCCTTATACAAACCCTTTCCTCACAGCTCAGCTGTGGAGCAACCACACAAATGCTGCCCAAGCACCCGCTTTCTTTACAAACTTGACTTAAAAACTGCTAAAAGGTGAGAAAAGCCCCATTTTTCCTATGGGAGCTGGTTTACAGGTTGTCTGAGCTCAGTAAGACCAGGCAAAAGTCCAGGGTCACTTCTGAATGGGCAAAACAGGAGACAACAGGCGCTGGGTGGTCAGTCACCAACCTTTAATATCTGTCCCTTTCCTTCACTGCATTGCAGAGCACAGCAGCATGAGGGTGAGAGCTCCCTGGAACTGGCTCCCTGTTCCTGCCTGGCATCCTAAAACAGAAAAGGCTCCGCAGAACAAGATTAGGGCTTGAGTTCTCCAAAATATCAAACCAACTGTCCTTCCCAGCAACTCCCTGCAAACCGACATGTGTACCTGACACAGATGAGTCAGCTTCCCAGTAAGCCATGAGAAGGGAAAAATAATTTCAAGCAATTCTGTGCCTGCCAGCTGACTAACGTGATGCTCAAAGCCCTGACTCACAGCATCCAGGAAAGCACAACCCACGTGCTGGAAGCCCACAGGACTGAAGAAGGTATTTCCCTGCTCTCACACACTTAGTTCATCCCTTTGGCACAACCACTCACCTGGTAACTATCTCAGAGATTTCATTAATTCCCAACCACTAATAGAGAGGATGTGGGATACAGCACACAACTGCAAGAAACATTAACAGAAATATTTGGACATAATGAGATAGGACAGGAGAAAACTGGCAGATGCCAGGTCTCAGCACATACACATGCAGCCTTTGGAAACAAGCTCTAGACCATGACCCCCTGTGTTTTCCAGCCCCTCAGGCCAAACCAAGCATCTCCAAATCTTTAAGCAGGCATCACCTTGCTGTCCTGGGGCAGCACTGTCTTCGTATCTCATCTGCAGCCAAACCCACAGCAGGACAATCAGGACGGTTACATGAAATTGGTTAGTATCGAGTCCAGCACAACCTAGCCCTCAACAGTCCACCAGCTGAAGATGGAGACTCCATCCACCACTGGAGAAAAGCCAGGGAGCTACACCTGAGGACAAGCTGAGTCCCTCCTGTCCCAGCCTGAACTCATATACAAGCATCCAACCACAGCAGCTGTTTGCACTACTGCCACTCCACTAACCATACTGGTTGGTGACTGCTCCAGAACTGGGAGAGGAAGAATTCCACCGAAGAAATCGAGAAAGCACATGACCTGAATGTGTCTGAGCTACAACAGCTACTCCCTTTACTCCTTGTTTTAACTCCAGCTTTCTGTTGATGCTCCCACCATTCCCACTCCTGCACTACCCACGCAGCTCTGAGTCAGAGAGGGTCTGGCAAAGCGGCGATGTTTGGATTTGGAGAGACAGGAAACACTGCTCTGCAGCGTTCAGGTAGATGCAGTCAGTCATATAAATCCCTTCCCAGACTTGAAGATTTCCCAAAACCCACCAGAAGACAGCTACACTTTCTGTGACAGAAAGCTACAACCATCATTGCCCTTGAAAGAGGGTACAAGATCCACAGCTTAATAAAATACAAGAATCACAGAATGGTTCAAGTTGGAAGGTACCTTAAAGATCTTAAAAGTTACCTTAAACCTTAAAGTTTCACACGCACTACACGCACTGCCCTGGGCAGGGACACCTCCCACCACACAAGGTTGCTCCAAGCCCCCTCCAACCTGGCCTTGAACCCCTCCAGGGATGGGGCAGCCACAGCTTCTCTGAGCAACCTGCACCAAGGTCTCACCACCCTCACAGCAAAGAATTTCTTTCTTATATTGTATCTAAATCTCCCCTCGTTTAGATTAAAAGCATTACCCCTGGTCCTATCACTCCACTCTTTCATAAAGAGTACCTCCCCATTTCTTCTGTAGCCTCTTTAGGTATTGGAAGGCTGCCATAAGAAATTCAATATATTTTTTTACCAACTTTAGGTGCACCTTGTCTGCCTGTTCTCCAGAAGCAGAGCACCGTACTACCTAGCAATGCTTCCAAACTAATTAATAACTGCAAAGAACACCAATCCATCACTCCACACTCAGCACACACAGTGGGGAGATGACCTGCTTTGCTGAGGATTCACCCCAGAAAGCCTCTCTGATTTTTCAGGGGCTGAGTGGAGCTACCCTTTTTCCCATGGAGAATCCCCATGGGGGAAAGGAGCTGCACCTAGCCTGGGTGGTGCTGCAAGCACCAACTAAGCACATGGAAACTTTTCCATAATGCTTCTTACAGCTTACTCAGGTTCCTCTATGGATGTAACAGTAAGGGGATATGGATTTGGTATGGATGCAGTAGCAATGGGAAAACAGCAGCACTGGGTATGGCTGTTTGGCAGCACCTCCAACTTGGAGTGCTCCCAGCAGCCTACAGGCACATACCTGCAAATACGTATTGGTAAAAGCAACCTTCCCAGTGGTAAATTTTTATTCTTGAAACAACCAGTGTGATTTTAGGGTGTGCTTTCACTACCACAACAGTGTTGAAATAATCAGCATCACTGCGAGTATGACAAACCATCCAGGAAGTTACCAAAGAAACGAAAGAGTCAGTTGGGCAGGGGACACTCAGAAGTCCTGTGGGCAGCAGCAGAGCTGAACACACTGTGCAGAAGCTGGTTGTAATTAAGCACTTCTGAAAGTCTGGATGTTAACTGCCAGCATCCTCAGGGACCTCAACATCCTGGAGGTGTTTAAGGCCAGGCTGGACGGGGCTTGGAGCAACCTGGTCTAGTGGGAGGCGTCCCTGCCCATGGCAGGGGGGTTGGAACTCGATGATCCTTGAGGTCCCTTCCATTCCATTCTATCATTCTGTAACATATGACAGTAAGGGAAGACTGACATCTGTGAAGGTATGTAAAAAGAAAACCATACCACAGTGCAGATCTGGTCTATGGAGACCAAGCACTTTATTCTCAGTAGTCTAAGGCAAGATTATGTCTGCAAATAGAAGAGGTTCAGACCTTTATAGCAGAAAGGCGACTGAAACACAGCTTGATCTGGCTTTATTTCTGACTGTGGGATGGTACATCCCAGAATGAAACACACAAAGGTGAAGAACAGCCACCAGACCAAGGTGCACCAGTGCCACAGGGGCCCCAGAAACCAGCTGGTGTGGTCTTCTCCCAGTTGACCCCAGCAGCATGTTTAGACCAAACCAGTGTTTGGCAATCTGTATCCTCTCTGGAAGGCTGCTGTCCAAAACCTATTTCCAGCTCCCCAATAAAAACTTCCAGAAGTGTGCTGGAACTTTTTTTGCTGTTGTTTTGGGTTTGTTTGAATATTTTGGGTTTTCAGGTTTATTTAAAAAAAAAAAAAAAACACAAAAAACAAACCAACAAAAAAAACAACCACAAAAAAACCCCACACACCATGCTTTATAGTTGCTTTTTTCCTTACAGAAGGATTTATTGGAAGAAATCTCACAGCTACACACCTCTAAATCCTTTATTACATTAAAAAGGCCCCACAACAAACCAACCAACCAGCCTCCTCCACCTTCTCTATTTTATCTTCGCACAGCATGTTTGCCCTAGGCCCAGAATGAGAACCATCGGTAGTTAGTCTTCTGTTTAAGCAAAGCTCCAGTAAGCTCTGGCAGCCTTTGCTTAAACTTTTTGCTTAAACTCTTTGCTTCTCCTCTGTAGATGTGCTATTTCACAGGCAAGCACAAGAAAGCAAAGAACTGGTATACACTCCCAAAGATGGCAGAGGCCAGCAGCACCCTGATAAGCCTGTGCACCCAGGCTACAGGGAGGCTAAAAACATGGTACAAAACTCTACCTCCTGTCCCCTGGTCCCTCCAGGTGCCACCAGTGCTGCAGCTGGAGTGACTGGTTGAAAAACAAAGGCAAGAAGTTAGTGCTTCAGACGTGTACAGGTTACATGGAGAAGGTTTCATCCAGGCACCTTCATACCCCAGGGTCTAATTAGAGAAGGTTTTCTAATAGGTGTTGTTTTATTCGAATTCCCACCTGGTTGTATTTTTACCTCCGCAAGCTGCCCAGGCTGATGTTTACATGAGATGATTAACAGGCACCTCAGCACAGAACTAAGGGTTTATCCATGCCATGCAGATACGCCTACATCATGGTGAAGGCATAATGTGCTCCTGCTCTAATTAATGCTCTGACATCCCCAGAACTGCTTCAAGTTCCCTGCCAGTGTCCCTCAGAGTTCACTGTAGGCATGTTGTGCCTACAAGGCCTGCAAAAGCCAGCACAGGTGGCTGCAGAGTAACCACAGCATTACTGACTTTGTGCAATTATGAAAGGAGATTTCACTTTTAAGAGCAGTGCTTCTTCAGAAACATTTCCTGGAGCTTGTTCCTTTTTAGGCCACGTCAACAATACCAAAGAGAGAAAGAGGAATCCAAAGCAGTGGAAACAGAAATATTCGTATTCTTCACAAGCAGCAAGAGGTAACATAGTGAACCAGGCAACAGCAAAAATGCAAGTGTTTCCTACCCACTCAGGATGGTCATTCTGAACTACAGAGTCCTAGCAGCACCACAAGGACAATGCCATGAGGGTAAACATCACCCATGTACAAATTCTGCAGCATGAAGCAATCCCATGTACTGCCCTTTGTGCTGCAAGAGCAATTCCATGTGGATTCGGCCCTCTGAGCAGAGCCAGTTTGGGCAGTCCCAGGCTGCTGGTGGTTCAGGAACCTATTGCTTGGCAATAACAGATCCTGATGAACCGCTCACACTGTCCAGCCCATGCAAAACTTGAGGCAGCCACAGTCAGCAGCACACAGCAGCTCTTAATTTTGTCAGGACACATCTCAGTGATATTCACCAATGCCTTGAAAACATATTTACTTTTTCCCCCTCATTTCTCCTCTCTGAAAGCAGAGACCATGGTCTTGTATCTTTTCAAAGCTCTCACAGAGCTGGGCAGCCACTGATACCTTGGAATAAGCTCAGCACCTTTTCCCATCCAGCAGGCTGTAGACTTTCTTAGAAGTAAACAAGTGGCCAAGGTCATAAAAAAACCCCACAAAACATGTATATATAAATCCAAGTTTTTCCCAGAAATCCCCTTCAGCTTTCTGAAGCTCTCATTTCTTTTTTGACCTTTCCTACAGTGTGACAAGTCTCAAGTGTTTTAGGAAAGAGAGCTCATTCAACAGTATGTTAAACTCAAAACATGAAAGGGAAAGAAAAAAATAAGATGACAGCAACTACATCTTGTTATTGAAGAAAATCACATGTCCAGGGAGGCACACACGTGCTCCTAGAAGAATAATTTTAGGAGCCGCAACCCTTAGCTTCCTCAAGGCCTCAGTGCCACCGGTTCACAGGTCACATTCAGCGTGCCTCTTCCATCCCTCCCACCAACATTCCCAGCTGACAGCTCCAGATGCCCCAGTGCCAGGTCACTGCTGACAGAACCACAGCTAGGAGAGTTTAGCCCAAAATAGTCAGGGAAAACTGCCTGCTGAGGTGGAAGAGAGACTATTTTTCAGCACCGCAAACGCCACGGCGGACAAGACATCCCCCATTTTAATATCCACTCCAAGTTTTGCTCAGCATCCCAAATACCCCCCCAAAGGCTGCCAGATTGACTAACAAGAAAAATCATCACCAAGAACAAGTTAGAGCTCTAGGGCCAGCTGTCACCCAAAGATTTACATGCAAGAAGAACCACGTACCCACTCCCTCCACAGACCCCAGCAGGGCTGCCAGCGCAGGCCTGCCAAATGGCTTTGTTTGCTGGCACACCTTAATCTGAATGAGTTTACAAAGGAGTTTTCATTCAGAAACCACAGTCATTTCACATCCGAGTGAAACAGAGAATGTATTTAACTAGCAGGGAAGTAAATACTTCCCACCATTTCACCTGTGGCTTATCAATATGACTATTTGCTAGGCGGTATATGTAATTCTTTTACTGAAACAGGAGCACTATGGATAGAAACTCTAGTATGAACCCAAGTTTACAGTCAAAGCCAGAACTACACAGCCAGACACGTTGCCCAGAGAAGCTGTGGCCGCCCCATCCCTGGAGGGGTTCAAGGCCAGGTTGGACAAGGCTTTGAGCAACCTGGTCTGGTGTCCAGGGCAGGGGGGTTGGAACTAAATGGTCTTCAAGCTCCCTTCCAACTCAAACCATTCTATGATTCTATGATAAACGTGTTCCCCATCATTGCCTTTACACCAGGTGACAAAGGACCCTTCAGATACACAAAATCACCTAGAGCAGCACAGGCATTAGAGCACCTGGTATTTTTACTGCGATGGCAGTAAGACTCCAGCCGCTCTCCTAAAGACACTCCATAACCCAACGAGTTATTGCATCCCTGACAAGTGGAACATTTAACTGGGCTTCTGTGCTGCCACATACAGTCACATCAGTGCAAAAGAAACACATGCTCCTTCAAGGGAAACGGCAAACCACATGGGTGGGCAAGGCACCAGTCTCAGCTGGGGGACACAGCTGTGGCGCCAGCAGGGGAGCATTAGTGCTGGATCTCAGGCATCACCAGCTGAAATCTTTGCATCAATATGAAAATGTCAAGTTTCACACAGCATTTAATAGTAGTAACTACTCTAAAAGAATGAAACAAAGCAACAAACATGCTTCAGACAGGGCTGGAAGTTAACTTTTCTTCCCAAAGGTAACAGAGAAGCCAGCCTTTTTGAAAGCATCAATCTTATACATGTTCAAGAGCAAAGAATCAATACATAAACTCAGGGTTTAGGAGAATCTTTCTGCTACGGGAGTAGCAACTTTCCAGATCCACAAAACATGCGGACAGAAGATCTGGGATTGATTAGCTTTTTGCTGTTTGGGGTTTGCTGTTCCTCATGCCACATCTCTACCCACATCTACCTACTTCACTAGGGAAGCACGGCACCTGCCTCACCGCCGTCTGACTGCTCTTAGCAAGCACAAAGGCAGAGCTGGAAGTCAGGAGCTGCCCGCTGCGGCACCAGGCCACTTCAGCGCATCCCAGGATGGGCAGAGGCTCCATCGCTGTCCTCAAACACACGGCCAGCAGACACCTGCTGTACCTATGCAAAGATTAGCTCTCCTCAAATGCACAGCGAGCAGACACCTGCTGTACCTATGCAAGCCTCTCAAATTTTACCACATTTCAATTCACCTCGGTAGATATGAACATGACATTTAAACACCTTCTACGCCATAATAAAACCAGAAAATTACCAGTAAAAAGCAATTTTGTCCCCAAGCTTCTTCTCGTTGACATTCCTATCCAGGAGGTTGTAGCAGATGTTGGTGGTCGCCCCTTTCATCCACTCAATGAAGATCTTCCCCTTCGTCACATCGAAGTTGTACTTCAGGAAGGGCCCCGTGTGCTGCCTCTTCCAGCAGAACTCTTTAGCAACGTCACCCCAAAACTCTGCAAAGGCGACAGCAGCCAGAGCTTGTGACCCACAAACAGGCAGGGAGAAGGCGTTAAGGGAGCTGCCAGACGAGCTGTGCAGGGACAAGGCTGCGAGGAAGAAGGGGAGCAGCGCCCCACACCCC
>VZRU01006002.1:0-63980 GCA_013398155.1 Pedionomus torquatus
ATGGACTAGAACAGGATGATGTTCTTTCTCCACTACAGTCATTGTGAGGAAATTATTCTGACGGGACACTTCCCTCAGAACAGCATAAAGATATTAACTGGGTAATTTAATTCAAAATCTAGTAGTGTAGTAGTGACTTAAGGTGTTTCAGAGTTATTGCAGAAATTCAAGATGCAATAAATAATGCGTTAGATCATTAAGAACTAAATTTTAATGTATTTTGCATTAAGAGTAAAGGTACTAAATAAATGTGAGAGATTTATTATTATTACTGGGATATTTATAGGCTAATATGCCCCAAATCAAGTTTTATGAGATAGCAACTAATAAATATTTTCAAAAAATTATAGTGTCATAAAAAATCCCACAGATCTACCAGCAGAGTTGTCCATGTGAATGGGAATGGCAGAAGCAGACCTCTGAAGATCTGGCTGTAGGGTAATGATGATTTCACTCTTGGCCTTTACAATTTGTTCTTCAGGAAAATGTCTTTGAAATTAAACAGGCTGGATTTTTTCCTTAGGTCTGGACACTAAGAGAAAAATATAATTATTGGACAAATAATTATAAGCAATGAGGCGTTCAATTTTGAAGTTCCACAAAGGGTATGATTCATAGTATCAAAACAGAAATAAACTGATTTTATGACACTAATCTATAACTTTGCTATATGTAATTACAGTACTTATGTTAATTTACAAATATACTTAAAATATGTACCATAGAATACAGTACATTGCATGAAATCTGTATTAAAAAAACTAAAGCAATAATCATGCTAATATTGACAAGTTACATTTTTAAAAATATATATACACTCACACACACACTTATTTATAAGACTTTTGCCTAACTTCAAAGTTTCTTTGTTGGTCTCCAGTAAATAAATTTCCTGAAAATAATCATAGAGCAGTATTCAAAGCAGAGTCTATAAAATATCCCCTCTCAGATGCTGCATATATCAAACAGAGAGCATGGCGAATTATTAGAAGTAAAAAAGTCTGAAAAAATATTTTGAAGAACAGCCTGATAAATTCATACAATGTACACCAAGTGCCAAACATCACAGCTGTGTTGACTGAACAGGGTCATCCACAGCAAGAATACAGCTCTACAGGTTGCGAACATGGTATGGATAGGGATGGGGAAGGCAGCTGGGTGTTCAAACGTCATCTGCAAGTCTATAGCAAGGGGGCTTATCTGGAGTCAAACAGGGAAGCCAAGTTAGCAGATTAGGATCAGGGAACAGTATGTACAGGGATAGCTGCAAAGTTATCATGGGACAGAAGGTACGGGGATAGGACAGCGAGATTGAAAGCCTAAACTTAAAGCAGGTGCAGAGGAGAGGTGGTATTGACCTCCACTGATCCATCTCACCACCACATATTTGCATCCTGTCTGAGCTGGCCTTCACCCATACAGCTAAATCCCTAGGTATGCAAAACATTCTCATAATCCTGAGGGTGACCAAAAGAAACTAGATGTGGAAAAGAACCAAAAAAGGAAATAACCAAGGGCCACTGCAGGAGATTTAAATTAATTAGAGTTGGAAGGGACCTTGAAGATCATCTAGATTCCATTCCACTTCCATGGGCAGGTTGCTAGGGTCCCACTAGAGCAGGTTGCTCAAAGCCCCACCTAATCTGGCCTTGGTCACTTTCAGGGATAAGGCATCCACAACTTCCCTGGGAAACCTATTCCAGTGTCTCACCATCCTTACAGTAAAGAATTTCTTCCTAGTATCTAGCCTGAATCTCCCCTTTTTCAGTTTAAAACCGTTACCCCTTGTCCTATCACTGCACCCCCTGGCAAAAAATCCCTCCTCATCTTTCTCAGCTCTCTCAGTGGATATGGTATCCACTAAGCTTCTTCTTCAAAGTCAGCTATTTGTAACAAAAATCTACCTCAGCTGTGTGTTCCATGACCATTGATAAAATGGGAATCATCACAGAGTTAAAAGACAAAGAAATTGACTTTGCATCTCCAAAGAATTCTGCTCAAGAATATGTAAAAAGTTTCATTGATCGATTCTCTTTTTTATGATGGAATTTTTCATCTATTATTACCATGAAAAAAATGAAACTGGTATTCATATTTTATAATGTATTATCTCCCTGTCTTGTGAAATTCATTCTGAATATAAATATTTATAGTATTAGCTAGATCACTAGAAAGTGTCTCATGTTTTGTGGGCTGCCTACATAAAAGAAGTTACAAAGGACTCATTGTTTTCAGGGTAAGCAGTAGTTCACATTTTACTGTAAGCATGTCTTTTTCCATTTAATTCCTTAGGCTCATGGGTCATGTAATTTTAAGATGGTTTTATCCCAGTCTGGAAAATGATCAACGCTGTTGTTCATGTATTTGTTTGTACTCTGACATCCATGCAGATGCCATTATAAGTTCAGGGGCTTAGTTTGCTTTGCTGTTTTCCTTTCTGATTCTTGTCAATCTCCAGGATGATGTACTGTGACAAATATCACCTTGTATTAATATCTTCCATGTTGTTTGATGGAACAAGTCATAAAATGAAATTATATGCTATTTTCCAAAGGAAGCTCACTGTCAGAATTATGATTTACTTAGATTTGTACTCACTGCTTTTTGCTTCAACCTGTAATAAATTTTCCAAGATATTGTAACCAGCATGCAGAAACTAGCTATCCAATACTTAAGAGGGAAGCTAACTTCTGTAGAACCATGGTCACACTGCTACTTGCTGTTAACTAATCAAATGTAGGATGGAGGAATCTCTCATCCAAGATGACTGTTGTCTTTTACAGATAGTAGCATTCTTACAAACTGGTGTTCTTACTGGAATTCTTACTATATATCCCTGGTTATTTTCTCCATTGAAAACTTAATTTTCCTCATTTGAGTCCACCTATCAGTTAAGTATGCAAGTAATGCCAATGAAGTGACATAGTTAGGTATCTTCCTAACACAGTCTCACACTCCAAGAAACAGATGAGCGGTAAGCTCAATAACTTTTACAAGATCTTTCACCACACAGCTCTAAAGACAGAAATAAGTGAACAAACTCTACACTCAGAGGTGCTAATCTATATTACAAAAGGTGAAAGTTGGCTCCTAAACACTTCCAAGTAATTACACTAGCTCAAGCTTGGGTTTGGGATGTAGGTTTTTTAAATATATATATTTATACAAAATTATTAACATCTGCTCAGAGTTGGAAATTCTCTACATACCTGTTCAGTACCTTGGAAAACAGGATTTTGATTCCCTTTAGCACTTTAGTAAAACATGCACAATGAATATCAATATTCAGCATTAACAACAACAAAAAATAGCCCTGAGCACTGATGTACTTAATAGCAGTTGTTGCTATAACCACCTTCGGGGATCAGTTCCAAATTAAACATTCCTATAAATTTTTCTATGATGATTTTCTTTATTTTTTTTTTCACAAACACTTTTTCATTTATTTTGTGGATTCTGAAATATCATACATTCTGCTACCGAATATGCACTTTGTATATGTTCCTAGTGTTAACATATTGTCATGATTTCAGCCAAATTTACCAAAACCAGATTGACAGATGTTGCCCCCTCCCCCCTTTAAGAAAAAGAGATGAGAGGAAGAAATAAAAGAGATTCAAGAGTTTAGGAAAAAAATAAACTACTTTAATGAAAANTGTTGGTCAGTTTTGGGTCACCTGTCCTGTCCATTCCTCCTTGCAGGTGGGACGCCTTTACACTTTTCCGCTTCCAACCCTCCAACAGGGCAAATGACAAAATTAACTGACCTTGGTTGTTATAGCAATAAGTATAAGCAAGAGCCTCTCTGCATACCACTCCTTGGTACAATCAGATCTTATCACTGCAAGACAAAACATTTCTGAACAATGTGCTGTTAATTTCAGAGTTTAGTTAGTTAGAAGAGGCCCAGCTAGGAAAGTAAAATTGTAAATCAGAAAATTGGTTCATTTTACCTCAAACTAGGACACATATCTAAATTTGACTTTCAATAGCACAAGTGATTTTAAAAGATGGGTATTTTGTGGCAAACAGTAAGCAGCAGCTGCATTGTCAGATGTCTATACAAATCCCCTTCATTTTTCATACTAGGACTTAGCAGTCATGTCCTCATCCTTTTTTTCAGAGAGTTTCAGCCTCCATATTAGAGTACCGCGTCACAGAAGATAGTTTTGCAGTTTGAGAATGAAGTATTATGGCAGAAACAAACATAATAAAGTCCATTATCTCTCCGTAAATCTAACTCAGAGTATTGATTGCTCTCTTTTTTCTGTGAAATATCTGAAAGTTCTTACATGTGCAACAAAATACTAAGTTTGAAAGATCACTTTTTTGCAAAGTGAAGTTTCCCGCTTTTTTTCACCTGGTACTATGTATTAAAATAAACCACACTGGAAAGATCAGACAACGATAACTCACTGAAGAGGAAGATTCTTCATCCATTTTGTAGAAAAAATGCTGTTGAAACACTCTTATTTTAAGTGAAATATACTGTTGTATTTTCTATGACACAACATTTTCACAACATTAGGTCATTTTGTTTTAATTTTAGGATTTGGTTTTACGCTCATTCAATTTAATGCAACAGCCATCATACACCAAGGGTGTCTGAGCTCTTCCCTTCTCTCCCCCCACATTGTCCATCTATCAAAAACCTCCCATTTTTTTCAAAAGGAAATATTTTTCCAACAGTTCAGTACGCTGAACCCAACTGTTCTTATGGGTACATTTCTACTAACCCTTATGAAAATATATAGCAGGAGTAAGAGCAAGCTGAGTAGAACTACATCTTTCAGTGGTGTCCTGCAGTGGCACAGATGAGGTGTAACATCGATGCCGTACCTTTATCTCTAATGAGAAAAACATGTAAATTCTAAACACCAGATATACATAAACAGTATGATTTTGTGATACTGATATGAAATGTGAATATGGCCCTCTTTCTGTGACCACATCTCCTTTCAGGACTTTCAAGTAGCTATTAAAAGTTAAGAAATTATCTTGCTAGATTTCAGATTTGTGTCTTTTCAACAGAAAAATCTAAGTAGCAGCACTGCAGACTATTTTTGGCTATAGCTAAAAGTCATTTTTAATAGGTGTAAATTCTACTCATACTTTTTTGTGGTTTTTAAATATTAAATGAAAGACGGTCATTATTAATATGATGTTGGAAAGAAAATGAGCTCATAAATATATTTGCATTACTTAGTGATAGCATTCTATTTCTATTCTTCATGGAAATCGTATTAATACTAAGCATAATTTTAAAGCCACAGGATGTATGCAGCAGAGATAAAGGCTGCAATACTATAAGCTGCTGCATAGCTATACCGTACATCATCCTGATGTATCCTAACCATTTATATCCTACTCTTTACTGGTTACTGTAAGCAAGGGCAGTTAGTTTGGCCTTACTGGAACTGGACAAAAGACCCATCTTTCATATTATAGATTAACCTGCCTCACAATCCCATGACAAATATGCTGCAATTTTTTTATACATTATTTATTTAGTGTGTTTCTACTTCCTTGATCTAAAAAGTTGGTATTGAATTTCTAAAGTTTTATCTTAAACTTTATATACACACATCCACCAGTAAAGGAGAAATAAAACTTGAAGAGTGTATCCTTGATGAAAAAGTAAAAGTTTTATGTTTTGGTTTTGTTTCCTTGTACCCAAAAGGATCAACTGAAGCAAAGATTATGCGTTGCAAATTCACACTTTTTTAATAACTGTGATTTTTTCCCAAAGAAATCTAGATTCTAAAGACTTTGTGAAATATTATTTTATTTGTTAAAGGAAAATGAAACTCTTGAAGAAGTGGTTTTTTCAAACCTGGTTTATGTCATAGGAACCTCAGCATCTACTATTGGATCAACTATTGCCCTCATTGTCCACTGTTCAGAATGAGCTGTTCATTGCCTGAGGTTGGTCACTGAGGTCATAGGATGCCACTTATACATTTATCAGAACACTCACAGTTCCAGAGTTCCTGTACATTTCTGGAATGAAAACTCATCTAAAATCTACACAAACAATTATATTTTTTTTCCCCAACACTAAATGTTTGGATCCTGTTCTACACACTATTATATTTAGTGAAAATTCTCCACTGATTTCAGTGAGATTGTATCAAGTCAAAACTGATTACCTTTTAAAAGCATGAAGGCTCAGAGGAGGCAAAATGAGGGAGTCACAAGTATTTTCAAAGTGATTTTAAAAAAAAAAATAATTCTCAATTAGGAAGTTGTATTCATTCCCAATACCCTGGCTCACCAAGTAATTTCAGTTTACCAGCCACACTATACAGAAATGTATGCCTGTGTTTTAATCATCACAATTCACTGCTCATTTCATTCACGTTTCCTCATAATAGGTATACTCGTCTTCTCAACATATACATTCAGCAAGAGCAAAATGCAGGTTTGGGTGAGTAGAAATTAAAGACAAAATTTCAGGTTTATATTCTAAAAAGAGTCTGTGCTTATGGTCTTATACCCATCGAGCCTGCTTTTTAACTGAGCCTGCAAGCAGCACTACTGGAACCAAGGGCCAGTTAGTAAGTCTATTATAGATTTTTCTTTTGAGAGTTTATATGTAAGAATTCACCATAGGATGAAATTTGGCATCAAAGGGCCTGGCATAAAGCACTCTCAAAATGACACTAGTGCAGAAGAAAATAATTTCAGATCTAATTCAATATTTCAATGGGGAACTGCAGTAAGTGTTTGAATCTGCTAAAAATCTGGCTTTTATAGTATTGTCTCCAGGAAGGTGTCTGATAGAAAAGTTTCAGTGCCAAGCAAAAACAGAATTATCTTCCATTTAGAAGGAAGTAAATAGATCATTTCTCTCTGACCTCCAAAGAGGAAGGACTATACTATCCACACATCGGAGAAATGTAATAAAAAGAATGATTCTCTTGGAATCCATTCAACCAATGAAAATACACTGAGTACTCTAACAGCATAGAAAATAAAGGCAGTTGCATGAAAAATGATGAATTTTAAGGACTGCTGGGAGCAGGACTATGGCCAGTAAGAAAAAAGGCTTACAGACTAGCTAGTGGCACTGAGTATAATTTAATATATTTCTGGCAGAAAACAAATCAGAAAATACTCATCTGCAATTACAGAAGATGTCATCTCTTTTGAACTACAATTTGCAGAATCTATTTGTAAATACCGCCACATTCTCTCTATATCTCTACTCCTATCCCAGCCCAAAGCCTCTGTTCTACAATGCCATTCACAACATATATATTAAAAAGATCAAGAAAGACTAATACACTTTGAAGCAGGGTAATATTTCACATTTCCACAACACTGCACATTATTTGCAAGTTCATTCAGAAAGATGCGGATAACATAAGTTTGGAATTTTGAGATCAATGGGGCTTTTCCACAGCCCTGTGCAAGAACATAATGACGTTGCTCAAGGAAAAGCCTGGTGGCTGTAGCTGGCTCCCAGGTTCTCTCTGCCCTTGGAAAATGATCTGTATTGGGCTGTTACCTGGCACAATTAATTTCTCTGGCTTAGCTCCATGGATGTAACACAGGCTTTACTTTCACTCACATGTGTGTGTGGTTGAAATGAGTTTTCCTAGGGAGAGCAGCCATCTTTGCACCAGTCCATTAGATATGGATTTTGTCCAGGGATCATTAGAAAGACAACTGATCTGTACGAAATATGAGAAATGCGCACCTGAGTCCCACCTCTCTGTCCCACCATGAGGCTTAGAGCACAGTCTGGACACCTGCTCACCAGACCCACGTCAAGACCCTCCTGCACACAACAGAGTATGCTCTGCAGTATTACACCCTACATTTAGCGTTGGCAGCAGGGTTTGGTCTTGCCTCAAATCCTTCTCTGAATATTTTGCTAGGAAAAAATACCTCTGGTTTAAGTGATCACAGGCACTGACTTCTATGGGGTTTGCCAGAGCAGGGTGAATTGTCCTTACAATATATAACTGGAAAAGATTCTTCTGATTTCTCTTAAAAGAGCTTACCTAGAGCAATAAGAACATTATGCTATATGAGCTAAGTAAGTTAGTCCTTTCATATTCTGTTTGTTTAATTTGAGACTGTGCATTCCTTAGTCCATGCTAATTCAATCTGTGGATAGTTGCTTCAGCGTGTGAGCTGTGCTTTAGCAAGCCATTATTCAGCATCAAAGTTTTCTCATGATTATAGCAAAAAGATAAAATATGTAAACTCCAGTGTAAAGCACTGAAGATATTAAGATACAAGATATTAAATTAATATTTTAGATCAAGAATACCATCAAATATTGGTGTAGTATCAAAATGCCTAATATATGTAGGCCAGTTGCCATGGTGATGGCAAAACTTTCAAAATGATTTCATAGTAATGGCAACAACTTTAGAACCTAAATGCTTCCAATTAGGCTATAAAGCTGCGTACACAGTCTGAAAAATGGCAATTGCTATCCTTGGTATGAGTTAGCTATCTGGTATATTTCTGAGAAGGTGTTTCAAGAAGAAAACAAGTATTAGCTGCTGTTGTGCATGTTCCTGTGGTATATTTTGTTTACAGATGCCTCAGCTTTTGCAGTGGGTAGTATAGTCCATACTACTTTGAATTGAATTTAAGGTGTTTAATAACCACAACATCTGCTTTTTGCAATTTTCTCTGCTTTACATAAGCACTTTTCCACATAAAGAACTATCAGTAAACTGCTTACCTGCAGTCTGAGTAAAAAACTTACTCAGGAGCTCATGAGGCTGAAGACATAACATTTGACCCTGGCAGCAGGTATAATCTCTGACCTAAACCATGTTCCAGATAGACCAAAAATTAACTTGGTCCTTTTAAAAGACATTAATGTGTTCTGTAAGGCTGTTGCTTCTGTGGATCAGACTGAACATGTCAATTACTATCAGTGATGACTTGAGGGAATTTTTGAGAGGCTAAGATGGCATTTTTCTGAGCTCTGACTGGCTTAAGCTTGTCTTATGTCCATTCATTCACATTCCATGTCTTTGTAAGTCAGTGACATGTAAGCAACTCTTAATGCAAATTAAGTCTAAATCCGCTGAATTTGCTAGACCTTTAAAACAGGAACTCTGACATGAGTGGGGAAAAAATCCCCTTTGCATACTTATAATTTTACAATTGGTCACCAGAAAATGGCATAATATAAATTACAAAGGGAACAAGAAGGAACAGAAAATGAAATTATCTTAATTTAGCATCCACGATTTGGTTTGGTCTTATGAAAAATACACTGGTATTCAGTGGCACTTTATGACAGAGAATCTTACTGAGGGCAGTTTGGACTCCCCACCATCCAAGATACTGCAGAAACCAAAAGGGTGAATTGCTTATGTACATTTTTAAAAGACAAAGACTTGCAGCAATTAATTTTTATGTAGGAATGCATTATTATTATATGTAAATACTACTGGAAAAGATAATAGGTGAGCCAGTTCCTGCATTCCTCTAGTAAAAGACTGACAAAATAACTAGCTCCATTAATATGAGCTTTCCAGTGGCACTTGGGGAAGTGTAGAATGAAGAACCTTACTATCTTCATCTAACACTGAAAAAGGCTTAACCTTATGGGGTTTTGAAAAGCATTGACATAACAGTAGCAGAGATTTAAATTCAATTCCAGTCTTTTTTTTTTTTTTGGGGGGGGAAAGCATCTGTTATTCTATATCTATTCCAGGATAACAAATAAATTATATCTTTTGTAGACTATGTTTCTCTAACTTCTGTGAAAGCAAAGGCAACCCACAGCTCCATGAAAGAGTTATTGCACGCATCTTTTGTGAAAGCAGTTGATATTAAGATCTGAGAAACATTTGTTTTGGGAGAGCACAATTACAGGAAGCAGACTCAGAAATAAAACAGTAAACCATCTTATTTCACCAGAAAAAGTCAAATCAGAAGGGAACATTTCCGACATAAGTTAATGTCAGTGTTAACTGAAACAACCTGTGCATTTTAGCAGTTGCATATGCATAGTCAGAGGAGATTTTTTCAGCTACATGTGGGTTTTTTTCCCACTGTATCTGTCATATAAATCAGAGAGCCAAATGAAAATCTAGTACTGGGGAACACTATGTATTATAATATTATGACACACCCCCTGGAGGGTTGCAGGTTCATAATGAAATGAATAAATTACAAGAAAGCAGTTTGAGATCCTGAAAGTTCCAGCTGTCCTTTAGGACAAACACGTCAGGATAAATTCCATTTAATTACACAGAGCACAGGTTAAAAAAAAAAACAACAACCAACCAACCAAAAAAAACCCACAAACAAACAAACAAAAAAAAAAAAACAAACAAAAAAAACCAACAGAAAACAAAAGCCTTATCTTTCTGTCTGAGGCTTCATGTGTGGAAAGGTGAATTAACTGCTGTTGCATTACTTCATTATATTAAAACTCCATAAAGTGATATTGAAATGGATTTCAACTAGCAGAAAAAATAGAGTAACAATTTTTAACTAGGCCCATATCTCAATACTTAAAAACAGGCTAAATGGACAAAACTAGCTAAGTGCTGTTCATTATATTAATGTAAATGAAACAATTGCTAAAGTTTTATTCATGCCTGTAATAGCCTCTCCTACAGACAGAAAAACACTCAGCAGTTCCCCACAATCACTATTTTGAAATTTTAAAACAATTAGCACAGCAGAAGAATGTAAACAACAAGTAATTTGTTTCCACATATTAAAACACTCATAAAGTAGACAGCATCTATAATTTCTTTCTTGTTGTTTTACAGTAGTAATTCAAAGCAAATGTCAAGAAAAGATATGTTAGAACTTGTTTTGATTTAACCTGAGGCTCAGAATGGAGTTACTTCATTGATTTCACCACATTTCTTGTCAATTAACCCTTCCACTTAGGAAAAAAAAAAAAGTTAGCTTTTCCAAATGTGGGCAGAGGTTTGTCAAGGATGTGAGAAGTTGCTCCATGCATCCTTTTCAAATAGTGCTACAGCTGTTGGTATCTTGTCAAAGGGGCAAAGACAGACACACGACACACTCAGTAAAATGGACTCTTCATAGTGTTACAACCACCAGCAGACAGGTATCCTATTCTAAACAAGAAAATTATGCCATGTCATCTTCAGCACCATTTTTGAACAACATTCCTGTGTAACATCAAAGGCCAGCTATTGATAGCTTTTTAGCAATCCTTAAAAAGAAAAGCAGCTCACAACAAACCAACTTGTGTATGCACCTGCCATCAACACCTCATATGGGGAATTAAGGAGATCATCCAGGCAGTTTATACTTGGCTTTAGTCAGTTCCCGCTGACACCATCAGTGAGATACCAACCGACTTCTGTGGAAACCAGTTAAAGCCGTCAGACTCATCTTCAGCTTTGTGTCCCACGGTAATAAAAAAAAAAGATGACTTCGGGGAAAGCGAGTCTTTACCATATGGAAAAAAAAAAAAAAGTTTTTGTAAAAACATTGCTTACAAGAACTGGAGTGTTTCCACTGAGGAAGAAGGGAACTGAAAGGATATAAGAAAAATCTTTGAATGCTGCATCTCTATGGTTTCAGCTTGCCCAGCTTGATTGCAGAGCCATCTTCTGGTTGCAAATAACAATTTCATACTTGCTGAAAGTAAGTGCGTTTTACTTCATTTTACTTCAGCTATGCACTTTTGAAATATTTCATCTCCCCTCTTTTAACTGCTTTAGAAAAATTACACAGAAAGAAACAGTGTAGATTCTGCTTTGTTCTGAATCCAAATAGTGAATGACATCAGGATTTTAAGCAGAGTCTACCTTACTCTCTTAGGACCATTTATGATCAGAAACTAGGACTGCAAACATGGATCCCGAGAAGTGGTGAAACCAGAATGACAGGAATCAATAGCAAAAGGATGGGAAAAATTCTGGATAGATCCTATGAACAGTTTCTTTCCACAATGCATCTCCCCTGCTGTTTCTAATAACGTTACTTTCTGAAACACAGAAACACCTCATAAGTTTTTTTCTTTATTTCTGAGCATTTTCTGTTTTGGGTTGATTGCTGTAAATTTTAGCTAATATGGCATTAAATTTTGAACTGATTACAGTGTTAGAGGTGTCTGCCAGATGATTATAGCCCAGATAGAAAACTAATCATACAGCATCTCAAGCAGAGCATGAGTGTTATAATGTCACCCTGGTTCACAGTAAGTTTTTCTTGTAGTTGTGTGACTAGGGATGGCTGATCTGATTCCAGTGCTGGTCTTACCTCACATATTTCTGAAAGGCCAAAGATTACAAAGGCACAGAGTTAGTGGTTTAGAGATGGGAGGGAAAAAGTGTTATATCAAAAAAACACCTCTTTGTTTTGTATTTTGAAATGAAGAGAGGCTTCTACATTTTTACAGCTGAGACAGCAAGAGATTGAACCCCATCCCAGAACATCAGAGATCCAGTGGCTGTGGCTCACTGTGACTCAGAAGAAGAAATGAGCCCCTCACACTCTGCCAGTTTGAGATGCTCCTTCCACAATCCAGGTAACTGCTCTGATCACAGACCACCTCATTTATCTTGGAGCTGTTCCAGGCTCTATAAACAATTTCATTCCCAGTAGAGCAATGATGTGATCCTCAGTCTGCCACCTACATGCCAGGTAAGTTTCCTAACCACAGGGTCCCCAAATCTCTCTTTTATTCAGAATGAAGAATTATTTATAGAAACTTAAACAGCTCCAACAGAAGTAAATGCAAGAACAAGACTGGCTCTTTAGCCTCTAGACAGCAGATTAGAGCCTTTCTATATAAATGTGCCAAGTAATACACAAACCGCTTGGCTTGTTAGCCTCTTTCTCCCAAATAGAAATTGAAATTTGAATAGTGGCTAAAGGCCTTCATTATTAAAATTAGCATTTTGCCACAATGTTCTTCTTGTTGGTACACTGGCACGAAAACATTTGATCCTGAAATTTGTGACTCATTATAAATAAGGCCAGCTGGTATGACACGAGATGGGACAACTACACATATATAGGTAGCAGTCCTGGTGCTCTCAATGAAGAACCCTTCAGGTTCCATGGCTGATCCTGAGGCAGTTCATAGCATAAAGCCAAATGCTGCTTCCTTAGCAACTCTGCAGCCATGAGGGAATTAAAGTTATTAAAATCTGAATTTTATGAAAGACTTAAATTCAATAGTACTTAAGCCAGGTACTATTGAAATCAAGGTGGAACTCTCTCCAATTTAGCAAGGCTAGATTCTAACAGCTACAAAACATACATTTGTTACATTTGAAGTGTTATTGTTCCTTGCCTTATACACACATATGCACATATGTTTGTAAGGAAGCAAATATATACAACTCAAAATATTTTTGGTGTCTGATAAGGAACAAATCATAAAACTTCTTTTTATGACTATTTTTATTTTTAAACTTCTATATTGTTTTGATGTTTAGCTGCTGCTGTGAGACAGGCTTACCAACTGCACTTCTATGTTCACAGGGGCAAAACTGAACTACTTAGTTCACATTACATTGATTGCTGCTGAATAGAAGACTTTAAATCGGTTTGGTATTTTCAAAACAAGAATCTTTATGTTAATTATCTTCAAACTATTTCCTGAGAATAATTAAAATAAGTTAAATTATTTATAACATTTTTAAAAAGCAAGTTTGGTTAGGTCTTTTAGATAGGTTCCTAACAAATTTTTGTTCTCCAAATATTCACTCAAATATGTTCACTCTGCTTGCTCTTTGAGAGCATTTTAAATGCATATTATTTATAAGTAAAAATAAGATTTTACTAGTAGCTTTTGTTCAACGTACCCTAATTCTTTACCAGTATTTCTGCTAAGGAGGGAGTTCACAAGCTGCATCAAAAGTTAGACGAATGAAAACCATTTCTGATATCAGGTAGTAGTTCAAGTGAGTAAAGGTCAGGATCAGTATCTTCTACAAAAACTAGAACCAGATACAGGGTATGGCTTGGTGCTGAGGGAAATAGGAATCCTGTTATATCAAATCAAATAGAACTTTTGGTCCATGAGACTTAACACACTCAACATATACTAAATTAATCAGAAACAGGCAGCTGGGAGCCAGGAGTGTACAAGTCAGCCATGTCACGAGCCTCAGGGAATGCCCTCAAAGGGGTGGCATTTTTGCACCTGCTTTGGTATTTCTGAGGCTTGGTGTAGGTGTTCTGGGACCAGGTTTTCATGACCTGTGTGGTCACAACATCCCTCTTGTATGCCCTCCAGTGTGCCCTCCCACTGCCACAGCACTACGACCTCCGGCAGGAACAGTCAGAACAGTTCTCAAACTACTGCTTCATTTCTACATATAAAATCCTTGAATACAGAGGTAAACATTAAACATATATAATATTTTACATATATATACACACACATATATTTGTATGTATATATGTAATCATATTACACACGTATATGTATATAAAAAAATATATATACCCATACACATAGACATGTGATATGTGTATGTGTAGATGTATATATATATATATGTGTATGTATATATACGTATATGTATATGCATATGTATTTTTTATACAGGAAAACCCCTCCAAATATATGATGGGTTTTTATACATACAATAAAAGCTCTACTTTTGATTAGAGAAAGATTTTTTTCCAAGTTCTAATAGCACAAAACTACAGACAAGTTCAATTAAAATGAGTGGGGAAATTCTGAAGTGCTGTATGTAAGCTTTCATTCTTTTCCTGTCATACCCACTGGCTACTACATTAGTAAAAAACACTTCAAAGTAACATTTGAGATGCTTAGCTCATGCTGTTCTGTAACTGTTTTTAAAGAGATTGTTATCAGCAGTGTTTCAGTTTCTTCACTTTTTCAGCTAGTTTTCCTAACGTTTCAAGTTGAAAATAATACAAAAATGAGGGGGGGGAGGGAAAAAAGAAGAAAAGATATGCTCAAATGCTAATAACAGATATGTGCAAAAACATTCTGTAGTTGCATACAAAAATGGTAAAGAAAAATTCTAAAGTACCTTTATAATTATAATTGTGTAGTTCTTCTATATACAAGCAATATTTTCACAGACTTCTATTAGGTAAGTGGTGACTTTGTTTACAAGCAGAGTATTTTTTGCAAATTAAAATAATCAGTATTTATAACATTCATTTTCTTTTATGCTAGATTGATTATTCATTTAAGTTTATTTTCTTTTCATCATCAGGGGTTGTTCCTCACTCATTTCTACATGGAGGATCAAATAATTTGAATCAGAAAGGAAACAAATACAAGACAGGTGAGTGAATTAGACAGCACGATTTGTCAAACCACGGATTTATAAAATACAATAACTTCCAGGGAATTACTTACAAATTACAGTAAGTTCTAGTGGCATAGGAGAATATACTTCATGACTTTTCCTCTGATGTGATTTGTGATGTGATGTGATATGAAAAGAAAATAAATTATCAGTCTCTTGAAACAAAAAACAACTTTGATTTGGGGCATGGTTTTAATTACTAGGTGCCTTATTCATTTAAGCAATTGTCTTCTAAAACATTTTTAGATGAATGAAAACTTGGGGAATTATAGTTACAGAATTAAGGTCTCATAGAAGGGGAACGAGGATCATGGAAAAGACCTGCACTTGGAGTTATTTGGTATGGACTTGTAAGCACAAGCTGCTACTGGTGATGTACCATGCAATTGCTTATTTTATGCAGTGCTAAGAATCTAGAAATCAGACATTTCCTCCATGGATATGTCCACAAACTAGCATTTTTCAGAGTCTTTGGCACTAATTTCTAACTAATATAAGTGTCTTACACTTTCTTCTATCCTTCCAGAGGAAGACATTTGACAAGCAATAGCAAAATCTTTTGCCGCTTAACCTGACACCTCAAAACACCTATTCATCCGGAATCATAAATTTTCAGCAATATATATCTTCAAAACTCATGTTCTATTACAGTGAAGATGTGTAGAAATCAACAGGAAAAAGAATTTACCAATTTGCACAAAGCTGTAAATTATTTGTTTTGAAATACACTAATATGAATCTTCCGAAAAGTTTATTTCCTCCTACTATTGGCCTACTGAAATGTGACTCTTGTGCACTGTGATCACCCAGTAGCTCTTCTATTTAAAAGCTGGCACTATAAAATTCTTTAGCACTGAAAGCAAAGGATAAAAAACACTGGTCCATCCAGTTTTTCAGAAAGAAGGAAATAAAATAACACAGATATGTGTTTATGTTGATTCTTGCTCAGGAAATCAATATTAATTCAAGGCAAAATAAAAAGCTCTTAAAGTTATCCTCACTTGGAAAACCTTCCTAAAAATTACTGTAAGTTTGCATATATACTTCAATATTATATTTAATTTGACTTTAAGCCCAACTGAAGCATATGTTTAAATGCCTTTTGTCAATAGAGATGAACTTAAGTGCTTTCTTGAAATAGGATTTATGCCACAAATTATGTCTTAGATTATTACATTGTAACAAGTTCCTAATTATAACATATTACCATTTGTGTTGTCTATTTTCCTGCTCCATTTAATCAGGCTGGAAGGAAAGCCATTCTGGTAATTTCATCTTTTGTTGTAGATGGATGGAAATTAGAACAGAGGCTGTAAGCGGCTATACATTGGGGAAATCAGGATTCAGATCCACGGGTATTTAATCTATGTCTTTAAGATTTTTGTCACCTTTTGCAATGTCTGTGTAGGTTCGAGCAATTACATAATCATCAAATTATATTGGTCACTTTTGGATGCCATCATTCTCATTCCCTTGTTTTTAGATTTACAGCACTGCAACCCTTAAACACTGCTGTTTTCTCTTTTCCTGCTTGCTTAATTACATTTCTGCCCACAGATTTCTATCATAATACCTTTGGAGACTTTTCTACTTTGTTTTTTACCAGACAAGTTATTTACACTGAACTATTTAACACAAAGAAAGGAAATTAAATTATACTGCAGGTGACAACCTTCAAATTAAGGACTGGGAATAAACAAAGCATTCAAATGAAAAATTTAGCCATTTTTCCTTAATACACAATGGATTAAGGGCACAGGGTAAATTCTATCAATCTCATTAGGAAGAGTTAAGTGATCTACCTCATTAATCAGCTCTGTAGTGATTTAATGTGAAATCAACATTGATTTTTTTTATAAAAGATGCCTTTTTTCTTCAATTTCTTCACACCTACGTTCACAGTGAACAAGACGAATCATCTGCTCACATGCCTGCACAATCAAACATATGCATATGCCCACAGCTTTTTTTACAGCTAAGGCAAAATGTAGAGGTAAAAGCAGATGAATCCTGAGCCCCGCTGTGTCACAGAAGCCACAGCAGGATACCAAGCACACACCCTTTGTCAAACAAAGCCATAGGATTCAAAATCTGGAATGGTTTCCCAATAGCAAACAAGTCAGATTGGAACAACTCCTTCTCTCAGCTCACTGAATCAGAAATGTAGAGAGGATGAGATGTGATCATCTGAAAGATTTATTTGCATGTGGATTTGACTGAAGATGATCCCCCAGGTTGCAAATAAGAAAGTCTTAGGCAGAGGTTAGGCACAAACAAATAAGCTTTTATAATTTCAGAAAAAAAAACATATTCTCTACTGGTTTCTCAATAAACTTTATCACTAGTTCTTCTCTGCAGTTGTTATATTTATAAAGCTTACTTCAATTATCTATATTCATGAATTTTTTTCCGAATTGTATATTCCCATTTAAGCCCTTTAGTCAAATGAATGCTGCCACAGATCATTGTAGCTCGTGTGCTTATACACATGGCTAAATGCCCCAGTAAATCAGATTTGAGGATCTGTAAAAGCTATTTCATTTTTTATCTCTCTCATTGTTTCCATATACTATACCTGGAAAAAAAAACCCCTACTTTATCTGAACCAGCAATAATTATTTAGAAATCACTGGATGGAGGTAGTCAGATATTCTGACTAAACAGCTTTCTGTAACAAAGTACAATTTCAGCAACTTTTTGTTCAAGATGATTGTATTTACCTCTGAATCTTAAAAATTCTTGTCAGAAAAGTATCCAAATATTTTGATTAACTTTCTTATTTTGACTCATTAACTTTATGCATTTTCTTTCCCATATCCATCAATGACATTTTAACAGAAAAAAAAAAATAAATCAGCATTTAACACTACCGTTTAATAAACATGATATGATGTCACATTATGTGATGTGATCATACACTATTTTTCCTCAGTACTGCATGGGAATGATGAACTTTGACCTTTTCCTTTTCTACATAGACCTGTCTAGCTTTGCACCAAATTTAACTCTAATTTCACTTAGTCAAATTCCTGTATATGGACTGGCAAAGAAATTCTGTCATTTTGACATTGGTTCCCATCTATATGCCAATAAGAATTTTAATGATTAATGTTTGAGAGAAATGAACATTCAGAAGAAGTTTTTCATATAGATGTCCATACAATTTGTTATCACTGAGAAGTTTTAGCATGGAACAGACATTTCTTAGAAGTCATTAGTAGTCATTAGTAAATCCTTGTAATCTGGGAAGTAAGGAACTAACACCTCCGCCCATCCACTTATGAAGTGTTTCTTACTGTTTCAATTTTGTAGCATCTACAAAATGCTTTTACTGACTGAATCCAGTTACCTCTCTTAATAAAATAAGATGGGACTGCATCATCAAGGAAGAGGCATCCAGGTCAACAGTTGCCACTCAATGCACTTTACATAGGAAAATGTTCACATTTGTGCTCCTTATGCTGCTGGAAGGTGCAGTTGCCATTAAAAGCACAAATTTGTGCAAACCACAAATACAGAACTAAGTGCATCAATTGGTGAGTCAGAGCGTCAAACAAAAATTTGCTTATGAGGTGAAAACAAAGTCCTTTAGAACAAAAACAAAGAGCAGTTGGTGTTTGGAGAGATCTGCATGCTCAATGCTATATCGCAGCCAATGGACTGTGTGTTTGACAGTTGCTCAACCCTGGGTGCTTTAAAAGGCCCTGACCAACAGGGTATATAATGTGTGCTAATTGTAACAGTGGCACCGGGCAAAGCCTAGGCCCTAGGTGAGAGGAGTGGAGTTGGTCCCGAATGCTCCAGCGGAAATGAAAGGCACCAGAAAGGATACATTATTTTCAAGTCAGAATACTGGAAAACTAGTTTTACATATATATGCACAAAAGACAGCATTAACATACCACTGGAATCCAAAAATACAAGCTTTAAACAGAGTGTCTTCTCTGTCCCTTGCCTTGAATTTTAGGCTAGTGAGACTAACAGTGCACTCTACTGGAAGCTGATACCTGACCCAGCAGATTTGAATTAATACAGAACTCATGCAAGAGGGGTCAGAATTAGACTATTGAATTCAGTGTAATCTGTTGAAAAGTAAAGTAAATGTAAATATGTGGAAACACTATCAACAAGGAAGAAATTAAGATTTTGCCTTTAATAAGAGAAGTGTATACAATAGCTTTAACTTGCACTTCACTGGAGACAAATTCATTTATGCTAACAGCATAGAGAATTGCTTTCATTTAAGTCTTCCTGCAGAAAAAGCACATTCATTTTTTTCCCAAAAGAAGTTTTTTCACCCCTAACAAGCCAGTAATTTTAGAAAAATCCCTGCAACTTGTCAGTTTGACATTGTTTAATTTGCAACAAACTGTAAACAGAGTATAGAAAATGGAAACTCTAATAGAGACAGGCAGAGACAAACCATATTTTTTATCACTAGAAAAATCTGTGTGGCAAGAAATGAATCACATATATTTGCATTTGTCCCTGTGACATAATGTTAAGTTTAATTACTTAGTTGTGAAGCATCCTATTAGAAGGTATGCACCTAAAAATAAATAAATGTTAGTGTAGTTAATTGGAGTCTAAAATTTAGTCAATGAATGAGCATTCTGTATCCATTCATAGATACTCCCAATTTACATACTTCATAAAGTGTGTAACACTCTCATTTGCTTAAATATTAAATGACAGAATTATCCTGATAAATACAACTTGAAATCAAGAAATAGCCAGAAACCCCCCCAAGTGTAGCTCAACAATTTCTTGAATTGGAATGTCTAAGTCAGTATGTAGGAGGAAAGCATCATCTAGTTTATTTCTGTTAAGGAGCTGGTCCTAAATTTTATGCTAATGCACTTCCACATGTTAGAGTTTGTTATTTACCATAGCATTTATTATAGCATGCAGCCTTTCCAATTACTCTGTATCAAATGATTTGTTAACCAAAGATAGCCATGAGGGAAGTTGTATACCCATATTCCCTTAGGCAAGCAGTTTGCTGGGTGAGGAGCATTTCTATTTATCCTAAAGTCTTTTAATATTCCCATGTGTTTTAAACATTAGCTTTCCTTGCTTCAGGTTGCTTTGACAAGCATATAATATGCGTGAGAATGATGTGAATACAATACTTGAGGCCATTGAAAGTCTTTGGAAAAAATTTCACGAATTCAGTAACGTAGCTACTGCTCAGGCATACAAATAAATGGTAACAGATCCCAGAGCAACTGTATGCAGAAATGTGCATTTAAATATTTACTTATTCATATCCAAACTATTAAGAATAAAGATCCTCAGCTACAGTTAGTCATAAGACAGAATCAGAAAATGGATCTTTGGTCATTTCAAATCCTCAACCTTAGAAATATCTTTGAGTGGCATCTAATACTGAATAGATACCAAATGGATATGCAAGCCTCAGAAGTATTTAAAGATGTGAGGAAGACAAATGTAACAGTAAGACTTTCAAATAGATAATGATGACATATATATGCTGGGACCTCATTCAGAAACTTATAACACTACGGGGATATACTGTAAATATGCATCCAAAGTCCATATTGTGCATACTCCTTGGTAATTTGGCATATGGAAGATGGTATGATGAGTGAGCATCTAATGTGCTGGTTCAAATATTTGCAACAGCTGGGGTATTTTATTTTTTTTTGCCTTTTCTTCCCCTCCATTTACCTTCACTAAGTGGATGTTGTGACATTGAACTGCTAACACAGAATTTCAGTTGCATGGGCTAGATGTAAACTGTCCTGTCATTCATATTTTTTTATCCCGCTCAATCACAGTGCCTTATACTGTCTAAATTTCACCTGGCAACTTTTTTGCTGTGGAAAATAAACCATTTATCACAAACAAAATTGTAGTTAATTTGGAGAGCATAATAGAGTCCTTGCACAAATCATTGTTGTCTCAATTCTTCAAGTAAATTAATAAGTTTAAGCGTGTTGAATCGGGCAATGACTCAACACATGGTTAAGCCAGGCTTAAATAAGTGTTGATGATTCCTGTTTATTTCTGTTTTCTAATTGGGGCCATTAAGAATACATAAACCTAAAAGTAATAGGCAAGAGAAGAATGTACTGAAGGAAAGCAAGCCGGGGAGAATGAGAACTTATTAATAACATACAGAAAACTGAAGAAAGAGGTTTCCTGAAAGGAAATACCAAATGTTAAAAACATAAGAAAGAAGCAAAGAGAAATGTAAAGCACCTCAATGAGGTGGGCCACAAAGAATCAAAATCAAAAACTGGATAAATTGCAGAGTAGAATCAAAATCAGACCACAGTTTTGTAATTACATCCAGTTTTTAGTTAATCCAACCAATTATCTAAAATGTGATTCAAGAATACTTGACTTCAGTGAATTATGTTCTATAACACTTTTATATGTATCATTCTCAAAAGTCAAGTGTCCATTGATTGTATTTCAGACAACTGGTTATATTTCCAAAACAGTAGAGAGGGGAAAAAAGGCCCAGATTTGAACCATTAGTTTATCATTAAATTACCTGGAATTCGGGTGTGTTTCCACATGCTCTGCTCTTGCCAGCTGTCCACTTGCTCAAGGTTGCATGCACTGGTATGCCAGCTACATCTCAGGGCAACAGTGTGCAGCATAGCTGGCCAACACCAAGGTCAGCTTCTGTGCTGATAAAATTCATTGTGAAGAGATCTGGAGGCAAGATCTGGCCCCAGTTTTCTCTTGAGAACAGCTTTTAAGATACACTGCACCACTGGTCTGTTGCTGACCCTGACTTCTGACTCCAGCTTGCCACACTGCATCACTCCTTGCTAGAGGCCACAACTCCCAGCTACCATGTGCTTGCTCTTGGTTCCTGGCTTCCAACCCTTGCAGAGTAGCCAGCTTTGCTGCACCCTGGCAGAGAGGGTGTGAAGTGTGAGTTTAAGCAGCAGACTGGTATATACAGGTCTTCTGGAGCCCAGGGTCTGCATAAAACCACTATGTCTAATACTGAGGTCCTGCAAAGCTTCTAGGATAATATTAGTTCATAGGTCCTGACTGTTGTTAACCCTATTCCAATCCTCTTCTGACCTTGCAGGCACAAACAGTCGCCCTGGCTACTTCAACAAGGACAGCAGCCAGAACCATGCCCATGAATGGGTTCTGGCTCCCTTTCTGGCTGGGTCACCTGCTGGAGACTTTGTGAGGTGAACTTTCATTCTAAAAAACTTCTGGTTTGATGGGAGTTTTTAAAATGTCACTGGATCAAGGCATCAACTTAACACCAGGAAGGTCCATGCAATCTGGTTCTCTGAGTGCTTGAGGTGTTCCTGTGCTGAGAAAGGATCTGGGCACATAAACATCGGACTGCTGAGGTGTGGCTGTATCTTCCCATCTATAGTCAGCATCTTATAGGCTGTAAACAGACTGTAGATAAAGTACATGCTGTATGATAAGGATAAGATACTGATGTAATGACAAAGTCCTTGGGAACAGAATTCTAAGGATTAAACCAGGAAACTCCGTAGCAGTGAAAAATCTCAATTGTTAGATCAACAAGAGAGAGGAGGTTTCCTTCATCTTCAGTTTTTCAGTAAGGCGAGGCTGGAAGAATTATGCCTCTTCCTCTAAAGACCATCTTTCTATGGTTGGTGGGAAGCTTTTCATGCAAATTTGGTTGTGCTTTCATTCCAGCTGGTTTTGCCTCTGAAGACGCTGCAGGTGTCAATTCTTTGTGTCCTTTGATGAGAGAACAGACAGTGGTAGGTGTCCTGTGGCTGCTGCTTGTAGGAAGTAGCACAAAACCAACAAGCAACCTACGTCTGCTTTGCAAAGCGTTTGAAGATCAGCTGCCAGCAGATGCATTTTGATCAGAGACAATAAGGCAGCACTTCCTAACGCACTCTTCTTTTGGGGATCTGTGAAGGAAATTGTTTAACATGAACGGATTTTCTAAAACACTGCTTTCACTTTCTGCCCCCTCCCTCCCCTCCCTGTCCCCTAGCTGGTAGGGAACCCAAAGGGTGGGAACTAAGCATGCATGTAATCAGTTCTGTACATAATCAATAGACATACAGTATCAGCAAATTTGTATTTCTAGCAAGGCAAATAAAAACATGAATTCAGCATTTAGGGTTGAAACATCAGTGTGAACTTCAATAAGATAACAACCAAGACTTTTTATAGGAGCTTCCCACCCCTCAAGTTTCGAGGAACAGATTTCCAGAGAGCCAGATTTTATATTTGTATTTCAAAAAGAGAAATGAGAAATAAAACTCCTACAGATAACACCCACAAATGCATTATGACACATGAATCTGAGAATAACATCCCAGGGCTGCTGGAAATTTTCCCACCAGTTTCATGTAGGTAGCCCATGGATGGTCAGCTGTTCAGCCTTATATAGCACATTTTTCCTTCAGGTGATTTTACTTTTGCTTCTATTTCTGGGGTAAAACATTCAATCCTTTTTGCTATCTTAGTTTAATTTAGGTCAGAAACATCTTTCTGGCACCTAATTCTAATCTCAAAATGTCAATGATCAGTTTTTTCAGACTAGGTTCACACTTTATTGGGTGAAATTGTTAACAATACCATTCCTAACAATTAGGGGATTTATTTTTATATCTCACTGACAAGGAAATCAAACTTTAGGAATGAAGATGGATGTTAAGTTCTAGTGATTATGTTGACCATCTAATTCACACAAATCTAATCACTTTCTCTAGGTCACTTTTTAAATGCTTAGTGCAAAAGCTTGGTTTTAGTGTTACTTGCGTTCTGAATTCACATAATTCTGTGTCTGCATTTGAGATGTGTCTGAAACCACATCCTAGCACAACAATTTTTCAGCTAAAATTTCCTGTAGCTTAAATATTTGACCAGGAAGAAGGAATTAATTTTTCCCCCAGAAGATCATTTATTCATTAATAGACCCATGTTGGAGCAGTTGGAATAATTTTTAATTCTAATATTCATTGAATGATTTCTGCTGAAGGAAAAATAACAATTTTGGAAAAGTTGTAATAAAAGTCTACCATGTGAATCTTTCCCTGAAATTAAAACAAACTAATGCAGGTCAAATTTGATATCACAAGGAGACTCCCTTTAATTTTTCTTGTTCGCTTGTTTACTTCTTTGAAAGAAAAGGGAATATTTCTTTCTGGTTGATCTGAATATTTTCCAGGGAAGATAAATCTTTAAGTTCCACTAATTGACCTGGTGTTACCTGGCACAGACTACAATGACAAGTGCTGGAATACAGTCTGTGGATTTTAAACAGCAATATTTTGCCAGTCAAACCCAGAGCAGTCCTAGCTCTCTGGAGAAAAAATAAAATAACTCACAGTTGATCTTGCAAGCCTGCAGCAATGGAAAAAATTCTTCCTGAATCAGAGGATGTTCAAGTGTGCCTGAAGCACACTGGGAGGCACAAACCCAATAAAACATTAGTGCATAAAACCAGAATGTTTGAAGCCGTGGGAGGAGGACAGGGAGATTTGCCTTGCTACCAAATACTGAAATGTGCTGTGTGCTCCAGTAGCCCAATTTACAACCCCCTTGGGGAGGACAAGAGAGCCACAGAGTGATTAGCAGGACTCAGACCTGCTGGAGAGGCGACCAGAGTCTCCCTGTCTGAAAAGCAACCTTGCTTATTTTTGTAAAAGTTTAGTCTGGAAAGGTGGATAAGGTGCTAATAGGTAAGAGTTTATTTCTAGCACGGTTTACATCAGCATATCCTTTCCTATTCACCCAGCTCTAACAGAGACTGGTTATTTTTCCTCATGCAAACAGAAGTAAGGAATCTTTTATTTTCCCTCTCTCTTGAGAGGGGTGATAGCACCCCCTCAGAGCAGTATTTGAGTGATGAGACAGAAAAGGTATAAAAGCAATCAGGTCATATGATACATAGAAAACAGAGGTCAAAGAAACACAGATAGCATTTTTCAAAGACAGGTATAGTACTAGTTCAGGATACATTTCATTTTCGGCTGAATTCCTTCCATTCAGAGTTGGAGCTGAGAAAACAAGCTGCCATTAGAGAGGTCCCAGCTGTGTCAAGGTTGAATAACAACTAAAAGCAATTCCCGGTCGTGTCTCTGTAATCCACAGATGTGTCTCTGGGGGCTGCAGGACCGCGATGAGATCAGAAAATCATGAAAAGGGCTCATCAGAATGTGCTGCACTGAGCAAATGCCTCAGGCTTTTGGTGTGGACAAAGCAGCTCCTGTCACCCATGGCCAGTCTGACTTTGCTGCAGCACCTTTCAGTTGCAAATTTTTTCATGGGCAGCCACCTGTGTGGTGTAGCAGTGGGTCCTTTCATTTATGCATTTATTTGTATTAAAATAGCAATAGCAATGCAAAAAGTTTTACTGGTAATGCCTGTAAAAATAATGTCAAACTCCCCCAAAGAAAACATTAAACGAGTGGTGTTACCAGGTAATATTCAAGCTGATGTACAGACCTTCTCTAATGGTGGAAAATGAAAGGTTTGTTGTGAAAAGCCTTTCTATCCTGTTGAAAATATCAATACCACATGCTGGGGCTGGCACTCTCCAAGAAATAAATATTGATTCCCCTCTTTCCTTCTGTACAAATGGCAGACAATGGCTTTCCAAACTCTGAAACTTTTCATTGTTTTAAGGTTGACAGATTCTGTTAGTATTGAATTTTTATTGTCTTATTGTTCTCTTGTTTTCTGCTCCCCCCCTCCCTTCTCCCCCTCCCTCTTTAAAATGTTCGAGAAAGGTGAGGTGGTTTTTCTTTTGCTCTTTTTTTTTTTTTTGGTAGACAAGGTAGCAAAGGAGTAGTTGAAATTAATAAAGCACTCCCTGTGCTGCAGTTCTCTGTCAGATCTGATTCATCTAATTTTAGTATTACTATCAGGAACATTGTAACAATTTCTTTGGAACGCAAGGTGTTAGTGATGATAAAACAGTCTTATTTAAAAAACCATACTTTCCTGCAAACCATGCTATATGTCTGTTGCACAATAGTGAACTGTGAACATTATATTCCACTCAGTTCAACTACTACAAACACCAATCTTACTTTCTGTCCACTAGAATATATGAAAATTCAGAGGAATATGTAGGCACATGTGTTTCAAATGATCCAAATGCTAAGAAGAATATGGAGGAAAACATGAATGATAACTGCATGTGTGGGGTGTTTTTTTGATGGAATATCCACTATTCTTCAATATTAGGTATATGTCATGAAAAACTTACAAAACAGTTATTCATCTTCCTGAAGGTCATCCAGACACAGTAAGTTCATTTCATTTTCTTGACAGGAGATCTAGGCTTGTTATGTACTCTATGAAACATGACAGCAAGTGACTGTCCCTCCAATCCATTTCAAGTAAATATGGTTTCGCCTCTGAACAACAAGGAGAGAGAGGAGTTAGCTAAATCTGATCCAACTGTAGCTGTGCTCACCCAGGGACAACAGCTGGAAGAAATGCATTGCAAAATATCCAATTGAACCAGAAATAAGCCAGAGCACCCTGATGGCAGGATCTTCCCACACTCACAAGGCAGGCATCAGCGTTCCATTGGGGAGCAGCTGTCAGGTTTGCCCCACACTTGTGCCCAAAGGCCGTCCTGACGTCCACAGGCTGAAATCCTTTCCTCCCTGAAATGCAGATGAAAAGCTGGCACTTTCAAGGGGAAAGTGGTTTTTGCCCTGCACTGCCTTCTGGGGAGGCAGCTTGGCACTGCCGTCAGCATCCTGCTAAGGGATAAGCTAGAGAGTGGAACTGTGGTATGGTACTCAGCTCCATGCCCCAGACCTTGCATTTACCAATATAAGAGCAGCCAGTGCGGGAAGGTGGGAAGATACAAAGATGTGTTGAGAATCCAGTTCAGATTCACCTGGCTCAAGGCACTGTGCTTTGATGCACAATGTAGACATACACAAAATGAAAGCATGGATCTCAATAGCTCATAAAAGGTACTAAAAATAAACTATTTTAATATTTTATTTGAGTGCTGTGGATACTTGCTTTTATTTTGTGCAACATCTTTGTTAATCTTCCTTGTGCCACTTTCATCCTAGTCAAACTATCCATGATGCTTTTCATTTTTCATTTTTCTGGACACAACACCTTGTATTCTGTAGAAATTTGAAAAGGTATGTCATTGGTGATTTGATTTTTCTTGTCACAAATTTTTAATTACTGTCTACCTATCTTATAGCATACAATAGAATAAGCTCTTTGGAAATACAGATGTAACTCCCATTTGGGAATTACACATATGCAGACTGACAGTGTAACACAGGCACAATGCATAGGCTTTTATAATCTTTTCTAGCACTTGTGTTAGTAATGTGATGAAATAGGCACATCCTTTCAGAACAGAAAATCTACAGAAGTACCATGTTGAGACATGGGCAAATGCAGCAATTAAAAGGGGTGTCAAGCAGGTATGCTAAGGATAAACAAACAGACAAAAATTAATTAGTTAAAATTTGTCTGGGAATTGGTGAATAAGAGCTATGAATTAGGAGACAGCTGTTAAGTATTGTCAAATTTTCTCCTATCTTTTCACCAGTGAAGGTTTATGAAGACATCGAGCTATAGCTGATATTTATCTGTTGCTATCTTTGAGAATGGAAATACTGAAGAAATGAAAATGAAAGAAGCTTTATTATTAAAGTTAGAAAACAGGAACTCTTAGGTATATAGAGTTATATAAACCANTGCTGAGATGTCAAGTGACAGAAAATTTGTTCTGTATTGTTCCTGAAGAGACTGTGGTTGCAATCTCTCCAGAGTCAACGAGCCTCTCATTGTTTCTTACTTAATCTACTAGACTTGCCTGGTTCCACACTGATGATAAGTCAACACACTGGATATCTTGTGTAAAACACAGACAATTGAATTTCCTAGCTGCTGGATACTTAAATTAAGTATTGATAATTTGTCCAAGTGTTTTTTGTAATGAAGGAAATTAAGGAAAATTTTAATCATTAAGTCAAATAGAGAGAGATTTCACATTCAGTTTTGGTATTCAACTTAGGAGACTGGAGATGTGAACCAGTTAAATTCACTGAGATGCTAATGGAAATTTTTGGGGGATTAAGACAAAATTTACATGCAAAACTATGATCTGATTGCAAATTCTGTGGTATTCTACTTTGAAATTTTTTTTAAATTAAATGTCATGGATTTTCAGTGAAGTAATATTCTACAGCCTGATTTTTAAATGTGAAAAAAATGGTTTCTGGGAACAAGATATTCCCTTTGATAAGGAAAAAAGGAAAATCGGCATCTATGGCTTTTAATTTTTACATTTTGGAAAAATTCCTTAAATTTGTCTGTCAAACTAAATCTCTTTTGCTTTTAAGCCAGCAAGTTTTTACTTTTCTTTCTAATTTTGAAAACTCTAGAACTTCAATGATATTTTTGTATAAAATTACTTAAAGAATTATTGAAATTACGTGATCAGTTTGAATGAAATGTTCTAATATGACCCACTAAATTGAAAGAGGTTATGTTAAGAAATTGTGAAAGTTGCATGAATAATTGCAATCATTTTTTCTTGGCAAAGTCTGGGAGAGCTGCCAAGAAGACTTTTTCTCTCTGACAAAAGTTCCTAAACACTACAGCTACAAAAAGTAAATACATAAATATTAGTGCCGGTATTAAAACTTACAAAGAACGTATTTATAGTGAAGGAAAAGGCGGTTGTTAAAACTTTTATTTTGCTCTACCATCACTGTGATCATCAATGAATGCTAAATATACTATAACATTTTATGAAGACATACACGTTTTTACTAAGAACTGGGCAAAGATTTTATAATCTTTATATATTCTTATAATCTTTATAATTTTTTTCATCACCCAGCATAATGCTGGGTGATGAAAAAAACACTAAAATAATTTCTGACTATGACTAACCTGGCCAAAATCCAACATATGACATTTTCATGCAAAGAAAGGTATAAACGAGAGTCTGATAAACAGGAGCAATACATAACTCAGAGCTGAGAAAAGCAACAACAGTTCCAAGCCAAACAAGATTCTAAAGAGATTGTCTCCTAAACACTTCTCATCTGAATGATCCTGGAATAAAAACTGTGATAAATGCAAATAAGGGTTGAAACTGGATAGATAGAGGTCTGAAAGAGACAGGTTGCATCCAGATCTAAGCTTTCATCAGATTTTGAATGTTTAAATTCAAATTTTCAGTCACTAGCCCGGCTCCTTCATACTTAGTCATAATTTGCCTTTAAGAGGATGTTTTGACCAACACCATACAGAATAGGTTTCTAGAAATGAGTGGATGTATAACAATTTACAACATCTGAGGCTCTGCTTCTCTATCTTTCAAAAGCACATATTGCAGAAACCACTGTTGACCATAGCCAGAAACATCTGACTGATGGAGCTGGAGATTCCCATGAGTATTCATGCCTCTGAAGGGAACTGGGATTACAATTGAAATGTGGATAATGTCTCCGGTATCACTTGGCAATTTCAGACAATTTACAGTGCATTACCAGCATTACCACACTTTCCTGCAATTTGGTGCTTGGATGTCGTAAATTACATTGACACACCATTAACATAGGTAAGTAGAGTAAATAATTGATCTCTCCAGAGAAACATTAGAACACACTGTAATAACAGAGATCTGCAGCACATGTGAGCAAATACTATTAGAAACATACATATCTCTTTTTTTTTTTCTTCTTTTATACCTAGAGCTAAGCCAAAATTACCTGCCTTTTAGTGTCTTACTTTTGGGATGCTATTCTTGCACTAATGGCAAGATGGTAGGCTCTTAATATGTAAAATAAGATAACTATCTTACAAAAAGAAGTTTACAAGATATCGACAGAATTGCATATTTTATTTTAAGGAAAATAAAAAGTTGAATTATTAGTCTATACTAATAGCAAGTGGTTTTTCCTCTGTGAAAGAGCAGAAGTAGACCCATAGGGTGGATGATTTGATGCAGGATAGTAGAGAAATAGCATGACTGTAGAAATGGAAGTCTGCTCCAGCATAGAGCCAGTGGTAAAGCAATGTCAGTGTGACTACAGTGATGTGGACATGGCTGGAACAAAGATTTTATAGAGTTCAGTTCAGAGTTCGTGCAATGTATTTTTGTCAAACAGAGTTTTTGCCTGTATTCTTATACTACTGTACTTCTGCCAAGAGCCTTATTAACTAGTGTGGTTCTTTGTTCTCCATACGAAGCATTACATGGATCAAGGTGTTGTTTTTTTAAAAAAAAAGACAAGGGCAAAGAGCATATAGATTAATAGCATCCCTGACTTCTGCAGAGAGAGGTGGGTGTTGAAGGCTCAGAGGAACTCACCTTGGAAGAGGGAAGGTGCGGAAAATATAGCAACCTACAAAACAAGTTGAGAGAGAATTTTAAGTATATACAACCTTGAAACTTTTAATGCACATGGGAGCAAATATTGACATTTGTGACTGGTGAACACACAAGGTGTTAAAAAACCACAATCAGTGCTGCCTCTAATAATGATATGCAGGACTGAGAACTACAACTGGCTCAGCAAGTTGCTTCTAAGATGTATTTATTCTTCCTTTCTCTGTGGATAATGCATTCTCCTTCCAAAGAAAGAGACGCCATAAAATCTCATTTCTGGAATCTTACATGATCATCACAAGTAAAAAAACAAAAACAAAAACAAAAAAAAAAAGCAAAAACAAACAAACAAACAAACAAACAAAAGAAACCCCAGGAATTTCTGTGTGGAATTCAAAACCAAAATTACATCCAGACTAACCAAGCATTTTTGTAGTTCCCATTCCCTCATTGCTGAGTTCTTGGAATTTGTTTTGGCATAAACTGCAAGCTATGAGATCATAAATAGGGAGCTGGACCTCTGGCCACTGTAAACTTGAGCAAACCTGTTGAATTCTTATTAAACTGTGCAAGTTTAAACCACCTGAAGACTGATCCCAATATGCTGTGCTTTGCTTTCATTTTCAGTTGCCCTACTCTGTTAAATATTGCCAATTATCAAGGAACGCATGTGTATCTAGCATTAGCTAATGGAGAGAAAATTCTTCAGCATTTTCAAAGCATTTTTATTTTCTGCATAATCCCAAGTACTGTGGGAACACACATAGTTTTCCCTGATTGCTGCAATATTAAAGTACTATTATGAAACAAAAATGCTGCATTAAAAAGACCCAGTTAAGACTGATAATTAATAACAAAACTGGGAATAAGTCAGTTGTGCAGAGCTTCACAAAAACTTCAGGAAATGAAGGTGTGAGCTAGTTCTTGGCTTTGTTAGCAATGTCCTCACTTAAGTCTCCTTCCATGAATTGTTTCACTTTTGGGGTTTTTTTTTCTACTCACTCTTTGGTATAGTTTGTGTTCAATAAAAGGCAGGCCTGTCAATATGTAAATTCTTGAACAATTCTACATTATGCAAGAAAATTTGCAAGCACAGGTTTGGGTTTTTTTTTTCAATTTTTTATTCAGGCTACTACCTTCCTACAATGGATTGCAGATGAGTTTCTAAATGAACTAGTACTAATCATTTCTTTGTACCTGATTAGGGATAGAAGGTATGCACTTAAACTCAATGGAAAATGTTGCTAGAATCTAAGAAATACTTTTTTTCTGACTTACTGATCATCTCCATTGTTCCAGCACATGCAAGAAAAAATGGCATCAATGACTTACAATATTCACCTTTTAGAAAACCTAATCTGGCTGTGACTTTCTTTGTATGAAACACATCATTGATTTATTTGTGGCCAGAGCTGTTTGACAAAATGGATCAATATGCTACAGATTTTAAAATTTACAGAACTCATGCTTTCTGATACAAGGGTTATTATCAAACAACCCACAGAAGCTAAAATTTGCTGAAGAGAAACAAACAGGTGTAGACATTAGTGCTGTGTGAGGTACATCAAGAAGATGACACAGCAGCAGGCTGTTTGACTATTTAACAGCAGGAGAGGAGGGGAGAAGGAAAGAATAAGAGCAGGAAAGCAAGAGGAAGTGAGGGAAGGTGAGAAAATGAGTGAAGAAGCAAGAAAAAGAAAGCAAGAAGTAATTGACTCCAAACATGCAAATAAAAATACAGGCATGGGAACGCTAGGCACAAATGGATTCCCATTTTGCAAATTCTGACAGATTTTATAAACTTATGATGGGATATCATTCTTCATCAGACAAATGGTATTGATCCAGCAAGCAATGTAGGTAAAGTTACACAACAGTTTGAAGTAATAACATTAAAAGATAAAAAGACTGGCCACTGGAAGATCAAAGTACAGTTTACATTTGTGGTTTTCATACTTAACTGAAAAATATGCTCATGGCATATGCTGTTTAAAGAACAGAAAACATTTTAAAAATTGGGTTATTAAACCAGCTCATAGACTCAGCTCAAGTGATGAAAGGTAGCCATGTGTTCAGATAGCTGAGGTATGAATCATTTCAGGGCTACTAAGTTGTCCCAGATATTCATAAACCATCTGTTAAGTGAAAGAACATTAGCTGTATGCAGTGCTAATAATTCTTACATTTAATAATTACACTCAGCATGACACATCATTGAGAACAGCAAAAAAGTACTTTTGGATACCCACAAAACCATCATACAGGATTTTAAATATAGTAGTGATGGTATGTTTGAGTGGGCAGTGATTAGCACAAAGAGCTCTGCACATAAATGGTCCTGCTTTGAGAACGTGCCTATTTTATTTTCTCAGAAATTCCATTTTTATTAGTGAGGCGATATGTTTTCTTTAGAGCTATACAAAAGATTCTCAGAAATAAAAGTCTAAGAGAAAGCAGAATGGATAGAATGCCAATATTCTGACATACTCAGTGTGTTTTGACTGCAGATTAATGTATTGCAGTTTTCTCCTATATATCATATTCCATTATAAATTCTAGTGGATAAATTCCAGCTTGGCAATCCTCAGCCTTGACTGGCCCATGGCAACAATACTGAGCAAATAGTATCTTGACGGCAACATTCTCTCCCTCTGCCTTTACTATCACAGAAATAGCATCATCTTTATCCTTAATTTCCTCAAATACTTCAGAAAAGTTTGATGGTCCTCTGAACCTTCTGTTGTGTGTGAGCTATGGCAGCAGCCTGCTTCCTTATATGATTAAGTACTCTAGTTCATCTATTCATGCCATTAGTGCATGAGTAAGGGAACAAATTATAGTATTAAATTTAATACTTAGGGCTTCAAATATATCAATTAGGGTGGTCATAATATTAGTGGAAGTCAATATTTGGTAGACACGTGATGACATGGCTTCCAACTGTGATTCTAAATTGCATTCCCAGAAAAAGAAGTGACTCTATTAGTAAGAAACTGGCAGCTCACAATGAGATCCAGGTAAACCTGGATCTCTTAAAGTTTGTTAAGGTTGTTTCCCTCTTTGAATGATGCAGTCAGTTGAAGGTATCAAAAAAAAAGGAAAAAAAACACTTGCTATAATGTTAGCTTGTTAGCTTCAATAAACGTTCCTGTATTTTTTATTGTGCAACTACCTGGTGCTCATGAATTCAGAAAGAACTAGATAAATTATTTATAAACATGTAAATAAGAATGCATATATCAGAAGGATGATATTTTTCATCTTTTCTAACTGTAACAAAAAACAGTAGGATGAATAGTATATAAACTACTTAGTTTATGAAAGAAAACCATGACCATTTATGGAACAAATCCTACTGGAAATCAGAAATACAAAGTCTGATAAATTTAAACATTCCAATTACTATTTTCACATGTCCATATGAAGTGTTTTTGCTATATGTTCAAATCTACTAGACATAACCTAAGCACAGGACTTTTTAAACTGACCATTCATTTGAAATACATTTTTGTCTTATCATATTTCCGGAAAACCCAAAAAACCTTTAGGAAAGTCAAAGGCTTATTTCGAGTTAAAAAAGCTCTTGAGTTTTATAGGTCTAGTACTTCCATTACTGTACTTACACAGTCAGGTACAGAGTATAAAACCTTAGCAACCTAACACTTTTTCCTTTTCATGACAAAATAAATGGTTTCTTTCTCAAAACAATTTCTCCTGAATTCGGAGAAGCTCAGAATATCCAAAGATGCAGTAAACTTTTCATCACAGACTAACTTAGCTAAACAGGCAGCTTTAAATTCCTCTCTCCCTTTCCTGCCTCTTCTCAGGGATTTAAATAGAAGGTTCAGGACTAAATATTAGAAAATGGAAACTGTCAGCTGTAAGTTATTATTGACATCTTGATTATGTCATGGTAAGGCACTAATTTCTGAAAAATGCTTGCAGTCCCTTATGACCCCTGAAGCAGGTGGATCTCAAGCCTTTCATGCCAGTGAAGATCTGTGATTTTAGAAATGCTGTTCTTGGTTCCTTTTTTGCCCACTGCATCCCCAAAGCCACTTCCCTGAGGAGTCCCACTGCTGAGAGTCTTAAGGCTGAAGACTGAGTATTATACAAATGGAATGGTCCCCATAGGAGGTACTCCTTTATTGGAGTCTTCCGTCTTTGATATACCCACATAGTGAATGAAGACCATCTAGTTTCGATTTCACTCCATTGGAGTCATTCTTAAGTGTTATGTTACACTATGGAGATAAAATGATGGTGAAGGCAAAACATTGGTGAGGGAAGGCTACATGTAGTTATAACCACAATTTTGCACTTGGGGAGCTGGAGCATGGAAATATCATGTTTCATCCTGCCTATGCTGACTTCTGTTATCCAGTGGAAGAGAACCCAGTGTTTCCGCTTCTTAACATGATCTTAACATGGAGCTGTAATTTCCTAAGATCAACACCTATCTAGGCAAGAACAAAGAGGAATAGTTATATTGTTTTGGGTGCTTTACAAATTTAGACTGGAATTCCAATCAGACAAAGTGTAATAAAAACAAAACATATTTTGATTTTCTTCCTAAAACAGGAAGGATTTAGGTTTAATTTGGTTCAGGTATGAAAGTTCAGATTTTTGCTTACGCTTCTCCTTTTTATAGTTGCTGTACACAGTAGAACGATGTATTTGAGAAAACTTGTAATTCACCAGAATGGTGTTTCAAATACCGCTAAAACTTTATTATTTATTACCAGTTTCACTTTAATGCCACATTCGTTGTATTAAATTTAATTTGGTATTTTTGGATTTGTGCTTTTTTATTTAATCCATTTGGGTTCTTTTAGAGAGGACAAGGTTCAGAAATGTTCTAATTGTTTAAAATGCTGTAAACTCAAGAAAAATTAAAAATAACTTTGATAAGTACTGTGTTGAGAGAAAAATGAAGAGAAAAATCATATACAAGAGGAAAAGTTGCATTACATGTAATTTAACTCAGAATGTTTTCACTGTTATTTGACAGTAATATTTGGCTATTAGATACTAATAGTTTCTAACTGTTGCGTAGATGTTCCCCTAACAGTAGACAAACAACTTTGAGAATACAACTCTTTTCATTCAGAATCCTTACCTAGAAGTTGTATATGTTTCTCACTCAATAAACATGAGTTTAAATGCACATATATGCACCAAGTGTTTGGAACGGATTGGTATCTCCCAGCTTGATGTTCTCTCATGTTGTAGCTGGCATAACTGTGTCCAGTCCTGGAATTTTTTTCCCCTATTCCATGATATTTTAACTGTCCTTCCTAGTGGCATGGTTTCACAGGAGGAATGGAGGATACTTCTCTAGAGCCTCACACTATGACTAAGCAGTTCGCTTATTGCTTGAAAATTAAGATTGAATCTCTTGAGTCTGGAAAAGGGGCCAGATTACTCTTTCTACGATATTGTTTAAAGAATGCCACCTCACATCTTTTTTTGTCTTTGTGCTTTGGATTCCAGACATGAAAAGTCTGGCAGCTGGAGGGCTTTCAGACTCCCCTACATTTTGCATTTCATTAGATACTAGATGCTTGCTGGAGAAATATGCTGTATAAAGGCATTAAATATCTCATTATGCACTATACAAATTGGTGTTAATATTGTCTAAGCTTAGATAGACCTCCAGTTGGAATGAACTTTTACAATATCACAGCACATATTGTTAAATACCTTCTCATTTCGCTTGTAAAATGTAGGTTTAATGAGGATTTGAACTGTGATCACATAGTTCATTAAAACACTGTATCACCTACACAAATCTCTTGTTCGTGAAGTTCTTTGCAGTGAATCATAGCACAGCACAGCACACATGAGTAACTGCAAAGTAATACAGAGTTTTGCCATATCTCTGTGATGCAGTCCCCATTGAGTTCTCACACTGAGGAATTTTCAGAGACTTTCATGAGAAAGCCCATTAAACAGATCAATTTTTATTTTTAAGGAATGGAACTTGTTTTATGGCAAGCCATCACACTACAGCAAGTGAAGTTCAGCATTCTGCTCCAAAGTTCCTGTTCACCCAATACCGCAAACAAATAACGAAGTTTATTGCATTTGGTCAAAGTCTGACATGCTGAGTTTTTTCTGCGGTATAAAAAAAAGAGTACAGAGGGAATGAAAGGATGGGAAAACATACATCACAAGATAAAGTGAGAAAATATACACCAAATGGAAGTTGAAATTGTTCTACTACTCCCTTCCAGGTCTCTCTAGGAATACATCCCGAGTTTTGCAAGAGTTGAGCATTTGATAGCAACTAATTCTACAGTTCCACAAAGGTTTTCAATACAGCTTTTCCTTTTTAATCATTTTCTTGTTGGCTGTTTAGAATTTCTGATTGTCACGTTACTTTGTACAGATGCTAAATGAAGGATGAGCATCCTAAGCATGTAACAGAGGCAGAACACTCTGAAGTTTATTATTCATATGCACAAATATACCTGACATTGCAGATATTAAAGATCAAAAATTTTTTCATCCAATCTTTGTTGTCAGGGTCAGATGCCTGCTTTAACCACATCCCATACCAGGGCTGCTGGTAAAAAGCCTGAAAGTAATAATTACTAAATTCCTCATTCCAGCTCCTCTCATTCTGCAGGAAGCAAACCAGGGCTGGTGGGATGCTGGAGACCCATGGCACCTCTCAGAAAAATTGTAATGAGATGAACATCCAGCTAGTTGTTTGGATGACAATGAAGGTGGGATGCAAATCACCTTTGCAGTCTAAAAGAAAGGTCACAGAGTTAATACTGGTTGCTTGACTGAGTAACTTGTAATACATTACTACAACTTCCATCAAGATTCAATTACTTGACTGAAAATTACTCATATATTTTTCTATTTTAATCTTTGTGGAAGAATGTTTTCTTCTGTTAATAGGAAACCCATAGAAATTTTTCTTTGCTTTCTCTTACCGACCAAAAGTCAGTATATATTCCCCTTTAAAATAAAACATTTTTGACTAAAAATAGAAGTATAGAGGCAATGCTCCCTGATATTTGGTAAAGGATAGGCAGTTGTTGGCAAAAAATACATGCACAAAATACGTACACATACAGAAGGATAATTCTTCCTGTAATCACCTTTCTTTACCCCTCACATTTTCAAGTTAGATCTAACTTAATATAACACTTATAATGCATGCTTTCTTCCCTGACTATATAACACTTGGCAAAGGCCTGAAGTGCCCAGGGGTAGATGAGCAGAGTGCAGAGATACTGTACCAGGATAAATGCAGTCCATCATATGGCTGTCCAATTTATCACCCAGACGTCACCAAGTATGCAGATCTATAAATCAGATTAACCTATTTAAAACCCCTTTATGAAAACTAGTTGAACAAGAGAGCTACTATTTACAAATATGTGATCTAGCCATGAAAAATGTACTCTCCTACTTTTCAGCAGCTGGGTAGGAGCTCATGGATGTTCCCCTAACATGTGAGATACGACATACTCTGGGATACTCTGGGTGATTAAATATGACAAAATCCTTCCAGGAGAAGTATCATCTTGTATAAGCTTTTCAAGAAAGTGTTGAATATATTTACCTGGACAGTGTCGAGTAATGCTGCATTGTTATTATAAAATTGACAGGTAACATGCTAAAGGTAAACAGTAGTGGATAATGTAAAAGGGCAGGGAAAACCAACAGTCAAGAAGACATAAAAAAAGGAAAGGATTTTGGTGGAAAGTCCATCTTATGTTAAGCCACTTTAATGCACATAGACAGAGAAAAAAATATATCCTTCTTTTATCATAGGATTGTTGTAGACATTCCCCTAAGTTAGGGTGCACTGAAAGAAGCATTTTTTAATCTGATAATCAGACGTAGAGAGGATGTGATAACAGAAGGTATGTCCCAGAAAAATTACTTTAACCAAGAGAGTCAGGGTCCTGATATTCAGGACACTGCAAGCAGCAGTTTCTGATTAAGCTGAGCTGGGAACCTGTGGGAGAAATAAAGGAAAAACTAAATTTTTCAAAATAGCTTGAATAATAATCAATTTTAAAAACCATTTATCCTGAAATAAATGGCTAATTTATTCCCAGAATTCTTCATCATTTTTGAATAATATATGTGATGAAGTGTGAGAATAATGCTTGATTAAATGAGGTCCCTGGAGTGCATCAGAGGAGATTTAGTCTGGAAAACAGCATCTGCTGTCTCTTTTTTCCTTCTCTCAATGCTGTGTTGTTCCCACATTTTACAGCATACTACACTTTTTCATTTTTAACAGAATGGGACAATGTTTATTCAGATTTTTCTGTGGTGGCCATACAAAAGGGCCTTTCAGTGTGAGGGTCTGAAAAATATTGCTGAATACTTATTTATTTTTGCTGGCTGGAATAGTAATTACCTTCTCTTTGTCAGTCACAGGTTATACAATTCTAAGTCATCATCTGATATAATCATGCCAGTAAATGTAATTCAACTGGCTTCTTACCAGAGTGTTTTTTCTTTGCAGATTTCTGTTCTTACCAATGCATCCAACATTGATGATCATGGCTTCAGAACAACAATAATAAGAGATAAACAGATATGTCAATGATCAGCAGTTGGAGATCTTACCACTTTTAGCCTTTGCCATTGCAAGCAGTTCTATAATGGCTGAAATGCATATGCATTGTCTGACACAGCTGTGTTGCATGTATCTAGTCTTACCCAAATCTAGAAGCCGACGCCATGAATAGCTTGGTTGGACGGCCAGCTGAAAGACCAAGTTATTTGAGTGCAGATACAAACATCGATGGTGAATTTTGAACCACAGAAATAGAATGAGTTAGGAGATCTTATTAGCCCCACTACTGTTGGTTTGTGGGAAGATAAGGTTGCAGAAGAAAATCTGGATAATCACAAGAACAAGGGAAAAATCAGTGGTGCAATAACATCTCATTTAATGCATATTTTCTCAACTTTTGAACTGCTGTGTTCTCTCCATGATCTTCTGCTTTGCTCATCTGGACTGTTATTTGGACTATTGAGCTTAACATGTTCTCTTGGCTCTTCTTCTAATGAAATTATGCATTTACTGAAACTGTCATTTGCAGTGTACCTCAAAATAATTTAACTGGGGAAGAAATTACTAAAAAAGAACTTGTAAGGTTATCCTTAATATTACATGCTTTGTGTTTGGTGTAATCAGAGAAGATTGGGTTTTTTTCCTTCTGACGCCACTCCAAAGCAATCCAACTGAAGTGAAACCAGAAAGAGCAGCAGAGACACACCAAACACTGTCTTCAGAAATGCCTAAATCTTTCCATCAGATCTGCTGCTTGAACATAGTTATCTAAATGACCCAAATGAAAATTAGAACCATGCTTCTCATTATCCTTTCATGCAGCAAAGATATCTGTGTTTAGCCAGAACATAGGAGTGATACTGATGTTTCTGGTACCCAGAGCACAGAGTTGCCATTTTGGGAACCAGACTCAACTGACAGTAACAGTCAACAATTTTAAACAAGCAGCAAACAAGGGTATTGTAGCAAAGTGCACAGTATAAAATGTTGTACCAGAATTGGGGTACCACAGGAAAAAAAAATATTACCACAGACTGAAAAAAAAATGGTGAATACCTTTGGACAGGCCTCAGTCTCCTCTAAAGCATACAAGTCTGGCACTAGCCTTCAGCAGTCACAACTCACTGTCTGAACAGGATTTTCATCCTACTTTCTCTTGCTGTACTCACACCATCTGCTTGTAAGTCATAACACTATAAGAACATCCAGTACCTATGATATCAGTAGCTTGGATAAAAAAAAAATCCCATTGTAACAGTGTACTTCCTCAGCATCAGAAATAAATGCTGAGAGATGACTGGTATGTAGGTGGCCAGATGCTTGTCCACAAATAGCTTCAGATTAATAATGGGTCCGGTGGGTGGGTTTGGGTTTGTTTTGGAGTTTTTATAGTTTGTTGTTTGTTTTAAATAGAAAAATTGAAAGTAAAAATGTTCAAATATTTCAAGTATGCATTGCTTCTTCATTAGCGCACAATTTATCCCAACCATGTACTCTATTTGATTAGAAAGACAACCATTTTTACAAGAAGATGTTATGCCAATATTAACTAACAACAAAGATAATATCAAAGATAAAACTGCCATCGAGTTATTACAAGGCTGTAATTTGCTTGAACATTTTTATGAAATTATAAAATTGGATATCATATCTGTATCTGATTATGAACAGCAACATATCCCTGTGAGTTAATAATTACAATCTTGTTTTTACTTGTTGACAGTCTATGACTAATTGCTGTCTGAAGAGAATTTAAACAGATCAATTCAAAATCAACCATCTAAAGAAAGGTAACATGCTTGGCATGTATTTACTTGGGACTGAAAAGTTTTTGTACTTGATTTGGATATCTCTATTATATCCTTGCTCCTTAAGAGAATAAAACCAACTTGTATTATTTAAAAAGAGATATTTAATAGTTGTTAGATCTTGTATTTCTTTGGGGTTTGTAATGCTGCTGTTAATTTCCCTGTATTTGGAACAAAATGGAGAGTACAAGGATTTCTGAATTCCAAACTTAGATTTTCCACTATCTATCCATGAGCAACAAATATCTGACAACCAGACTCCACCCCAGTATTTCTTAAAAACATGGACGACCTCTGATTTGGTCTCAGAAACTGAATATCTTTTAGAGCTGGAGTGTATTAAGCACTCTCTGAGGGTGTATTTTCCAGCTTTGTTTCAGCTGAAAAGGAGGAATATGAGTCATACTCTGAGAGTTTTGTAATGTGGACCTGTGAACAGTAAGTGGGCACAGCACAGAAATTTTCTTCAAAAGCATGATCATCATCCTCATTAAGTCAGAAATGCCCTCATGGCATTGCAGCTGTGTTTAGGAGCAGTAATACTAAAGCTTGACAGGTTAGTTGGGTAAACAGGAATGACAGAATTTTATCTTAAACCTTTTATCATCCAGCTTTCAGAAAGGATATCTCTATTTAAAGAATAGACACCTTTATCACATCAGAAGGTTTTTATTATTTTTATCTGAAATGTCATTTGAAATTCAGGTTGTTGTGTGTTTCTTTTACAAGCAGGTTTCACCACTATTTCTAGAAGTCCCAAATATTGTGTGGAAGATAAGCAAGGCTACTGTCCACTTTCTGGGAGGGATAGGGTTAATTCTCCCCTGGATCTAGCAGGGTCACAGGTATTCCATCCCCTGTGAGCCATGCCTAGTGGTGGCCTGAAGCTGGCCAGTAAGGGGAGGGTGACACCCGGGGAGGGTGACAGGGTGTCAGGTGGTGGTCAGCAGAGGGGTCCAGGGTGCAGTTGGTATAGTACTCTATTCGTGTTATTGTTTTCTTGTTCCCTTTGTTTTTCTGTTAAGCTGCCTTTGTCCCAACCCACAAGTTCCACCTTTTTCTTCCAATCCTCCACTCACGGCTGTGGAGGGACTTGAGAGAGCACAGCTGCCACCTGGGTCTTTGTTGCTGTCTGAGGTTAACCACGACAGCTACACAACTTTTATTTTTTTTTTTTCCTCCTGTCAACTGCTTTCTCTTTATTAAAATGCTGAGTATGACTTCTTTCAAATATAATATTTAAACTGTAGCTAATGGCTGAGAAATAATAACAAACACACTACCCACTTTGAAGAAATTCGGTTCTGTGTGAAAAACATTAAGAGATTCTCTTCTTCTTGACAGTGTACATTATCGGTGAGAAAACCGTGTTTTCTTTTTATACTTATCCAGTGTCATAGGCTCTGTACCAAAGTTAAGGAAAATTCTGATTGTCACTTATTGTTGTGTTGCTGTGTGTGGTTGCAAATAAGAGTCATACATAAGTGGTCTAATACAGAACCAAAGGGAAAGTATATACATTCACAAAGCAAAAGTGGCACAATAAAATATAGTTATTTTTTGTGTTATTCTTAATTTTGATTAAAAATCCCAAAATCAAAGAAGTTGAGAAGTAAGGCTCCCAACAGCATCCTGAACTACATTCAGAAAAGTACTGCCAGGTCAAGGGAGGTGAACCTTACCCCTTGACTCAGTACTGCTAAGACACAGCTGGAGTGCTGCACCCAGTTACCAGCCCCTCAGTACAAGAGAGACAAGGACATGCTGGAGCAAGTCCAGCAAAAGGCTGCAAAGGTGCTGAGATAACTTAAGCATCTGATTTACAAGGAAAGGGTGAGAAAGCTGGAATGGATCAGCCTTGAGAAAAAAAAGGTTCAGGGTAAGCTTAATGTGCATAAACACTGGTAAGAGTAAAAGCAAAGAAAATGGGCATAAACTGAAATATTTAAAATATCATTTCAAAAATAGGAAGGAAAAAACCACTGAATCAAATCTTTTTTTTTCACAGTGAGGGTGATCATATACTAACATAGATTGTCTAGAGAGGCTGCGGAGTCTCCAACCTTGGAGATATTCAAACCCAGATGGACATGGTCCTGGGCAACCCCTACTCTAGCTGACCTTGCTCTAAAATGGACTAGATGATCTCCAAAGATCCCTGCCAATCTCAGTCAAACCGTAAATCTATGAAAGTTAGCAGTAAATAGAGATTGACCCTGAATTTCTTGCTTGTATCATTACAGCAATAAATATCATTGGGCAAGGGCCTTATATTCTAAGAATAACTTCAATAGTAATATCAGAGTAATTTCTCTGGTACTAATGAGTTTCTGAGACAGATTTATTTTAAACTTTTTATCAGGAAACATTGAATGTATTTAAATAAATATCTAATCTCTTCAAATTAAAAATAAGGGCTTAATATAAAAGGAGTCTGGAAAGGATTTAGTAAATTAGTGTGCAAAGTGACAAGTTAATTTCTCTGTGGATCATTAAGCAATACGTTTATTTGGCAACAAATAATTTAACCAATGAATTCAGCCCGTTAGCAGAAAAAGAAAAATCTTTTTAGGCATTTGCTCATATTTTGGTGAATAAATTTATTTAGCGAAATTTTTCATAAGCCGTTTGCTTTTAGCTTTCATTCAATATTTATTACTCACAAGTGATAGGTCTCTGTAATTGCATTTTAACTCTCTGCTTCTTAGGATGACTGCAACCTCAGCTGTTTTCTGTTGGGTGATGGGGTTTTTGTTTTGGGGTTGTTGGGTTTTTTCTGCACCCCTCTGTGTAGGAAGGCCAAAGAGCTACGAAGAAAAAGCATCAATGTGTACCTGAAGAAGTGTCTTAAAAGTAAATTTGGGAAACAGTGCAGATAAGAATCCTTTTTCATTAGAGAATTAGGAACACTGAATTGAAAAAGCCTGCAAACCTGACCAACATTCAGCCCCCAAATATTATTAATATTTTTCTACATTTTTAAAATATATTAATCTGATTTTATCCAGATTTAATATGCATGGAAGTAATGGAGATAAATGTGTGCCATTATTAGTAGACAGTATTTCAATTCATTTATTCTCTTCCCCACCATTTCTACTAAAACCATAAGACAATAGAAATGACCATTCATCTTTAGAAGAGAAAAGAAAAATAACTGACACATATACTGAAAATATTCAGTACTAGTTAGACTGATCTTTCAGAAAGCTTCTGCTTAACTGTGAAAGAAACACCAGTCACACAAAGTATGGCAGCCCCTATGCAGGGTAATGTGAAAGGTGGAGGGGGGGTCTTGCATGGTACAATCGCTTCTCTTTTCCGTACTCAGTAAATGGGGAAGAAATAGAAGCGAACATTGCGAACACATTAATTTCAAGACCTCTTCTTCTCTTTTCCTAAGAATTCTTCAATTCTTAACAAATTTCTTAAAATATACAGAAGCCAAACATACAGTACCTTTTAAAGAAAAGAATATGGAAAATTTCAGGTTCTTTAATATCACTGACAAGGATAAAGATAGTATTATTTCTACTGAGAACAGTTGTTTTTCAGAAATGTATGCCACTAACAGAAAATTCTTGGAAAAACATTATTTGGTCCCTATGTATATATAATTCCCACTGATTTCAATAAATATATATTGATCTTTATTCAGATATCTATTGAGATTAATTGAGTCAAGAACTAAGTATTGACCAAAAAGAAGAGGAGGTCAATACTTACATTGAAGGAAAATACGTCTTCATTTTTGCTGAAAACATGAAGCCAATAGGCCAAATTTTTGCCCTGATTTATTTATCCTTCATAACTCCTGGAGATTCCAGTACTATGACAGAGCATATAAATAAATAAATAAATAGGATATATAACTCACAGTAATTAGCTGAAATTAATTCTCTCTATTTTGGCTTTCAAGGGAAGATAAGTCTATTAAATTCATCCTTCCACCACCATAAGACTCCACAGTTGGGATTAATTGTATTCCAAAAGTATTGCAAGTTTTCTTTTTTTTTTTTATCCTCTGGTGTCAACGCATTATGGAGAAAGACAGCCACCCTAGGGCAACATATTATCTCAGTATTATCAAGAAATATTCTGCAGATTCTACAAATAAGAGAAAATCTTTAAGGAATAAAATAAAGAGATGTTCCCCCTTCGACGTAGCATCTTTTCCAGTGAAGATTGTTGTTGGAGAAATTATCTGTTATTAAGCCTCCAACAAATAAATCATTTAAGATGGATCAGATGACCTCTACATATCCTTTCCAACCTGTAATATTCCACAACTCTTTAGAGAAAGAATGGCATAACAAAAACTCCATAATGTTACACTCTTTTAAGCAATGTCTAATAGATAAGTAAAGATTCCTTCAGTGGCTGTATGATAAGAATAGCTATCTTAATATTTTCTTTTGCAAAATTTCAATTTCAAACTCTCCCTGTATTTAAAATCTTTTCTAGTTAGGACCAGAAGCCTAATTTGGTAATAACAAACACGGTGCTTACTGATATTTGAGTCATTATTTTCTTCGCAATTTAATCTGACCTAACTAGTGAGCCTACAATGACAAAGATAATATAAACGAGCTACAGGTGACATTTTTATCACATCTTATGCAAAAAAAAATATCATAATCTGTTCTGGTTATTATATAAATTAAATATACATTCATCTAGCATATTGCACTGGAAAAACCTCATATAGTGTGTTTAAAAGGCAAACTTTAACATATTAAACTGTCTAAAATACATTTCCCAGGGAGAAAGCCTTTGTTGAAAAGGCAACGCACAGTAGGGGAAAACAGAGTATGTTTTTTCAGAAAAATTTAATTTATTTCACTAGGAATTAAAATGTACATACACTATTAGAATGCTGCTTCACTGGAAAAAGTATGTGCCTTTTAATGACAACACTAATGAAATACAGGAAAGTGCAAATTTATACAGAACAGAGAAAATTTATCTTCTGTTTCTTAAATATATGATTTGCTTGTGGTCAGTATGAAAGCAAGTATCTCTCATGCAAAGGATTCAATTTCAGGTAATAGCTTTTATCTTTATTTACAACCTTTTGTGATGTGGAAGTAATATGTCAGCTTCTTTGTTTTAATATTTCCATTTTACTTGTGGGCAGCAGTCACACTGTCTTGGGCATAGGCTGTTACAATACTATTTCTGAGGGGGAAAAGTAAGAAAAAAGAATCTAAACAATTTCATCCTCACCTCTTCAAAAATCTCATCCTCTGAGCTTTTTCTCTTTTCTTTAAAAAAAAAAAATAATCCCTTACATATTTTATTTGGATTGTGGTTAGTCTTCCATCTATGTCACTTTTTTGGGGAAGAGGGAAATAACTTTAGAGACTGACATTTTAATTTCTATCTGTCAAGAAAGGAATGTCTGAATGAGCACACACTCTAAGAGGGCAAGAGAAACTTGACTGAGATCTTAGCACTAGATTCAGATGAGGACAGAGGAATTAGACAAAGTCTCCAATCATTCACACTGAGGAAAAAATGTATTTTACTTTGTTTGGGTGAGCATCTTGTTTCTGCATAAAATTAGTAAATTCAAAAGTACAAAATAAACTATTCCTGTGAATCAAGCCAGGTTTTTCTAATATCAGATAAACTTTTATTTTTCCATAGATCTCTAATATCTCTCTTCAAAAATGCTACCCTTGAAAATACAAAAATGCCTGTTTATTCATAAAGTAAAGTTGTAAGTCAAGAAGACACATCTTGCTGTTTTTACATTGAGTGAGAAGGCAGATTTAGACTGTAATTCGAGTACCTGGAACCTCTGTCTCTTTTATCACCACAGCAAAAGAATATTTACTTCTAAATTGTATATCATCTTCTATGATCACCTTTCTCTTTTGGGCAGATTTGTTGACCTCTTAATAAAATGTGTTTCTTCCTTGCATATTTATTATCTATACTTTCATAATAAAAGCAGAATGGATAAAAATAAAAATATTATTTCTTTTTTTCATAAAAACTAGAGAGAATAAACACCCAAAATTGCCCTTCCTACAAAAAGATTGGGTAAAACATGGAGAAAAAAATAGTGACAAATGTTGGTTTGGAAATGCTAAGACACTAACCAAGGAATTTGAGTGCTGGAAGTAAAAATCATCTAGCCATTTAGCAGTAATATATGAAATATGAGGACAACAACACAGCAATCAGACTTATTAAAAGCCCAACAGCATTCAATGTATTTAGTCCATCTTAAAAAAAGAAAAAAAAAAGAAAAAAAAAAAAGATAAGAACTCTATGTTTTCAGATTTACTGGATATTAATCCCAATTATGCCTATCACTGTGGTAAAGTATTAGCATTTAAAAAAACTAAAGCTGAATCATGAAAGAACTATTTGTGAGCCACTAATGACCTTCAAGTGTTCTAGCTTTAGGCTGACATAATTGCAAAGGTATTGAATGATGGTTTATGATCAGTAAAAAACCTATGCATAGAGAGACTGGACTAAGGTATTATGAAAGTTTTATGTTTTTCATTTACTAGTGAACACCATATGACACAGTCGTAAAAGAAGTAGGGTTACCAGTGTCAACAATAAGTTGATGGGAAATGACTGATGGCAGGGATATTTAGAAAAGTCCCGTTTTGATACATCTCTTGCTTATATCTCACTTCTACAACAAATGTTTTCTATAAAACTTGGCAAATGGAAGTAATTCTTAAACCAAATAATCATTGATATACCATGTTTTGATTACTCACAGTCTGTGTAACAAGCTAGACCACTGAGATACTGTACTAGGAACAATACAAACTAATTTTAAATGTTATGAAAACAACTCTTCCTCACCTTAAGTCTTTAGATTTCTAGGAAGTATAATAATCTGTGCTTTTTAAAGAAAAGTTGTTGAAATTACTATTATTTGCAGATAAGGAAGATTGTTTCTTCCTCAGGAGGAGTTAACAATGACAACAGGTAAGTAATAGAAACATGAAATCATTGCTGTATATTCTTGCATAAAATCATGTTATTTTTTTGTACGTTTATAATGTCAAGTGCAGTCTTCCCCAGATATATTTCAGCACTGGGAAATATGAGAAATTTTATATTAATTTATTGGAAGAGTTGAGTTTCTTAACCAAATCATTAAGTTAGGGTGCAAATTCAGTGATTTGATGAAGTTGTTTATTGATGTAGACGTAAATAGACAGGTAGACAAATAGTTATTTTCCAAAATGAAAGGTTTCCAAATCCTTGCTAAATTGTACTTCTGATTACCAGAGAAGAGAAAGGGGTTATCACGGGCATGGCTCCAGCTCTGTAATCATAAAGTCAGTTCTAACTGAATGGGTGTGAAAGTGAATAGTTCACGACTCATACAGTAACTAGTAGAAGTGCCAAAAGGAAATTCCCTCCACCATGGACCAGCAGACTTCAGAACTTTATTTGTCTACGTGGAACAGAAATTGGCAGAGCTCCACTGACCTCTGCTTGTAGAGAAATGTAATTTCAACAAACTGAATGGAGAAGTTTCTGTCTAAAACGTTCTTCTAGAAACAATCTTAAAGTCAAGGCTTGTATTTCTTTAAAGAACATGAATAACTCCCGCTATTTTTCTAAAGGAAGTACTTGGGCTGAAAGTACCTGTGAAGCCACTGTATTAAAGTTTGTGGAATGACACCAGAAATTAATTTTATCTTCAGTGATTGGAGAGTAAACAATGTTATTATTAGTGTGTTGAGACCTCCCTGCTCTTAATGAACTGATCAGATTATTCTATTCACAGGCTTCACAATGATGAGCATCATTATGTATTGTCAAAAGATTCAGCACATAGCATTCGTAAAACTGAAGCTTTGCTGAAGTATCCTAACGTTAAAGGCTGATAAATTAAGCAGCCTTGGAATTCTCATTAAGTATGTCAAGCTGAATTGCTGTGTGTTTTACCTTAGCTAATGGGTTGGGTGACCAACAGCAATTCACAACTGAACTGAGGGCATAATAAGATCATCTTATTAAGGTAGCTGAATGAGCGTTTAGAAAGGTACCAAGCAGTAAAAAGCTGTTAAAGTTTGAAGTGGCCTGCTCCATATTATAGAATGTAAATAATTCTAAAAGAAAGTGTCTTTCATCTACTTACAAAGAGAGAGATGCAAACAAGAGAGAAAAATGTATTTCCAATGACTCATACAAAAATGAAATTAATTCCTTCTTGATTATGCCTAAGTTTGATTCACACTGCATATCATCTAGTGGTTTCAGGCACTGAAACCAGGCCCAAAAAGTTCCCTCACATATTCATCTTTCCTGGTAAATGTTAAACATCACCACATATCATCTGCATTTCCCTTCTTTTTCAAGTAAAGCCTCTCATCCTTCATGTCTGCTGTTAATGGTCCCCCTCTTACTTTTTTCTTTGAAAAGAAAATAACTTTGTGGTTCACATACACAACAGAAGCAGTGAAAATACTGAAGACACAGAAACATCCTTATCAGTGTTATTGTTCTCTAGTCTCCTTACAGAAGTCCTAGATCATTTTCCAGCCCTGCTAAGCCTCCTCTGGGATACGCTGTCTGGTTTTCCTGAGAGCGGTTAAAAGACTGATGATTGACCTATGACCTTCACTCTTAATGCAGCTTTAAATACATTATTCAAGATGAGAGAGGGAATTCTATTATTCTTATGTATTTATCTGTGCACTATCACTATCATAGTTCTAAGTCTTGTAAACCTTTCTCACTATTTTTAATGACATTACTAAAGACTTGAAACAGATACTATGATAACTCTGCTTATATTTGTAGATACTGAACGCCATTATATCATTTTAAGTGACAATTCCTTTTCCTTTGAAGAATCTTTCTACAAAAGCATGAATAACATTTTTAAGGGGTATACAAAATGAGGAAAACAGAATGAAGCAGTATTCATGACAAGCATTTTTTTTTTTCCTTCCTGTGTAGGAACTTTTCCCTGTAGGAAATAAACTGTAACAAGTTGCCAATTGTGGAACAGTATAATTCAACAAATTTTAGACTAACTCAAGTTCATTAATTATGTGTATTCACCACCTTATCCTTAGAGGTGCAAGGACTTCCTTCTTCTAAAGTAATTTTGTGTTAACTTCTACTCTGAAATTAATATAAATTGTTCTGTTTATGTTCTTAGTGGATTGATAGTGTGCATATAAAGTATGGACAGCCTTTCTGATACAAATTTTGTAATTGTTTTTCTGTCGTGTATCCCAATAGTTGGTGAAGATACACCCCCTCCTACCTTATTGCTGGGAGATAGATGGCTGGGTATTGACACCCAACAAGTATTTCAAATGCTTGTCTTCATTGCATATGATTAAAAATGGAACTTAATGTTCTTGCAAATTTTTTCTAATGTAGATTTCAATTTCAACTGTCACTAGACAAGTCTAACCTTCCTGTTAGTATTGTCCATATAATTTAAGGCAATACATCAAGATGTGCTTTGGAACCAGAGTGTGTTGAGTGGCTTTGATATATTTCCAATGTACTCCAGGAATGTTTAGTTAGTGCAGTGGGTTTAGCCCAGGAACCATGAGAATTTTGCAACTTATGTATTCTATATGCATATTAACATTTACATGAATAAATCAAGTTCCTTGGGGCCATGGTTCCTTCCTCTCAGTGTTCTTAAAGTACAGTCATTTTGTGTGATGGTGTGGATATGTACTCTGGCTCTAAATTAGTCATTTTTTTAAAAAAAGCTTTCAAAGCTAGAGAAGGCACTGACATTCAAGAAATTAGAATGGGAAAAAATATACAGTTTGGAATTTAATTCCTTTTCCCTCAGCACATGTACAGATATATTTTTCAAAGCAAGGATACCACAAACCAATTTACTAAATGATACAAAATTTCTGCAATACAAAGTCTAGTTAATGCCCTTATTCACTGTGTCTCATAATAATTAAAAAAACATTATTGCTAGTGACAATTACTTTGGACTTTATTAAATCTTATGATGAACCCATCCCAATCATTTTATCACAAGTGCTTGAAGGATTGTCCAATGCAATATCTTCTAACTGTAATTGCAGGAGCACTTTAGACTGACCCCCATGGTGATGGTGACCTTACTGACAGTTGTAAAAAAATTAAAGAATTAAAATCACTGTATGTGAAATGTAGATTTTTCTAGCTAATGACATGGTTGATCTTCAACTCTTGCAGTGCTCAGGATATCCTGATTAGCCTTTTCCTGATTTGTTGCACATGTAGCTCTTCTGAGTGTTAAAATCGAACCCATAGGAAACTAAAACATCATAGGTATAAGGTGCAAGGGTCCCAAGTTGCAGGGACAGAGCTCCCTTCAGAGGTTTTCTGTCCTATCTGGACCTGGGCTCCTGGAGACATCACAGAAGCACCTAATGTCAAGGTACAGAGGTAACTTGAACTCTGAAAGCATTTCTAATACTCAGCTCAAGTTCAGACTGAGCTATTCTTAAAAATACAAATAAAAAGCCTCCATAAGCTCCCAGGGTCCAAAAGCCAACCACTACCAACAAAAACAACACCAAAAAAAAAACCCAAAACAAGCCAACACCACACATTAACTTCAAACATGTTCTTTCATTTAAATCTTCATTTAAAACCAGTCAAAAACAGTAGACATCCTGGTATTGGACCTCATATAATTCAAATAAAAGGAACTTCATAAAGCTAGCTCAGCTGATTCAGCACTAAGACAGCAGAGATACTCTCATAACATTCCTCAAGCACAGAGGGATAATTTCCAATAGGAAAGAGCAACAAATCTTTGATCGCAATAACTTTTTAAAAGGTTTTAAAGAGCTTGTCTTTGCCATTAGTGACATAGGTACTTTGCACAGAGACAAGAACCCAACCTGAAACTTTTGGATTTCAGAAACATCCTAAAATTACAATTATTTAAATTTGAATAATCAATTGCATATGATTTTGAAAATTAATCTGTTATCTGTTACCAATTATTTCACATAGATATCTTTTAATGTAGATTATGGAAAACGTGCATTCTTCTTTCATCTTCTTAAACTAACATAGTCCCCAAATGTTCACATCACTTGGAAACAGACAGCTCAAAATTTCACAGTGATATAGTCCATTGTTTAAGGATTAAGAGCATTTCCTGATTACACTGTCTATCAAGATTTGGATGAGTACCAAGTATTAAGACCTTTGTCTTCAGTATAGAATTGTGAAATCTCAATGAGTTTTTAAATCTGCAGACAACAAAGGTTGCAAAGACTACAAATAAACTGGAGGACAATCTAGGAATTCAAATGAACTTCACAAATGGGAAAGCAAATGAAAAGCATAGGATGTTTATTCAGTGGGGACAAAGGCAAGGTTCTGCACCTAAGTATAAATAATTAGGTAGGCAAATGTAGGACGTGGAACAAGCAGCTAGCAGTTTTACAGAAAAAGATGAGAGGTTTGTTATGCATCAATGATGAACCTGAGTCAACAATGTTACACTGGTAAGTAAAAGCCAAGTAAAAAAGCCTTAGCTGAAAAAGAATGAGAGTCAAGATTCATCAGCAAATCTTTCCCTATAGACAGAACTGATGGAACTGATGTATTTTCACAAAGTTCACTTTGGCCGGAGTATGCTGTCCAGCTCTTAGTTTTGATTTCCAAGAAACATGGACAAAATAGAACAAAACAGGGACAATGAAACAGCCAAGGTTTATTACCTATGAAGAAAGACACAAATATTTGGAATTGTTTATCTCAAAGAAGAGAATAAGGAAAATTATTATAGTCTATAAGTATGCAAAATTATTTTGTAAAACAGAAGTGATTAACATGTCTATACATGTGGTTCAATATATATATATACAAGGATTCAATTTCCTCTCCAGAAAACAAGCCTCTACTTATGCCCTTCCCTTCCCAACAGGAGTGATTCAGAAATGTCTAACATGAAATCCTTAAGAACAAGCAAAAGAAATGGCTGTTAGGAATAGAAAAGGTGTAACAGATCTTACTGTAGTACCTCTTAAAGTTCCTTCCAGTATTGTTTCCTGTTAAAAACCTAGCACACAAACATTTATAAATGGACTGAGAAGCAGAGAATAAAGGCAATGCAAACACTTTGAGAAATAATTTCCCATGTTTCCAGTTTTCTTTAATTGTGGCAGAATATAGCATATACAATATAGAATATAGGAAGAACATAACTGACTCAAGCTCCTATTATTTGTTATTAGAAGAACACATGCCTAACTTTGTTGGTTTGGGTTGACATACTATAGTTGATTCTTCCTTCTTCAAAAGAACACTGTAACATTATATCTAACAATTTAGTCAAAGCAACAAGCTGACACTACTGATTCTCATCAATTAGCTACTGTTTTACTCCAATGAACAGTGTTTAGCATGCCTTTTCTTGAATAAGGAACGTCTGTTCCTTTGGAGTATGAAACAGAAGTACTGCTTTAAAGATGGTATTCTCCTACTTAGAGGGCAACTCACTACTATTTCTAGTAACTAATTAAGAGAAAGAGAAGTCTTGGATAAAAGACTGCAATGACTCCAAACCAATGAAAGAAATGAGACTGGAACAGAAAAGAGTTTCTTCATAATGAACACATTTTCTAGGTTCTTATTTTTTGGGGGGGTTGGGGTTTTTTAGAGTGGTGTGTGTGCGCTGGGCTATTTTGTTGTGGGTTTGTTATTTTCTTTTTTAAACAAACAAGGCGAATATAGTGTCCAAAGTTTGTAGAACCATCACACCATGTAATTCAGTGAATTAAATTACAAATCAGATATTCTGCTGCAAGGCAGAAACTCTGTACAGATGGTATAGACAGTGGAAGACAATACATTATGGGGATAAATGGTAGAGTTGTGCCATTCTGTATTTCAAGAGTAGTTGGTTTCTAGAAAGAAGCCAGAAAGACCCAAAGGTTTAAGAAACATAAAATCTGATGTCTCAGGTCTCTTTTATAGTATATAAGCCATCTAGAAAACAGTTTGGGCTGCCTCATGAAAGCATCATTCTAGAGCAGAAATGATCTGTTGGAGGTAAATCTTACAACTGACAAAGCCAAACATAAACAAAGCTTTCCAGTTAGTACCAAGTTAAGCTTCGAGTTGTATTTATTTATAAACCAGAAATATACAGAGATGCATTTCAATAGTAAGGGTCTGTTGTGCGTAGATGGTCTAAGGTGCTGCAGCAGTATCTGTATTTCCTACCACAGTTAAAAAAAAAAAAAAAAAAAACACCTGTGCTATTGTTTTGAATCTAATCTTTTCCACCATCCAAATGCCCTTCTTTGATATATACTGAGGATCTTTTCAGAAGAAAAGGTCAAAGGCCTTGCATAGCAAATGGGGGAGGAAGAAAAAATTTTATCCAGAACTCAAAAAAAGATAATGCCAAACAGCCAGTTACCAATTTCATGTAATATTTTCTTGGCTATATTTTTTTGTAAATTAAATTTATAAATGTATTGGCTTGAGGAAGAGTTCTACCATATAATGTTATTTAGAAATCTTTGAGGCTCTTAGAAATTCAAAATTTCATTCTTTGAAAGAGCTTTGATTTCCATTGCCCTGAACTTTCATGGTAACAAATTATAGGATATTAATTGTCAAATATAATAACATTGATTCAGATAAAATGTAATTTACTGTTGAGAAAATAGATAGACAGAGATTAGACTCTGGGACATATCTTCCTCTTGATACACGTGCTTAATTCCTCTGAGCACTAAAGGGTATTATTTGCATGTTTCAGAACAGACTATATGCCTTTGAACTTTAGTGTAATATGCAGGTTCAATTTCAAAACTGAGTGGGTGTTAAACACAAAAGCATTGTACTTATGCTTATACTTATAAGCGTAGTACTTATGATTTCCTAATGATACAAATAACATGATGGCAACATTCCGTGAAGGTTTGAAGAATGGCTGAAGGAGATTTGAGACACCACTAGTCTCCATCAAATACCATTTGTAAGAACATCAAAATGTTTGTTCTTACTCGCATTTGCTGCATTCAACTAAGAAATCAATTATTTTATTCCATGTATCAGGGCTAAGAGACATTCCCCTGCATTAGAACTTGTCAAAAATCATGAAGTGCTAACAAATAAATGATGTCAGCAACATCTCTGTGCTTTAAAATGCCTAACTCATTGTGTTAAACACAGTGTTTACATCTTGCTTTGACAAATCAAATTATGATAGTGTTGCTACATTATTTCTTTATACTGGTTGCTAATTCTATATAGCACTGGACAAATAGCTCAATAGTAACTCTCAGTTCATATGTGATAGACGTGAAGTTTAACTAATGATGGTTCACTATTAGGTAGAGAGTAGTATAGAAATGCAAACCACTTCCTTAGGTCATATAACTGGTGCACTAAGGATTAGACACAAAGTTGATACTGAATATGAGGTAAAACTCTTACAGTACCAGACAGGAATAGATACAGGAATGAGAGAAAATGTAGGATATAAGAATAGCTATCATATTTTCAGTTTTAGCTTCAACACTGACTATAGGAGAGAATCCAGCAAAATATTTTATTGACTTAAGCCCTACTCATCTTAGATGCATCCCCAAGTATATTTATACCCATGGCACTCCAATGCTGGCCAACAGAGATGTCTTAGAGAGCAACTCTGAAAGCAACTAAGTAAACCAAAAACAACAACACCAAAACAAAAAAAAACCACAAAACAACAACAACAAAAGAAGAAGAAATTGACTGTGGGCCTATTTAAATGCTTGACACCAGTCAACTAATCAAACATATGAAAAGACCTCCTTAAAGCAAGAAAAAGCTTCATACATCTCCATCTTTTAGTATATTATCAATGAAGCAATATGTCATGCTTATCTGAGATTATAATCTGGCCCAGAAGTAATATAAATTTAGAAGAACATGAAATATTTGATAGAGCTGCACTTTCCTTAGAAATGTCATGGAGTTGAATAACTGGAATACAGCATCTAGTTCTGGGCTCCCCAGTTCAAGGGAGACAGGGAACCACTGGAGAGAATCCAGTGTAGGGCAAGAAAGATTGAGCATCTCCCTTATGAGGAAAGGCTGAGAGAGCTGGGACTCTTTAGACTGGGGAAGGCCAAGGAGACACCTTATTAAAGCTTATAAGTATCTGAAGGGTGGGTTGAAAGAGGATGGAGATGAACTCTTCTCAGTGGTTCCCAGTGACAGGACAAGGGGCAATGGGCACAGGATGGAACACAGGAAGTTCCATTCAAATATGAGCAAAAATTTCATTACAGTGAAGGTGGAACAGGCTGCCAAGGGCGGTTGTGAACTCCCCTTCTCTGGAGACCTTCAAGATCTGCCTGGATGCAGTCCAAATTAATGTGTTTTAGGCAATCAAAAGTAATGTGCTTTAGGCAATCCTGCTTTAGCAAGGGAATTGGACTAGGTGATGTCTAGAGGTCCCTCCCAACTCTGATAATTCCATGATTCTGTGAAATCATTTACATATTACTGTCCCAGACAAAACATACCCAAATAAGGGAAAACTGATTGAATTTATTGCCAATTAAAATAGAGTTGGAAAGTAAGAACCATAGGCAAAGTTTGAAACACCGTTCCCTCCCCCTTTATCCCAGGCTTAACTTCAGTCCCTCATTCCCAGCTCCTCTCCTTCCCCTCCCCGGGCGGCGCAGGGACATTGGGGTGAGGGTCAGCACACAGCAGGACCTCTCTGATGCTCCTTTCTCTTCACACTTTTCCTCTGCTCCATCATGGGTCCTCCCAGGCCACAGCTCCTTCAAGATAAACCTGCTCCTGCGTGGGCTCCTCTCCATGGGCACAGCTCCTGTCAGGAGCCTGCTCCTGCACCAGCTCCGCACCTCAGGGCAATCCCTGCTGCAGTGACCCCTTCTTCTCTCAGCCAGGTGCTCACCGGGCCCCTTCTCACTCTTTCACCTGCCCTCCTCCCTGCCTGAGGGGTGCTTTTTGCCCTTAGTTAAATGCACTTCTCTGGAGGTGCCACAGGGGTGGATGAGGGGCCTGGTCCTGCCTTGCAGTGAGGTCCTTGGGGTCTGCTGGGACAGGTCACATTTGGTGTGGGGCAGCTGCAGCTCCTCCTCAGAGAGGCCACCCTGAAGTGCCTCACCATATAGAACCAATACTGACCATGAAAGCCATGGCATAGACCAGAACAGCTGACTTTAATCCCACCAGCAATCTTCATAATTTTAAAATGGGGCGGCCTCATCTGAACAAGTCGCCCTAGGCAATACTCCAATAGAAGGTTGGAGGTTCCCTTTCTGTCCTCCAGCCTCACCAGTAAGCAGCCTGTCAGTCTAAACATTGACAGAACCTGGTCTTAGAGCATGGTGTTAACATTTTCTATGTAATTCCTCCGTTTCTCCTTTCTTGCTTCAAACTGACGCCCTAGACACAATCCCAACGTTGCTGACTACCACAGTGCTCAGAGGAGGAAGGAGCCATGGATATTGGTGTTTAGCAACTGTTTAGCAAGCAGTAAATGTGGATGAGAGCAATACGTGCCTTTCTGGAATGTCATCTTCACTGCATTTTTATTCAAAAAATTCAATGCCCCTTTGACGCCTAACCAAACTAGCAATTAGTTGCCAAGGCACAGCTGAAATGGTAAAATAAAACCTGTAGATTTAATCAGCATTGCCATGGTAGATGGAATTATGCTGCTTGATGGTTAAAATGGGTAGCAATAAAAATTAGTTAACTGCATATCCTCAAAAATTGAGTCCTGGAAGAACAGTCAAACACAATAGCTTGAGAAAATAACATTACAAAATATTAAGCCATGGGTCTCTCAGTTGCCTCTAAATTATGGGCATAAAATCTAAATCTCTTTAGGACTATACCAAATACAGCCATATATGTAACTGGAAAAAATAAATTTAGAAAGGAAGGCTATTTTCTTAAGATATCTTCAGGATAGCTTAGCTAACTGACTTATTTTTTGTTTTCTGAGGGAAAAAAAATTTTCACTCTCCCTGGTGCTTTGGATGTTTGAGGTTTATTTTGTGAAATGTCTCATTGTTTTAATTTTACAGCCAGAGATGTAACATGTGCTATCTCATTGGGACAGTATATACAAAAAAATGGTAAAAATTTGCATTTCAAAATGGTGGGATCCACTTTATTAGGAAGTTGAACAAAAATGTCCTTAAGGTGGTACTCTGATCAATGCTGGAAGTTTAGTCGTGGTGTTAAACTTCCAGCAGTTTGCCATCATTCTGGATACGATGGACTTAAATTGAACATAAAGTATCCAACAAATATTTGGAAAATAAAACTATTCAGCAAACAAGGCTGTTGTGTCTAGGTTCATATAGCCACTAATTTCCCAACATGTCAAGAAGTGCATCCAGATCATGTTTACTACTTTTTTGAGTGAGATACTATGTTATGCATGTTCATTCTTAGAGACCTTTGCAGTCTGTTAATTAAGTTGTTTATGTCTCAATATGTTGTGATTTTATACAAGGTATTTGGAAAAAATAATGATGGAAATTGGTATCCATTTTGCAGCTCTGCTTCTGGAGAATGACAAAAAAAATATTTTCATCATGCAAATTAATCTTTTGGAGAGATATGACTGATGTTTATTGTCTGTTGTCAAATTTTAAAGCAATATCTCATTTTTCTTCAACTTCTATAAGTACTTAAGTCTATTATTTTTAAACTCAAAGTAAATAAAAGTAAGCATTATTAGCTTTACCTACATGTTCATCTTATGTTGATAATACCTGAACACTACATTCCTCACATTACAAGCTCAGTGAGCCTGTGATGCCAGGCTTCCTTGCCTCCAGAGTCTACTGTTGCCTTACTTCCTTCTCCCCAGGTGCTCTCCTGCAGAGATGCCCTGTAGCCACTCAGCACCAAAGCTGTGCTCATGGGGGTGTTTGCCTTTGTTGAACTTCAGGAATTTCCTGTCAGTACACTCCTCTAAGTTTGCTGATGTCCCTGTGAAGGTCAGTCTTTGCCATCCATTGTATAGACCACACCCCTCCATTTTCAAATCATCCGCACACTTCACACAAGGGTATTTTATCCTGTCATACAGGCCATTAATAGAAACATATATAAAGTATCTAATCTTAGAAGTTTGAATGAAGAATTTATGCAGGGTTCACTATTTAACTTGAGGAGTAAATTTATTACACTTTCTTCAACAAGGAACTATGCTATAAACTCATGATAGGATACGTAGCAACTGAATAGATGAGAATGGATGAAACCATCATAGAAGGTGAAACATCTTTTTCATTACACAGATGAAGAAAAATCAACAAAATTTTAGTACATTGCTTTAGGATATTTGAAACTTTTACAAAACATGATTCATTATTAACAATTCCGAGAAGCATTTTTAAAGTCTTCTGATAGAAAAATGTCTGGCATTGAAACACTGAAGCTCTAGGAGCAACAGGTTTGCATTTTGTCATTGCCTCCAGGATGAAAAAGAACAAGTACAATAACAACAGAGAAGATATTAGGATTTTCACAGAAGCCTGACAGTCACACCGTTCATTATCTTACTTGCATACAGATGGCTTTCACGATATTATCCTCAAGTATCCTGCAATACTAAAATGCATTCTACAAAATTATTTGCCATATGTTTATAAGTATTATGTATGTAATCTTTATGTCTTTTCTGAAAAAGAGGGGCATGTGCATATAAAAGTTGTCAGGTGTCTCTCTAATGGACAATATTTTATACATGTATGTGTATATATATACACACACCTTGCAATTAATTGGATGTGATGATTACTACTGGGAGAGGAATTAAAGACTGTTGGTTCAGCACAGTTTGACAGGTTTCATATAGAGGCATTGAACTATTTAAACACAATTTGAAAAGTCAGTAAATGTAGTGTGGGTATATACTTTGCTGCTACAAATACATATCCAGTCACTTGTCTCTTTCATTCCAAATTAATGTTTTGGGAATAGTACAAGTACTATGACAGGTACTTTGAATCAAATACTGTTATCAAAACAGTAAAAATGAAATAAATATTTCAGCAAATGTCAAGTCCAAGGCCTGCAATGACAAGAACTTTAGGGAACACTGGGAACAGCTGCCCATCAAGAGAACTGTTCTTACAAGTATGTTTAGTGAAAGATCAGGGCTAAAGTGCTGAGCTACCAGTGATTTAAGAGATGCACCATTTCTTATTAACAAATTAATTGTAAAATCACTGTAGTACTTTGTAGCCCACAAATAAACAGAGTGAGATCAATGAGAGGAAATTAACAAGCTGATGGCCAGCAAGAACCAAGTATGCAGAATGGATTGCAAGACATGGAGCAGGTTGATGCAGGAAAGGCAACTTTATCACTCCTCCTGCCATGGCTGCCCTGGCTGCCAGTTGACCACTTCTGTAACTCACAGAAGATGCTCCTGTTGAATTACCTGGCTTCTGCTTGCCAAAGAGAGTGGCTGGAAATCTGGCAGTAGCTTGTTACACCTGTTGTTTCTTTACATTGTAATGCCATTGTTTACCCTCACTGTTGTATATACTACTGGCTGCCTCAAGAAATATGCAGTTATTATTACTACTATGTATTAGCATCCTTCTAGTCTGTGTAAAAAACTGCTTGTCTTTTGGGTAAATTTGCAAACAAAAGTTAGAAATATCCCCATTAGCAACCCATTTACATTTATATTTTGTTCATTTGTAATGACTGAAAGGATTGTCCAGAAAAGCACTGAACCTTGGCCTTAGATTAAAAAGAGGTCGTCTCCATACATTTTGTTGCTGTTTTTTTCAATGGTTAATTACCTTCAGCTAAAATATCCCTAAAACAGCTGAATATGAATTTGTTATTATCTTTGCCTTTCTCTACAAACTCAGAATTTTGCATTGTAAACAAATCATGTCTTTGTTTTGATCTGTGTTTAGTTAACAATTTTTTCCAAAGTTGTTCTCTCAGTCCAAACAACAAAATAGTGACTTTCCTCTGTGCACCTTGTTATTTTCTTTCCCTTTATGTCTTATGTAGTATCTGTTAACAATACATTGAGAGATATCCCAGAATGGAGGTGGAGAATTACTAATGCCCATGTAGACATTCGGGAAATCTGCTATATGAATCTCAAATAACATATAATCTGACTTTATGGCCTATTCAGCATGCAGTTAGCCTTAGGTAACACAGTCCACAGCCATGTTGTACTGGCAATTGTACAATCCCTTTGTTAGATTCACTTTCTGAAAAGCTGTTGTTGTAGTATAACACATAAACCTAAGAGTAAAATCATCATGTCAGAAATTTGTCAACAATTATAAATCCCCTAGAAATAAATAGGTATGTTGTTTAACAAACAAGACCCTTTTTGATTGCTGCATATCTCTGGTCATCAAAATGCAACTATTATAGCTGCATTCATCTAATATGGAAATGCAAGTATAATATAACCACCTTTCACCAATACATCAGTTCGCTTCTTGAGAACTGTTTCTGGGGAATGCATGCCAGAGATGTGTGTGCTGAAACTGGTTACAGCAATCACTGTTAATCAGTCATTTGAAAAAAAAAAAAAAAANAAAAAAAAACAACAACAAATCAACAACAAAATAACATGTTCATAGACATTTAGTGAACAGCACAAGAAGCCAGAAAATCTAGGATAAATTATTCAAAGCTGTCATTTACTTCCTTACATATGTTCTGCAGAAACTTCCATGACATCTCATATGATATGCTGTGAGAAAGGACACTGACTTTGCTCCTGAATTCTGTTTGAAGCCTGCAAGGTGCACGGATGCCTGTGCCACACAGGCACCTCTAGGAAATGGTTTGGATGCAGATTTTACGTCTGTATTCATTTAAATGTATGAGTACCTGTTCTACACTTGCAAGGATAAAACACACAGGAACAAACCCCACCTACTTAATTAAAATTAAAATGTCTCACTAATGCAGCATTACTTTTAGTTTTTCCTCTCTAATTTAGTAATTACAGGAATCATCACACCCTAAACTGACTCTTCTAAACATAAGACTTCCCATTGCTTGGAGTGGTTTGACATTAAAATACACTCATTGACTAGCTGCAAAGCTGAGACACCACACACTATTCCCCATGTATCTTTGTTTAGTGGCTCTGCACAACAGATGGAAATTTATGTCATGCAGCATTAGGCTACTGTTAAATTTTAATTTCAATTAATGGTCTTTATACTCTTTCTTTATGCACACCAGGGATATTTTAGGCATCCATTTCCCTTCTAATTAGCTTTTATTGCTGAATTCATTCTGAATCTCTGGAAGTCATTAGATTCTCAAACATTCACAGCTGAATTTACTTACTCTCTAATAAAATTAATTAGTCCCTCACAAAAAAATGGCTACATTTGGTCTACCTCTATACATTTAGGTAAGTGCTGAAAGTCTCAAGTTTCTATGTACCCTTTTATATGACAGGCGCTTTTTTAATATCGGCTTTTATCCTTATTGTTAGCAATATCTGTTTCTCAGATTGCTACTTTGCCTACTTGACTTGAAATGAAACCTGTTTCAAGGGCTTTGTCTCCTAGATTATGGCATAACATCACTTATACACTAATATACCAAAAAGCTGTATTTGGAATTTCCTTAAAATATTGTGTTCACTGTAAAATTGCACAGAGCAATACAGCCTAAGACCCAGTTAATTTCCACAAATACTGCTTGAGAAACTCAGATGATATAGACTGATAGATTATATTAAGTATAAAAACTTTTAATTAGTAAAAGAGAAAAAAAGCAAGGTAATATAAGGCAGAAAGAAGTTAAAATCTATTTCTTTTTTGTTGCCAGTGATTTACTAGAGGGAAGGATCAATAATTTTCATACTTCTGGAAAAGGAAAAAAATATCGCACTGCATACATGTGACTGCTTTTTTTACTTTTTAACATTTGGATAATTGCTTATAAAAAGTGTTGGGTAGCTCAATGGCACAACAGCACTAAGCTCTAATCTGTTATTGTATTACCCCTATGAAAATTGAAGAATATACCTTCATGGGAGAGGCAATGAAAGATTTAATTTATGGATTACATTAGAACACTTACAATACTAGTTAAGGGACTGTGACCACTTTTATGGTAATGTTTATTTTTAAGAAATGTACGTTATATGTGTTTATTACATGGCTGCAACACAAGTAATTTGTAAAATAATATTTGCAAGATTCAGGATTGAACTTAATTATCATTTTTTTTTTTGTACTTTTCATACTATCAACACACAAATGGCATTACTTTTAGAAACTGATTATGAACATGCTACAGACATTTATATCTATTAACACAACTAAATAAAAGCATACATTTATACTAGAGACCCTATATGTGACATATATGTGGTTGTATACACACTGTATACATTGTATTTATGGGCATAGCAGTGCAGTGATAACAGTATTGTTCTAGTTGCTTTCTACAGTCAAAGGCACCTCATATAATTATTCACTTCATTCAAATCCATTATTTCAAAGGACCTGGCAACCTGGTCCTGGAAGGAAACAAACCTTCCTCAGACAAAAGACATTATTTATAGCAGACAAGCAGCTCAAGTCAGGAGACATTAGCATACAGGCAATGGTCTAAATACTGGTCAGAACCACTCAGGCAATACATAGTAAATATATCACTAGAAGTATATGTATTTATGTAAGGGCTATGACAGCAAATATGGTGGCTTCCTTCCCTATGTAATTTGGCATTCTCATACTTACTCAATTCTCATCAAATTAATTCCAAATTCCCCATTTAGAAGAATGGAGAGGAAAAGTTTTGACAAGAAAAGGAACTTCAGAAATTAGAATCATAGAATGGTTAGAGTTGGAAGGAACCTTGAAGATCATCAAGTTCCAAACCCCCTGCCATGGGCAGGGACACCTCCCACTAGACCAGGTTGCTCAAAGCCCCATCCAGCCTAGTCTTGAACATTTCCAGGGATGGGGCATCCACAACTTCTCTGGGCAACCTGTTCCAGTGCCTCACCACCCTCACAGGAAAGA
>VZRU01006002.1:64059-96961 GCA_013398155.1 Pedionomus torquatus
CTCAGGGCTGCTCTCCAGCCATTCTCTGCCCAACCTGTGTTTGTGCCTGGGATTGCCATGTCCCAGGAGCAGGATCCTGCACTTGACTTGATTGAACTTCATGCCATTTGCATTAGCCCACCTCTCAAGCCTGTCCAGGTCCCTTGGGATGGCATCCTTTCCCTCCAGTATGTCAACCATGCCACCAAGCTTGGTGTCATCGGCAAACTTGCTGAGGGTGCATTCTATCCCACTGTCCATCTCTCCAACAAAGATGTTAAATGGTATTGGTGCCAGTACTGACCCCTGTGGGACACCACTCATCACCAGCCACCACTTGGACATTGGACTTGGACAATCACAACCCTTTGAGTGCAGCCATCCAGCCAGTTCCTTATTCACTGAGTGGTCCATCCATCGACTCCATGACCTTCCAATTTGGAGACTACAATGTCATGCAGGACAGTATTAAATGCTTTGCATAAGTCAGGTAGATGCATAGTGTGCATAGATTGCATACTAATTTAACATTTTCCTGGTTTCTTCCTGTAGTAGTAGGTGATTTTTTATTTTTTTTTAATTGTCTATAGGGTAATACTTCTCCCTCCTGAACTTTTTTTTTAATTAGAGTCCACACAATAGGCCTAACAGCAACAGTACCTGGCTTGATTCAGTGTAACTGAAAGGATGCTGTGCAGAGGCAGGGGTTGGTCTCTTCTTCTTCTCCCAAGTTACAGATGATAGGACAAGGGTAATGGCTTCAAGTTGCACCAGGGGAAGTTCAGGTTAGATATTAGGAAATATTTCTTTACTGAAAGGGTTGTCAGGTATTGGAATGAGCTGCCCAGGGAGGTGGTTGAGGCACCGTCCCTGGAGGTATTCAAGAGAGAAGTTGACTTGGTGCTCAAGGATATGGATTAGTGTTGGGTGGTGTGGTGTGTTGTTTATGGTTGTTGTTTTTTATTGGTTTGGGGGTTTTTTTTGGTGGTTTGGGGTGTGGTGTTTTGGGGTTTGTTGTTGTTTGTGTTGTAGTGTGGGTTGTGTGTGGTGTGTGGGGGTTTTTTGTGTGTTTTTTTGTGGTGGTTTTTTTTTTCTTCCATTGGTTGGACTAGATAATCTTAAAATGTCCCTTCCAATCTAGGTGGTGATTCTGTGATTCTGTATTCCCCCTCAGCTCTTCCCCATTTGGCTAGTGCATACTCTTACAAAGCCCAGGCCTCTTCCATTTGTGCAGCAGATGTAGGCAGACATGAACAGAAGAACAAAGCTAGCTTGTGTGCTTGTGAAAAAGTGCATAAAATTAATGTACAGCTCAAGAAATGTACAAAGTAAATAGAAAGAAAGCATCCAAAAGTAAATCTTCACATTGTGTCACAGTTTTGGTGCTCAATTTAAGTTTACATTCCACTGCCTATGGTACCGTTAGTCAGGAATAAAATGGAGACAAGCTGCATCTCAGAACTGAAAACCTCTAGAGAGGGGTTAGTTGTTCAGAGTGGGTTATGGCCCTCTAAAGGAGAAGTACATGGAATGTTTCAGAGCAGACAAAATACTTTTTCTCCATAAGATAAAAGGTACTTTACTCGGGTATTCTCTCACAAAGTTAGAGAGCCCATGGCGCTTTACAACCTCAAGAAACACAAGACAGATAGAAAGAAGGGTCTATAACATCTGAGCATCTCAAAAATTACCAGTTGTTTCATAAGGGACGAGAACAGATGTAAGTGAACACCACTCTGAAAGGCTTAGCTGGATGAGCAGCTATGCACATTATTAATTAATTCAAACCAGCTTCAAATTAATTAGTTAGATGAAAATGGACTAATATGTCCTGTTTTAATGATTTTATTATTTTTTAAGTCCCTTCAAGATGGTTTCTGAAGAATAATTTTTAAATTCTGCAGGATTTCCCAAATTTTCATCCTTTTCAAGAATTAAAAAAAAATGTTATTCTGTTCTGTGGGTAAAAATGCTTCAATCATTTCTTGAGAAATGGGAAAACAGGACTACTTTTTTCATAAAGTGTTTTCCTCTGGTTAGAGGGAATTTCAGCTCAGACACATAGACAAGATTGAAAAAAAGATTTTGAAACTCATTTGGTCATAGACTTGATCATAGTTTTTTCTGATGAATAATACTGTAGCTCAATATGAAAAAGTCAGTACAGAAGTAGCTTAAAGAATTAGATGACTTAAGGAAATTAAAAGGTCAAATCTTCTTTGCCTTTACGGCACAACTGGTACTAACAAAAGCAAGAATTATCCCATATTTTCTTAGGTTTCTTCATTAACATTTCCAGGCAGTGCTTTGTGACAAAATTAAAACAAAAGTAAGTAAATGTGTTTATGGAAAATGTTTAAGTATGCATGGTCATGAAGCATGGCATAACCTCATTTTGTGTTATTCAGGCTCATAAAATGTGAAATAAAATGATATTTTCCCCCAATTCAACCTTTTTCTAAAAGGAAATGCTGACTAGAACAAAAGAATTGTGCAAACCAGATGATTAGAATAAAAGGATCATCTGAAATATGGATACTAATTGAAAAGCTTTAATTTTTTTCTACAAAAGCTATTATCTGTTTTCATCTAGAGTTTCTCTTTTTGTGATTTTTTTTGCATAAATAAGTTTAAACAATGGGAAATACACATTTATTTCTGAATTTGTTAGACTGGAATTTTAAATAGTCTCAAGAATTTGAAATGGTCAAAAATGTAATAATAAAAAGTAAGCCACCTGCTCCAATTAACATACCTAATGTCTTCTCTGCTTTCTGTAACCATTTTTCCCATGAGCACATTCCACAGGCAAAATTTGGAATGTCAGCTTATTTCTTTTGTTTTACTTTGTCAGTATTATTTAGTTTTTTCCACATCTTCAACTTTCACTTTCCTCATTCAAGCAAAAATTTTTAAAGCATCGATTATTAAGACTTGCTGGTTAGCAAAATTTGGTTTGGTTTTATTTTTTAAAGCTGATGTATACCCCTGATGTACCTGCATTTTTTTTTTTCTTTAAAGCACTGAGTTAACAGTTCCATGAAATTTTTGAGCACTTTTCTTTGAAGTAACACATGACAGCCTTTCTCTTTGAAACACTCAAACCTATTTCTGCTACTAGCAGGCTATAAAGTGACTTCACTGCAGAAACCCATAAGCTGTGGCTGTGTGTCACTGGTACCCTTTCAAGTTTTTTTCCTTCTGCAGCTTTTGTTTGGGATTATTTTATTGTGTCAGTGATTAACGGGCCTCCTTGGATTGTCATCCTTTATTGCCTATTCCTGCCAGCTGCAAAAATACTGGCTTCCTTTTTAAATCATGAAATGAATCGTTGCAGGAGTGGGGAATGCTACAGTTTCCTCCGCATAACATTCTCCAATCAGAAAATTATAATTTCTCAGATGCATTAGCACAATAGACTAGGAAACAGCTGCATAATTTAACTTAATTGTTAAGCAATACCTCATTATAGCTAGACAGTAAATTCAGCAGTTCACAGTTTTTTGTGCGCACTCTCCTCTTTTCAGTTTTTGCATCATGTTCTATTTCATCTGCCTTTCTGCTCCCAAAGGTGCTGGGAAAAAACACATTTGCAATAAAAAGAATTTAATCCTCTTTAAGAAACAGCTTAAATTCTTGGTAGATGCCTAAAATTCAAATATATAGGAAAGTAAGTCCCTCTAGATAAGCCTGCAAAGTCTGCTAGCAGATATTCACCCTTTTTTGTTTTCGATTTTTAACAAAAATGAAAAAAAACATCTAAAATCCCAGATAACTAAACATTCAGTATTGAAATACATCTTAACTTCTAAAAGCCTGTGATAGCAGTAAATATTATTCAGCAGGTTAGAGGTGGAGAGCTGCAAAAAGAATGAAATTCAGTACAAATGTGTGGTGAGTACCCAGTGTACAACTTATTTTAAGACATTACGAGACAAGAAACCATTTGCATTCCTCAGTACTTCATCTGAGAAAATTCAATTGTTTGGATGAACTAGATAAAGCAGCATTGGCTAGCTAACACTATTTCTTCTCCAGACATTTGGTGATTCTAGTCCTTTATTTTCGTTTGCCTCTCTTTAACAAACCTTAGTAAAGGTTTCAACCTAAACCAGTTTATTTAGTGTTTATTTTTTTCATTTCCAATATTTAATTGTTTAATTCAATATTTTCTGAATCAATTCAGATCTATGTATGTGCTTATATTTGTATTCACTGGCCAGATTCAGCTAGTTGTGTAGTTTATTCATATTATATATCTGTGTGCTGATTCCTAACGCCCCTGCAAGTTCCTGATTTACTAGATTCTCTAGGCTGAGGGAGGAAAATGTTCTCAGATTCTATATTAGACGTATTTTGTGCTTTAAGTGACTATTCCAAACATACATCACTTTTATTGCTGCTATTATCTAACCATATGTTTAGATATCTCTAAAATATTTAGAGAATTTTATAAATAAAACCACAAAGTTCTACCGGAGTTGCTATTAACTTACAGGTGTGTTATCAGCTCTTTCTGTTGCTGGTGGTCTCTGCCTCTCTGGACTAGAGGTTTTCTTGTATTCTGAATGTGGATCGAGACCCCCTGTCATCGTGACTATGAATGACACATCTTGCTTTGCTTTTAATAAGTGTGCATTTCTCACCTATATTCTTAACCAAGGGTTCACACAGTACCTGGGAGAAAGAAAAGATTTTACCCAAATGGTGATCCTCACCCCCAAAGCTTCCCAGAAGACATAACCTGTAGCCTGGCCTCTCCAAATGCTGAAGATGAAGGAGATAGATAGCATCTTGGTTTGTAAGTCAACTTTCAGTCATGTGAAAAGCATACAGAACTCATTTCAAGTGAGGTCAGAACAGTAAATATTAAGAACAATGACTTACATTCCCATCTGTAAGTTAGGACTATTATAGAGAAGCATACGAGTGAATAGGAAAACTTCAGTGGTCTTTCTTCTTGCCAGTTCTATGTACTATAAACAATCAGTGATTGAAGCTTTTCTCTAACTATAGTCAGACTTCAAAATCCCCCAAACTTTAAAGCTTAAGCCTTCATAAGGAGGTTTTAGGCATTTGTTCCCTTATTATTGTTCCATTTTGTTCTGGTTTTTTTTTTTTTTTTTTTCCAAGGAGACTAAAATAAAATCACTTGCATACAAATAACAGTAACACTAGGAATCGGAAAGTGTTCAGTCGGAACATGTAATTACTGATAACAAGCAATCATTCCTGTATCTTCTGCTCTGTGTAATTCTCCACCCACTAAAATTCAGCTATTTTCTAATAAACGCTTCATTAAAAAAAAAAAAAAAAAAGAGAGGGAGATATGAAAATTTTAAGCATATTTATAACCATTTCATAATCAAATGTTAGGGTTTTTTTTTTCTGATTACTGCAACTCTTAATATAGCCTGATTTCATTAGATTGATTTAAGATGTTGACAATAGGCCAGCTTTTCTGCTAAGCATCATCTGATCCTGATTTCACTGATACCTGAGTACTAAAGGCAGAATTACTGATGTAAAACCGGTGTTGGTAGCAAATCAAGTCAAGTTCTGTGAAATTTTGTTAACAAAAGCAATTTTCTCTCTTACTGTTTCCCATAATCCTTGCTACTTCTGCCTGCAAGGAAACAAAAGGAACTTGATGGCTCCATCTGGACTGTTATAACCAGGATCTAACAGTTCAGAACCTGATAAAACATGGTGAAAACACCTAGCTGTGTATTAATGTGCAATTATACAATAAAATTTGCTTGCATTTATCACAAAAGGGAATGACTGATTTTATCTTCCTAACCCGATCATCTAATTAAAGTAAGCGGAACTACACTCATTACATTCAGTTCTTAGGAGAAAGAAGGCTACTTTCTGTTGATAATTACAGAAGAATAGTGGAGAAACAAGCTTGCCAGTGCTTGTATAAGGGAAAGAATATTTCACTTCTGCATTCAGCAAGGAAAAGGAAAGTTCATCAAAAATATGTGGTGACATTTAATTTTAAAGTGTATTATTTACTGTTACTATTTCTTTGCTACTTCAAAAATGCACTGTTTTATTTAGAAAAGGCGTCAAAATAAGAGGAAGCCTGAGAGAAGTGAACACCTGATATGAAGTATTGCTGAGATACAACAGAATAGCTGCAGTGCAGATAGTGCTTGGATCCAACTGGCCTGGGATGCTGTAGGCCTAAGCAGGTTCAAAGAGATCAGTCATTTGTAGGGACTTCGTAAGTGTTCACAGCTACAGAATTAATGTTTTCAATGTAAGATTAACCTTGGTTAAAACAGCATTTGACCTCAGTGATGAGAGTTAAGAAGAAAATTACTTCTGGGGGCAGACCCCCCCTGGAAGTAGTTTTTTGCCCTCTGCTTTCAACCTGATGAATCAGGCTCTGTGGCTGTAGAGACTTCTTTCAGGTGCAGTTACATACTGTACTGCATATTCATATACCCTAATCACATATTCTTAACATATTTTATGTACAGCAAAGGTTCTGGCCATGTTATGGACAATTTTTTTTTGCCTGTTCCAAGAAGAAAAGTGTTTTTGGGTAAGCCAGGACCCCGTTAAGAGCATTTCATGGTATGATTCAGCATGTCTGTACATGACATAATGAATTAGATTGTGAGTTCACTCTTCTTAGTTAAAATCCAAGAGTTGCTTAGAAGAAATTGCACCTGTTTAACCGGGAGGTGAATCAGGTCTGCTGATGAAAAGATGTCAAATACTGACAATAACTTAGCAAATGGAAAAATGTTAAGGAGTGCCAGCTATTGTTTTTAAAACAAACTCCCCTCAGAAAACTGTTTGTCAATCAGATGTTGTAAAAATATTTATAAATGGGTCTAATAAAATTGGTAGATCTCCTTACAACAGAAAAAAATGCAGTTCTTCTGTGGTCAATATAGCAATACAAAAACAACGTAAAACCAAAAATAAATCTGAAATGCAAAAGCTAAAAACAATTATTCAAATTGATGCTTAATATGCTAAAGTAAACAATAACTCCATTAGCATATTTTGCAGTTCCGTGATACCCACCCATACTTATCAACAAGGAACTGAGTCTTTGTTCTGCATAAATTAACCTTCATCTTTATCTCTCAGAGATTTTGAATGGCAAACACTGTAACAATGATCGAGATTAAAATGTTAGCCTGAAGTCAGATACCTGATACAATGGATGAATCTTTAATTCACTTTTAAATTACTTAAATAATGTTGCATTCAAGATGTTCTGCATGGATGAGCATTAATTCATCCAGGAAAGAAATGTCGCCATGTTTAATTCATTAGTTTTAAAAATTTAGTTATTAGAAGCTTCTAATTTAGCATTTTCTTTGGTGTTTTATACCTTGCTTAGGAAGAAGATGCATCAACAGTCCATGATAAAGAAATTAAACAAAACTGTAAAAATTCTGCCCTAACAAAGTATTTGCTTTTATTAGAAGAGCTTTTTACACAGGCAACTATGACAAAGTTGAATGCAATAACATGGTAGCAGATTAACACAGTCACAGCCTCTGTTCCTGCAGCAGTTCACTGATGGGTAGATAACAACTAATCAAGAGGGCTTTTGAATCCTAGTGGGTTTAATTCTCTAATTTATCACTAATTTGACACTTAGACAGACATTGTTCCTAGGAAAAAATGGAAGATTGACCCTTGATAAGAAAGGTGCTGACCAAAAGTCTTCTAATGCACAACCTGATAGTCTTAGTTCTGATCAATGATTCTTAAAAATGCATTTTTGTATTCTGAAAACTGAGAATTAAAAAATTCCCTAAAATGCTTAAAAATATGTGGACTTGAATAAACCGTCAAGTGAGTGGTTCCATGAAAAAAAAAAAAAAAAAAACAAAACAAAACAAAAAAAAAAAAACAGCACTAATCTGATTTAATATTATAATTATTAAAGGAAAAATATACAGATGCCTACACACTATGTGTAAAAGCCTACCACTGTTATCACAGAAGTTTTAGCTTGATTTCTCAGACAAACTCTTTAAAGTTAAGCATCCATGTTCTGTAAGAGATTGTATAATTAGCAGTAATAGATCCTTCCCTACAAGGAAGCCCAACATTTTTATTTCTTCTTCTATAATTCAATTTCATAAATCTTCATATTCATTATAACAGATGACTGCCTCTCCACCTCCCTGCTGCAGCCTTACAAGTTTTGAAGAGGGCTTAGTAGCAATCTAAATTGAGAGTATTTTTAAGGTAATAGGCTATCCCAAGTGGTTTAGGTAATAAGGAGGAAAAGATTTTCAATAGAGTTCAAGAACTTTCTCTTTCAGCTTCAAATAAAGATATGCAATTTTAATCACTGATATATCCCTGCTGCTCTGCCAGTCCAGATTAAGCATTATAGTGTTCTTATGACAGTTCTTAACTGAGCTTTAGGAACCTTCTACTAAAACCAGCTTTTCAAGCTGGGAAATTAGAAAGACCATTGGCAAGAAAATATTTGGTCCAGGTCCTAGATCAAGTTTTGTCTGAGGCACCTTTTTGGCCCAAAAAACCCACATCATTCAATCACGGATACCAGAAAACAGTTTTTTGAACAGACTACTCCAGGCCCTTGAAAGCACCAGGTCATTTGCTTTCTGGACAGAGCTTTTTGAGTGTCATCTATTAGACTATGCTTCCTTTTGGTGTTAGCTGTCATTGATAATCCATTGTTCTTATTTTAGTTTTGTACTTTGTTAAAGTACGATTCAAGAAGCAATCTGTGTGCAGATAAAGATTCATTGGGAGCTTGAGCTTGCAGGTGCTTCCCTCAGCTTGTTCCAGTTGCTGTTAGTCTGCTCGCTCAGAATGATACCATAGACCCTTTACTGTTGAGCACCCAGCCCTAAGGCAGATAGTGATAGATTCACACAGATAAACAACAAGTAAGAGAAAAAAACAAGCCATGTAACTTTTCTGTAGCTAATTGTCCACATCCCAGTTGTATGTAGATGTCCAGGGTATGTCTGAAGAACCACAGCAGTTAATGCACCAGTGAGTAAGTGATTGTCTCAGCCTGGGGCTAGGCAGCTAAGATAAAGATAAGGCAAATATGATTCCTCACATTATAAGATAACTTTAGGGTGCCATTTGTGTATCAGAAAAAACTGCTATCTGAATCTCCTCTGATTGAGCTGTCCTATGTAGAAAGTGCCATGAGCTATATCCACTGTTGTGGCCCTACAGAAGGAAAAAAGGAACCTTATGCTTAGGATGTTATTAGGATATCTTTATATATCTCTTTTGGAAACCTATTGGTTTATAAGGCAAAAATTTAGGACAGAACTTGAAACTGCTGGGATAACATTTTGTTTATTTTGCTTTTCTAAGCCTGAGAGATTTCATATTGTTCAGCCTCTTGCAAAACAATTAAGACTAAAAATTGTGCAAAAATATTTTGCTTAAGCATAGAAAGTTTCAGGTATTGTTAACTTGTCTTCCCCTAGAAAAAATCTATAATAAGCTTTGAGTATAGGTTTAGGTGACGTTAAAAAAGTTACAAAACATACTGATTTTTCAGAAGGGTTGATATGAACTTGGTTTCTCAGTATGATAGGACTAAGAGTCAAAATTAAAATATATGAAATGTGTATAGAATCCTAAATATTCAATACAGTATTTTTCCACTCTCAAGTTGTCCTGTGCATTGTCACAAAGCTCACTAGAAAACAGCATTGGGAATGTTTGTTTCAATGGATGTGCACCCACAATTTAATCATGTAACCATCCTCATCATTTATCTTCTCCCTAAATTGGTTAGCAAGCTCAAAATGTATCTATGTGGCATTTACCTCAGGCATAAGTTCATGTTCATCTAGAAATACCTGTATATATAGCTCCCTGTAAATGAAGCTTCTGTCCTCACCTCGTTTTCAAACAGGCTTTTTGCTCCAGGCACAGTGTAAATCAGGCACACCTTAAAGACACAAGTAGTGTTTAATTCATGTAAATAAATGTGTCCATTCCATATTAACTTGAACTGTTTTATCCCGCTACTTATCATGGAGTATGAAGGTATATTCAAATTTACAAATACAGGTATACATAAGGCTGCAGTGCTTGGTCTTCAGTCAGTGAACAGTCTCATCTTAGTCTGCCATTCAGCAGTGATGCTGCTAAATATCAGTGAAGATTTTCTAAGGAAAAACTTCTGAATAGACAACCTGAACCCAGGAAGATGCAACAAATGAGCTTTCATCAACATTTTTAAATATTCCAATTGACAAAGCTATCCTCAATTATTACTTTTGCTTTATTAATTGCAAAGCCAAGTTACGGTAAGTTAGAGTCTTACAAAAGGAAAGGAAATATTTGTGTGTTTCTTAGTATCTATTTGTACTTCTTAACTTCTAGCAAATACAACTGGTTAGTACACAGTCATTGACAACATGGCTTCCTATTGCTAATGCTACAATGGCTATGTAACCAACAGAACATGATCTAGGAGAAGGTGGCCCTGCCTGAAATAACTGCTGTTACCAATATGTCTTGCTGTATTATTTCATACAACACACTTCACTGAAATGGTGTGACATAAAGACAGAAGCAGCATCTGTACCATCCTAGACAGGAGACAGTGAGAAAATCTACCTCACCTGCATTGGTATGTCCTCAGACGATTGAGTCGGGTGCATTATGTGAGGCAGCACTGCTCTAGTTTTTGTTTAACCCATGCTGTCACAACCACTGACAGTCTGCACAAGGGCATCTGGCCAAGATGCTCTGGGGAGAGGTAAGGCACATACTCCAGTCATCAACATTTTCTCCATGAGGTTTTGGGGTTCTCTTTTTTTTAAGTTTTGAAAAACTTTTGGGCAAGATCTATTCATAGCTCTGCATCCATTGTAGAGGAAGATCCACTTCAAGGAAAATAAAGAGCAAACAGCAATACAAGCTTTTTCTGTCCTTTCAGCCCCCTAATGTTTTGGCAATACATGAGATTTATAAAAAATGGGACTATTTTCATCCCAAGATAGTCATGTCAAAAATATTCTAGGGATAAAACACAAAAGGATAGGTACTGAGTTTGGTTACTTTTTCTTTTTTAAATTATGTAAGTTTAGTCCAGCAAAATATATCTAAAGAATGCAAGGAAAACCTTTAGAAGTATAGAATTTTTTAATTAACAGACAGGACCCACTGATTATGTGACTGGACAAAGAGAACTAAGCAATTCTTTTACTAGCAATGTGCTGTAACACAGCAATTTAGTGGTGAAAAAGAACAGTGCAGGTGCAGTATGTTAAGACCCTCTAGAGTGTCTGTCAGACCTCAGGAAACAATAACTAAATTAAAGATTTTAATGCATTAAAATTAAAAAAAAGCAAACCCAAAACTGTTTACTGACCTGAAACATTGAGAAAAATTAACCAGCAGAAGTAAAACCATCTTGTTGAACCATTTACATAATTAACCTAGCTTGGCTGAAGTCTTCTAAGTTATAAATAAAATAAAAGGATATGTTGTGTACTTAGCCTGGTTTTCTAAATTACTTGTCCATATAATTTGCAGGTCCATTTTGTATGTAGGTGCAAATTCACTCAAGCATATACATATACATCCTGCATATACAAGGATATATGTATACAATTTGTATGCAACATACAAAAATATTCTTGCTGTAATTTTTGTATAATTTGCCTGAAAAGTTGTCATTCTCTGCAACAAAGGCTGGAAGTTCTATGGAAAGGAAGCAGCATGAAGAAACAGTTGACTGATATTATTTTATATCATAAGAGTAATCTTGGACAGACAATGCCCTCTTGAAAATGCCCTCTGCCCTAACTAAGCCTATATCTGAGCGGGCAGTAGAGCTGGGAGACAAAAAGCTAGAGAAGGCAAAGAAAATCCCAGTTTTGCAAGACTACCCTCAACTGTACATATAAGAAGCATATTAAACTAAAGGAAATTATCTGCAGTAACTTATCAGATGTTACTGACACCACAAACAAAATGGTTCCATATGATTTTTTTTAAGTCTTTGCTATTTTAAATACTTTAGTTTATTGTTTCTTCTGTTTACAATTTCTTTTTCAGGCTTGAATAGCAGTTCAAGCAACAGAATCTCAATGTTAATTCAGCATTAAACTTTAAATCACTTGTTTATATAGTGCACATTGACACTAGGTATAAAAACAGGTCATAGTTTTGCAAAGGTATGGACAGAAAGTATGCACAAAGCATGGCCCCAGATTCCCTTTCCAGCACAAGGCCTTTCCGCTCCATTACAATTTGATGCACATCAAAGGTTCATGCCATGTCATGCTTTTGAGTGCCAAATGTACTTGATATGAAGGCATCCGAGAGAGAAGCCTCTGACAGCAGCTATGACTTTTTTTTTGGCAGGTAGGTATCTCTTTATTCTTTGAATCATAGAAATATGTCACCAGTTAAGAAGGAAACATTGCTTAAGTAGGGAAAAAAATCTTTCTGCATCTTTGTGTATACTAAAACTGTCACTTTTGAAAAGAATTCTCTTCCAGAATAAGGGTAATGACTTGTCACCTCCTCAGTTTGATCCTCTGCCCTTTCATCATGGCTTGCAATGGGAATGCAGCAGTCTCAGCAGTACAACCATTCAGGGAAAAACTTAAAGAATGGAGAAGGTATACTAAAACTCAGAGAAAATTTTTTCTGACAAACCTATGTTTCAGAGTCATTCATTTCCAAATCCCTTGCCTCCTTGCTTAAAAAAGTTTCCTTCTGCTCCGTCACCTCTTTGCCTGCATCTCTCGTACATGGCTGAGCAGCCTCACACTACAAACAGTAGAGCAGCTTCTCTCATCTTGCTATCAAGGTGAAACTTCTTCCTTGGAGGTGTTTAATATGTTTCAGATTCATCTGCATGTCTTATCTGGGGACCCAACCCTTCCATATCTTGCTGTAAAACAAAGCTGTTTACAAGATTTCAGGGTTTTTTTCTACATTTCCTTGTCATCCTTTAAAATTAATGGGTTTGCTATTCTAGGGATCCTTAAATATAATGAAATGGATCTTTTTCTAATGCTAACAAGATGTGCGTCAGTAAGTTTCCATGTAGGTAATACTCCTTACAGCTAAACACTTGTGTGCCTAACAATCACTCAATCACTGTGTCCCTGTTATTACTAGCATTAGCAGTTTGCCCCATTCATCAATAATCTTACTTCATCCATTCTGAGGTACAAGTTTCTTGCAGGAGTGCACAACCATTTCAGTTACTTTTTTTACTGACCGCATTTAAAGTCATGACTGGTCCAGCTTTTGAGGTATCCTTCTCAAAAGTGTAACAGAAGGACAACTGATGTAGGAGAAGCACACAGAATTTCTTCTGCTAAACTGTGACTTTGGAACCAGGGACAAGGTACTAATCTTATCACTCAGTAAAATGAAAGATCACTCTCTTTGACTTTTAATACAGAAACACAGAATAATCTAAAATGTCAATATACACTCATTTCTTTCAAGGCTACAGAAGATCAGGACCAATTGGATTACAGAAAGGACCAACTTGGTTTGGGATAATGCTTTAAGTACACAGTGATAAGCAGGATAAATAGGAAAATATTTCCACTGGGGAACCAACACAAGATAGCATAGACTACAGAATATAGGCTAGAATAATACACCATCTCCTTTATTATTTAACACAATGGCCCTGCCACCAGAATTAACTCCTGAATTGTACTCTTGCGAGTACAAGAACCACCACATTGAGTAAAAGGCATTTTAGTTTCATTTTTTGAATTCTACTGTACTTCAGAACCCAAGATTTCATTTGAATTTGCCAAAGTTACTGTTGCAGTGGAAACCACGTATAATTCTCACAAGGCAAATGCAGGGTCTCAATTTGATCAAAACCAGAATTTTTTTATTTTGATCTCTTACAAATATTCCAAACTTATCTATTTTTCTGTAAGGCGTTTTTATCTTTGAGACAGATTATTCCAGTAGGATTATTTCACATTCAGTATCCACCAAGTGGAAGGGCTGGTGTTAAGAACAGCAATTTAATCAATCGCCCAGTGAGTGAGCCCATGTGTGTAATTTCTGTACAATGAACTTAGTGCATCATTTTAATTGAAAACTGTCTGATTAGGTAATTTACAACCAACGTTTACAAATTAGATGACTGAACCTAAACTATATGAAAGGTTTCTTTTTTAGTCTAATTTGGACTTGAATAAAGTAAAAGTTTTTAGCTTTCTTTTTTTTTTTTTTTTTTTTTTTTTTTTCCTGCAAGAATGCTATTTGTCTTCAAATAGCTGTAATTAAGGACGCAAGCAATATGCAAAATGAGATTGATTTACAGCACATCAGCTTTGTTCTAAAGCAAAGGCAGAAAACAAGAAAACAATGACATGTTGGTGAGAAATGAATTTCTTTAGGACAATTAGGCCCTGCATGCCCATAACAGAGGCATAATTCATGTAAGAAAACACTTTTATAAATTGTTAGATGACACAGTAAAAAGCTGATTGTAATACAGTACATCATAACAAGTAATTTCCCTCAAGAATGGCCTCTTCAGACCTTTGCTACACATTTGGATATATCACAGTGCCTTTGGGTGTGCTCATACATGACTTTAGGGGTTGGACTAGATTATTTCTGAAGGTCCCTTCCAACTCAAACCACTATATTCTGGTGTTCACGTGATAAAACTACTGAGAATGTTAGCCAGATGAGATAAGGATCCAAATACATCAGCTTTAATAAACTTCTGCAATTTTCAGCCTAAGATCATTGTCTATACACATTGTTCCTCTTCCCAATGGAGATGAAAACAGTGGGAATCTCCAAGATGGAAAGGATAATAATAAAAATTCTGGAAAACGTGAGCCATAATAATTTATCATATCAGGGCCCCACTTTTAGAGAAATTAAGAAATGTCATACACCCAGGGGATATTTTGTATCAGCTTCTCACTTTCTATTATAACTTTAACAGTCAATATGAGCAAATGGATCTTAAGTTAATTATTGCTCTCTACCAATGAAAAACGAGATTATTATGTGTGATAAATTGAGAAGTCAAACTTTGAGCTGTCAAAATCATGTCACTCATTGCTTTTGCCACAAAGAATTTTATCATCACCCAACAGCCAGGGCAATTACATACAATAATGCCTAACTCACAAGGTTTTGCATTTCTGGGCAAAGTTAACATTACTAAGAATCACTTGATTCCACTAGAGCAACATTGGCTAGACCATACCACTTCTGTGGAAATTCTCTAAGCCAGGTTTGGAGTTCTTTTCCACATTTCCCTCCACATTCCTCTCAAAATCAGCTTCTGGGAAAACAAAACAAAACAAAACAAAACAAAAAAAAAAATAAATTAAAAAAAAAAAAACAAAACAAAAAAAAAAAAAAAAAAAAAAAAAAAAAAAAAAAAAAAAAAAAAAAAAAAAAAAAAAAAAAAAAAAAAAAAAAAAAAAAAAAAAAAAAACAAAAAAACAAAAAACAAAAAACCAAACTCAACAGAGGAGGAGAAAGTACAACAAAACCAGAGGTTGTTTTGAAATCACCATGAGGAAGAAGGAAACCAGAAGGTAACCATTTTCTCTACTGTTCAGAAAAACATCAACTTTCTACAAGCTTGCTGCAATAAATGTAATGTAAATATATAGAAAGGCAGGTGAACTTAGTTCAGATCATATTAATGTATATTATGTGCTTGAACACTGCATAGTTTAAGAGCTCCCTAGCCCCAAAAGCATAAACTTTCCCTGTAAAGGAGCCAGGCTATCTGCTAGTATCTTCCCCTTGAATTCCCCCTTTGCTAGCTTGGACTTGGTCAGAATGAAGCTGAGTGACAGAATTTTAGTGTATTAATACATAAAAACCAATTTCAAGTGAGAAAGAAAATTAGTTGCTTCAGAATAAGAAAAAAAAAATTATGGCCAGAAACATGTTTAGAAAGGCAAATGGAAGCTTGGCACTTTGCATTTCCATGTTTCCTGCAGCCAGAGTAAATTCCAGCAAGTTGTCCCAAATTCTTGAAGAACAAAGAGAAAAGCAAAAAAATCCTAAGTTGAACTAAGCAGGAGCAGAAGATTCCTTTGTTGAAGGTATAGGGAAAATTTCAGAAGTTCAAACCACGTAGCAGTCTGAATGCTTAACCATGAAAAAGAAAAAATAAAAAGAAATTGTCTCCTGAAAAAGAAAAGAATATTTGAAATTCCTTTTACTGAGACTCATTTCAAAGCTATTAAAAAATGAAATTAGACAAGTTTTCCATATTGTGATATTAGATATGTTGATCTGGAGACACACTACTCTTTATTTCAAATGCTTTTAACATCCAGTTGAAACAACAAGCTAGAGAAGATTAGGTAACCCAGAAATTCTATATTTTTCTGCTCACAGTCTTTTATTTCCTTTAGTGCTTTCAGGTTTTTTAGCCAAAATTAGTTGAGCAAACATTATACATGTCAACATACCAACTCAAGTCACATGTACTCTCCAAGAATTCAAAATTATTTATTTGTTAGAAAGACCAAAACAACAGCAGAGCTGTTTAGAACATGTCTCTGAGAACTGAATCTTTTTGGGAGGTTGGATAGGTAAAAATTGTTCTTCTAAACCAGCTTTTTATAATCATGGGACAAAGCCAAGCAGGGCTTTGTTTAGAGTAGACAAAGTGACTAATGGTATATATTCCATAGGATTTTAATTTAATATGAAATTCAAAATTTTCTATTATTTTGCCTGCTTTACTAACACATTTTCATGTACAATGCTGTATTTAACGAAAGCCTTTTTAATGATTTTCCATGTCCTTTTAGTATTGATATTTCCACATATTTGCCCTCAAAGACTTTTGGTGCATGCTGTAATTGCACAAATCTATTGATATGTTTCTTAATTCTACTTAGTTGAATGACTAATGCTCTACAGAAAGAGCTTATATACAGGTAAAAAACCTACTAGACTTTTCACCAACATATATTTCATGCAACTATGTATTTTCTTTTTTCCTCTTTCCCTGCTCACTAGCTTAAACCTTCAATTTCCCAACGATCATCAAGGTAAGGGTACCTTTCTTCTAACACTATTTTTATTCTTATAGTTTCAATACTTTATCTTCAGCTTTTGAAATCAAAAGTTTTGAAATAGTTTTTATAGAACTAAGATTTAAAATAGATAACATAGCTGTGAAAAAAAGGTAAGGTGAGTAAGCTTAGATGTGTTAAGATAGATTTTCAGAAACAGTGAGCCAATTAATTCTTGAAAATAACTTCCCCTTCCAGGCAAACCCCCAAATTTCTTACTGCTTTTGGAAATTTTGGCTAAGCAATAGAGAGTATTTGACATTTATTTAGTTACTATATCATGCTATCTTAAAAATAGTAATTTTAATATTTAACTAATATTTACCAAATGTAGAGGAATCAGAATGTAATAATCTACTACATTACTCTCCCTGCTGCCTAGTCATCTTCATTACAGATAATATACCAGACCACAGTAAAATACACGCCAATGAAAGAAGAGGAATGATAAAAAGGTCCTATACAACCTTTTGCAAACCAAAATCCTCCTTGCAGTACACCTGGAAAGGCTGTTTTCTTACTAAAATTACAGATGAAAAAGTGCGAGTTTATTTGGGACATGAAGGAAAGGGAGGAGAAAAGATAAGGGAAGTTTTGTATTAATATCTTGTATTTGTTAATGAGAATGCATTTTCTTTGTGTGCCACCAAAAAATAACAGAGTAGGTGAACATAGTAGTTTTTTATTCAGTGGCTATTCTTTGTACCATTTTGACTATTTTCTTTTTTATGGTCTTACTAGTTTGGTAAGGTCAATGTGATCAAATTTTTTAAAGGTGTCAGCATGAGCTTTCCATGAATTTTCCATATTCTGAAATTCTTCCTTGCAAGTTATTTTAGAGTCTCTGTCCTTTCCAGCCTAGCATTCTGTCTCTTGTTCAATATTTTCAAATATATATATGCTAATGAGAACACAAAACTTGATAAAGACTTTAACATATGGCTTGCCAACTCTTGACATCTTAATTCCAGTGTAGGCCTATTGTAACATGAATACTGCAAATGAAGGCAACTTTTTTCCAATAGCACATTCAACCATTTGCAAATAAACAGAGAATAAGACTGACCAACATATCAAATAACTGAACATCGAAAAGGTCAAAATAGTCTGATTTACAGTACCGTCATGTTGTGCAGGATATGTGAAGCATTTTAATGCTCATTTCACATTCTACAATGACAATATCTGTAATGAATAGGAAATGACATATTATGAGTTCATTCTTGTGATGATAATTGTAATGAGAATAGTGAATGGTACAACAAATCTAATCTGTCTTCATGACAATTTGAAAACTCTAATCTGATTGCAATTTTGTGATATTTTTTCAGACACTTTCTAGAAGAGAACTAAGTACTATTAAGTGGCAAAAAATATTGTATTTCCCAGATATGTTATACTCATATTTATTGGAAAATTGTGTGAAGTGTGTAAATCTTATACAAAAAGTTTTCCTTTAATTGTGTGGAAACTTTGATTTTCTTTCTATTTCAGCATATTATGTTATAATTTATTAAGAGAATTTTAAAGGTCTTCAACTTTGAATTTCATATTTACAGAAGATGAAGAAAAACATTGGAAAAAATTGAATTATTCCAATAATAATCAGATGTTCTGTATGTAAGATAATAGGAAATAGTGATGTATTGTATTTAATAAACCTGAGCATTTAGAAAATCAAACTCTTTGCTACAAAAAACAGGGCTTAGTTATTTTGCATCCTTTTTCTTAGGATCATGAGGGAAAACAGTGAAAGACGTACCAGTATGGTTCTTGCAAATTCAAAAGCAGTACTTTCTGTCCCCATAATTTTTCTAGAAACAGGAACCACAATATTTGCTTGTGTTGTTATTACAGTTTCTACCAAAAGTTCAAGCCCATCTCCCCATTCCAAACACTCCACCATCTGATTTCAATGCTCAGAATTAAATATTGGCTCCATGGCAGGCTCTTGCAAAAATTACACTGAGTGACCTTGCTAGGACCAGGACCTCATCATCACCTGCTAATAGCTTCTGTCATCCACTCTACCACTGTTGACATACACACTCATACAACACACCAGGTCTAAACTTCCTCAGACCAGTCTCAAAAACCTGAATTTAAGTCTGAGCACTACTTATCTCTGAGATATCCTGCCTGTGCTTCACCCTAACCTCATTGTTACTTTCTGTTTTAACCCTATTGCTTTCTTACTGTCTGGATAATTGAATCAAGTCTACAGTGTTGCTCCTAGCCCATGCTTGAAATCTTGTATAGGAGGGCTTATTTAATGGATCATTGCTTGCTAAGTTTACATAGTATTGCTTGGCTTGCAAACAAGTTCTGTACATATCTTGTTACACAGCTGATGTTCTTGTACCATGCTGCTGTATCAACTGAAATTTATATTTCTGCTTAAGATTTACTTTGGGAATGATTTATTTTGTTTTCAAAAGTAATTTGTATTCCAGATGGGACTGTTCTAGTAAATGCAGAAAGCATTCTCTGAAAGGTTTACATAAGCAAAAATAAAAATTATAAGGACAGTCTGTAATTTTCATGGATGAACTTTTAATAGAAGTGCTCTAGTAAACAGCAACAATTTGCGTTCACTTGTAGAATTAAAATCACTTGATATGTTGATTGTATTGAATTAGTCACCTGCATAAGTCATGGGTATTGACTATTGAATTTTTTTAAAAGGTCTTTATAGATTTTTAAGGAGAAAATGTATTTAAAAGGTGGCCCACTAGTGTAATTCTCCTCATTATAAAGTGCTAAATAGCTGAACAGGACTAAAAGAGTATTTGGAAAAAGAGAATCTATTTTTAACTAATTAGCTTTGAATCATTTGTCTAGCTAATCCATGTTTTCAATCTATGGCAGCATTTGGAATGTAATTGAAAAACAGTCTTCTAATAAATGTGCAGATTACAGCACTTATGAGAGAGGGCAGAAATAGCCACAAACAGGTACCACAGGAGTGGGGGCATGACTGATGTCTGAGCAGTCACTGACATGCCCTGAACATGTGCACATCCAAGCTAGTACCCATGATGTAAATTAGATGCTAGTCTGTTAAAATCATAGAACACTGACATCAGGATTACAGCAATTTAAAATTGAGACATAAGGTGAAAAATTATTTTGTTTCAGGTCAACTTTATTATTATAACAGGGACAGTTTTTTATGCATAATCATTAAAGATTAATGACTTTAATTGAGGAACAAAAAAAGAAAACAGAATTATTTGGGGAACAATGAATCCTATTAAACTTTTGTGATTTCAAAATTTCTGTAACAATCTAAAAGTTATTGGAGTTTCATCACTTAAATGCCTTCTTTAATTTGTCTATATAATTGAGTAGTGGAAGAGAAAGAAATAAGCTTCCTGTTTGTTGGGGTATTTTAATACCAAACAAACATTTAAAACAAACAGCCAACATAAAAAACCAAATCTTTATATTAAGATAAAGCAATTAAATAGACAATGTTCATAAAAGGAAAATAGTTGTTTAGCAGAAAGCCAAGAATTGGCTAGAAATTTAGAAAGCTATTGTGCTCTGCCAAACTTCACTTAGATCAAAAAAGAAAGGGAGCCAAAGTTAATGAGAAAAGGTCCATCTAAATTCTATCACACTTCTACATGCAAACATGGCTCTGAAATTACCCAGAACATTTATTAGTTTTTTTCAAATTTCATGATATCAAAATACTTTTTGTAGATGATGCCTGAACTCTTCCCCTGTCATTCCTTTGCGCCTTGAAATTTTTAGGAATTTCCTTGTTAGTAGATATACCCATGTTCTAACAACCTGTTGAGTTAATAGCTTTTAATGTGGCTTTTTATCCCATATCAAATGTACTTGGAAATTTGGAATGTTGCAAATTGTAATTTGTGATTTCTGGAGGATTATTGCATTGCTATAGTTGCATCTCACTTCCTTTTAGACTTCTGTTGTCTGAAACACTGTCTTGATGGAACCACCCAGTATGGATCATTTTTGAAAACCCAGAGCTGAACTATTGTTAGCCTTCAGCACCAGAGGATTCAATCTTCAAAGACAGTATCCAAAACCTATTGGATCCACTTCACACACAAGAGCGGCCCTTAATCTCCATCTTGTCCTGCATTCCTTTGTTCCAATATGATGCAGTGTATGCACTTAGTATCCTTACTCTTTAAAAAGAGGCAGGAACATAAGAGCAAATTGTTTTGGAGCTTTGGATCTACTAGTGGTTGTATTCACCATAAAAGTGCAGTGTTACTTCCTGATTTCAAAGCACTTTATAAGAAATATTTCTTGTTTTCTTCCACAAAAAAAAAAAAAAAAAAATCCCAACCAATCAAACAAACTGAGTAGAAATACTTTTAATTATCTGATAAGATAAAGCAAATATTTTTGAGAAAGATTAAGTATCAAAACAACTCTGCATTAATGTGAGAAGAGAAACAAAACAAACAAATAGCATTTACTTATTTGTATTTCTAGACAACCTGCAGAATAGGCAGTTGTATTTTAAGTAACCTCACTTAACTTACAGCACCTGTAAATAATATCCTAACTGCAACAAGCTCATTAAGACATAAGTGAACATCAGTAAACTAGACAATGTAAACACTCCAATACTTTGGTTCTGTCTCTAATTTTCCACTGCAATTTCCACCTCAATTTTCAAACAGGAGAACGTTGGTGTTTACAGATCCATTACTTTTATCTACTCTTCTGGTAGTTCTCCATGAAAGAAGTGGCCATTTATTATACCACTAAATAGAAGTCTGGACCACAAAGAGGACAATAGTAGTATTGAAATGTTGTTTTGTCTCCTTCCTGTAACTTTCTGTCAATACATACTTGTCTTACTCATCCTTTGAAAGATGCTGATGCTTGGAAAATTAGCTCGTACAATCTAAGCCGCTACAAATAAGTCTGAAAATTCACACTGTACATGATCTATGTTGATCAAATCCCACTAAGTTTAATGAAACTATGCTTGTTAGTATATTTCAGTGGAAGATGTTCCACTGGAATGCCCTGAGAGCAAAACTAGTTTTTGCAGTGTTGATAAATATTTAGCCAATACTTTTTTTTCTTGGAGGGAAGTGAGTAGTATTACAGTATTGCGTATTCCCCTGGGATGCAAAAGTTTTTCTGTTTAAGTCCTAGGGGATCCATTTGTGTAGAAAAGCCATGCAACATGGGATTTAAACTCAATTCTGAAGTAAATGGGTTGTGAGCACAACCAACATAGCAGAGGCTGTAGGGGATCTTTCTTCTTTGGGCACACTCTTGAATGCTGCCACAGTTCTGGTTTTCTCCAAGGAGATATTTCTACTCCAACACCTGCAAGGACACAGCAGGGCAATGAAAGATGGCAGTACTTCTGAAGGCACCATGTTATGTGAAGCTGCTCCAGTAAGAAGACCACTCAATCTTCAGGAAGAGAAAATGGAACATTTCATTATATTAGAATCTTCCAAGGCAGGGCTGTACAGCTCCTGTCTCACTGTGAAGTTGATATGAGTAATCTCCCTTTTCTTTCTGTCTCCCTGGTGAAAATGCTGATTGGATTTTGGTTTTTATTTTGTTTTGTTTTGGGTTGGTTGGGGTTTTTTTTGTTTATTTGTTTTTTTCCCAGAAATGACTGCCAATCATAAAATGAGCCCTGCATTTTCAGGAGCCACTTGAATAATAAGATCTTGTATTGTTTTGTCACTTTTATTGAACAAGATCTCTCGGCACACAGCAGGCAGTTTAATGTCACTGGCCATCATTTAACTACTCATGCCCTCTTTGATTCATTCCCTGATGCTGTAGAATTAATTTTTAAGAATCAGACAGTAAGATAGATGATTTTGGTTTTTCTTTACCTTGAAACAGTAAAAAGGTCAGAAATAATTTATCTTGACATGACACAGCCTGACCAGGCAGACAGACCTTCTGGACAATTTGTTTTGGGAAAGTGTTTTTTTGTTACCATCAGCTCAAACACCCGGATGTTGAACCTTAAGGCCCTCTCTCAGCTCTGTTTCTTTTTTAATTCTCTTTGGTGTGTGCTGATTTAAAAGAGGAGCAAAAGGTGATTGAGTACAATGCTATTTTTGAAGGAGCCAGAGATGTCAGCTCTTTCCCTTTGGTTCAGTCTTCTCACCCTTTGCACAGTGAAGAGGATTTGAATCCACTCTGATGTTAGGATTTATTTGACAAAATACAAAGCAACACTAAAAGCTGTCTCAATTAGAAACATTAGGCTTGTGTGTTCCCATGCTCAACCACAAGACACAAGAACACGCTCTAGCTACCCATGTCCCATCTTCTGCTCAAGTAAGACTGTCTACTTCCTTTTGGATGTTTTTGCTTTTCCATAAACATTTGCTTGAAAGATGATATGAATGAGTCTGGTTTTGCAAGATGAGTCACAGCACAATACCAACATTTTAATGATTTCAATTATTTACTAGACAATAGTAGAACTGGGGGAAAAAAATTGACAGCCTGTCACAGACAATGCTAGCTAAGTTGTTTAAATCATCTCTAGGCATGTTCTAATTTAGCTCATTATTAATTTCCTGCCAGGAAATCACTGCCCTAAACCTCTCTAATTCAGACATAAGTCATTCTAAACTCTCATACAGACAGCTGATTGAACCCAAGACTTTTGTCTCATTACAAAGCCCAGATGCTTTCAGGCAGAATTCTGTTCTAGGCATTTAATATTTTGAAACAAAATGTACTGTATAATTAATTGAGTACGAAATGCATTGTTCATCACAGAATTAGTTTATCTTTTCAAGAGTTTTCTGGCTGTATGCAATCAATCATTCACATTTCACAAACTGCTGTAGGTTTATGAATTTTCACTTTTGATACAATTGAGTTCTAACTGTGTTGCAAAATGAATACAAAACACTATCTGGAGGCAAACTGAGTGAAACCCCTCTTGTTTTCTCTGGTAAAATAAAATGTTAGGCCATTAATCACCCTCCTCTTCATCACTTCTCATTTTTTCCAGCAGATGATATGTATTCCAGCCATGTGTGGGATACTAGCAGAGAACAAATAAATCTGAACTGACAAAGCAGGAAATATTTCCTAATTACCAAGGCTACTGAAGAGGGCTAGAAAGCAAAGACAAAAAAAAAAGCACAAAAAGATTGCTTTGTGAATCATTTTGTTTGCTGGGCATGAGATGTGCTTGTCATGCAAACTGCACTTCTTAACCTCCTTCAAAAGACAAGGAACTGTAAATGGGGGTGCCAGCATAGAGAAGGTACCCAAATACCCATTACACTTCAGAAGAGCCAGCCTCAGCTTCTGTGTGTCAGGGTATTTGTTTTGGCCTTATCTGAAAGAGAAGGAAGGGGGTCAAATACTCACCCATTTTCCACTTTCTTGTATGGTCTGAGTAACAGACTGAGAAAATACTGCTTCACTACATTACTCTGTTTCACCCCTCTTCAAATTAAGATCAAAATAACTGACCACAGCGAGAACTTTATTATGCTTTCTAAGCTTCAGCCTGTCTGATCTGGACATGCGGGAAGGCTCAGGCATTTAGACACCTTTTCACCCCTTCCCTAACACCCTTTTTTCCATAAGACTGAAACCTGTGCACCCTGAGCAATACTAAATGGGGAGGTTATACCCAATACTGCGGTAACAGTCCCATCATGAAGATTGTATTCCCGTATCAGTATTTGATATCACATGTATAAAAAATACTGTGGGCAAGTTACTGAGATATGATGACAGTATAAATCTGTCTCTGCTGTTAATGTGCACAAGAAACAGTAAATAACTTCCTTTGACCAGGATGCCCTAGAGAAACTAGATGTGTTTCCTTCAGACACAGCCTTTGTTACAAAGCGACCGATGGTTATAAGAAAAATGTCTATAGAAGTAATATACTCCACTAGGTGTTATAAGAGCACTCCCATAGTCTTTTAGGAGATCTTGCTTGTGGATTCGTGCTATTTTGGTGGTAGCTGTCGATTCAGAGTTCCTCAGACCATTTGACAATAGGGCCCCTACTGTGTTATATAAAACATGCACTTTAGCTTTAAAAGCTCAAACCTTTAATCAAATTTGAAATGCCAGAGTGGAAATTTCCAATCGATGTCAGTATGACTTCACTCACGTCTTCAAGTCTGACAGTCTCAAAAGTACTTTCTTAGCTAGACAGTATCAAATAGAATTAGCTTAAATACATTGTTAAGAATTTATAATAAGGAACCATTTTTATTGCTTTATTTCTCTGTTTACACGGAGAGCAGTATGCTGAGCCTTGTTTTCACTGTTTTTACTTTTTTCAGTGGAAGCCTTAAGCTCCCTTAACCTTCACCATTTTGACTTTCAGTGACAGGACAGATATCTTTAGGGTCTTTAAATAAAATATACTGACTGATAATAAACTAATATTAAAAAAAAAAACCTCCTGAAAACTGCTACATAACATTCAGCTTTTGATATTTAAGCTTATTTAGTTTCTCATGACTAACATTGCATTGTACCACAACATCTTTAACGGCCAATCTTTAACTCTCTTCTCAAATAAATAAATAAATGTAAAACAGAATTCATCAACCAAAAAAACAGATTTTGAAATTCCACATTTCTACTTCCCATTCAGGACCCAACCCCATGAGATAATTAAGATTCCTGTCTTATTATCGTTCAGAGAGGAATCCAGCTGTGATTGAGATATATCAGAAAGCTTGTTATTTTTTAATTACATAAGTATTTCCTGAGATCTTGTCCATCAGAGTTCTCTCTCCAGTAAACATCACTGTTTAGAGATAATTTTCTTTGCTCCGATCCTGCGGTATCCTTCTGCAAGAACAGAGGACAACTTTCAGCATTCAATAAATTCTCCTGCAAGTGTTCGCAGTTTCTGAATAAAAACAGCCAAAAAAATGCAGGGAAGTAATGGCAAATGCAGATGGTCCTTGATGTGACAGGAAAGTTTCAAACAAAGTGCAGTTGAGTTCTGTCACCTTGCTCTGGAGGTTTAAGTGAAGGGTTTGAAGACCTATATCCCTCTCATACATCATGCAGCAAGCCCAGGACATGGGTCTCACTAGCCTGAAAATGTGATGCTACCGCCATGACCACAGATAAGGCATAACTGGGTTTGTCTACCTGTCTGATTTCAGGCATGGCCAAATCTTTATCAAACCTCTCTTTTCTTTTTTTTTTTTTTTTTGTCTCCTCATTAATCCCATTATGTAACCATGTAACCAGGAACTTCTGAGTCTTTAATGGGATCAGCTAAAGGGACTAACAACCAGTTCAGGTGCAATTGCCAGACTCAGAGGATTCCTGTTGAAATCCACTTGGCACGATCATTCATCTGTATTCCTTAATCTGCCAAGAGTGACTCTTCCCATGTTTTACATCCGTGCAAAAGGTAAACTTTCAAGCTGAAACTCTACACCCAGCTAGGTTCATTACTAGACTTTTATGGTCAGGGTAGGGTGTTATATTACAGCTGTCAGAGTCCAGCTACAGTGATGCCACTGAAATATAGTTTCAAGCAAAACTTAAATCCACTAGTCACCGAAAGTACAAACCTCTCATAACAGCATTATATAACAACCATAAACCTCTCAGTGCACTAATGCAATTCACAGGTGATACTAAATTAAAAATTCTGAACACCACAAGAGGAAAGAGACAACACAAAGGGTACCCAAGATTAAAATTTTCAGAAAATAATTAGAGGAAGATCATCAAAGAATGCAAACAAACCAGGAGAGGAAAACAACTGAAAGATGAAAATATGAGATGTGATATTGAAAGGTAGAAAGGGATAATATATGCAAACATGAATTAATGATATAGTCAGAAAAAACAAAAGGTGCTTTAGACTTTTAAGCTGCAAAAGAGACAAAGCAAGGATCTGAAAAAGCCATGGTGAAATCCTGTTTTCATTTTAGAACAATACATGTCCAAAAATAAAGTTACAAAATGGAGTTTAACCAAAAAAAAAAAAGAAAAAAAAAAAAGAAATTTAAAGAAAAAGTGAAAGAACCACAGCATGCAATTCACCAAAAGAGATTAAATAAAACAATTAATAAGCAAAAGCATAACAACAACACAAAAGTAGTTAATGGAGGGAATAATAATTATATACTGTGATACATGAAAAATAATGAAATAAAAACAGAAAAGGGAAGGCTGAATTTTAGGAAACAACTCTGAAAGTGAGTTAACTAGAATGCTTAGCAATCTTGCAAGCACATTGAAATCAGTCCATCAACTGGAACTTAAACATGAAAGATACATGTATAATTGGCATCTCTAGTACATTTCTTAATCTATTTTGACAAATGTATGTAGATACCTAGTGAATAAGTGAATCCATATGCCATTTGATTATCTTTAAAGGAACAGTCAATAAATCAGTTATTACTGAACTATTTGAAGGTAAGGATAACTTAATACTCATGCGAGTACTCCTATGAATATGCAACACACACGAAGTGTTCACAAGTGTTTCCTGAAAACTTCTTATTAGGGACTCATCCAATCAAAAACCAGAAATATCACTTAGCTATGTTCACAAAGCAAATGCCAATTGCACATCATGAACACAATATGTAATAAACACTCCTTCTGTAGGTTAAAATAAAGTAATTCAAATAAAAGTAATACCAAATTAAGATCCATTTACAGATAACCCTAGATAGACTCCATTTATCAAAAAAATTTCTTTCTTCTTTACTGGCAAAATCTCCTCCTTTTCCTGTATATCAAAGCTACTTAGTATTTACTGAGCTACTCAATTTACCACATAACTACACAAAGGTCCCTCACCAGAAAGCCATACACTGGCTCATGCTCATCCTATGTAGACAGGTATCACCTTGCAAGTCTTTCTGAGACCAGAAAACATAGGTCCAAAGCTGTTCCCCACCAGCACACAGGAGACAGCACATACACAGGGTCTTTGGAAGGTCCTACTCTGACTGCCCCTTGAGTATTATGTCACTTGGTCTATTATTGAATAGTACAATCAATTTAAAACTTTTATTTCAAGGGACAAAGTAATAAATCACAGTGACTTCAGTAAGCTTGATGAGGTTTCACTTGCCTACTTGCATTTTTTGTGACCTAATACAGGAATTTTAAGGATGACCACATTAAGTAATGCCACGCTGACCTTCCCAGTCAGGAAGGGCTCCCCAGTAAGTACTGAGGTGACTTAACCTCTAGAGAGGACATCCAAATTAAAATGAGTATGAGCTTAGGCTATGTGTGATGGATGCTGCAGAACAGGATCCAGCCAATAAGCTGTGTATTGTACATACTGAGAATCCGACTGAAAACTAGCACTGTGACTTATTCCCATTTTACATAAAATTACATAGTTTATGTATACATTATCCCTGACACTAGTTCAGAGGGCTGAGCAGAAGAGTACACAGATAACCTTTTAATGAGCAACACAAGCATTATGAAAAGACAGTGATGGAGATAAAATAAGCTTTTGTTATTGCTAGTTTAATGGTATATAAGATATTATACATGAAATTAGTAGCATAACAGCAAGCTTTACGTAAAAGATAGTACTGATAAGAATAACAAATTCACAAAACCTTTAAGAAACTAGACACCCTCCCCTGGATTTTGGTTGAACATTTTCATGGTAACTGGACTCTTGTATGATCTACCTAAGCCATTATGCTATTGTTGCAACAGTGAAAAAGAAAAACACAACACAATGAAATGAAACAAACAAACAAACAAACAGAAAAAAAAAAAAAACCAACCCAAACCAACCCAAAACTAAAATGTTCTCAACAGTAGGACAGGAGCAAACCTCTCCTCAGCAGCTCCTGGGGTGACCCACTCCCTTTTCCCTGATACTCCAGCCATCCTTGTGGAGACAGACAGATTCTTCAGGGGTCCTCTATGGAACAATGGCACAACAAAGTACAATCAAAATTTAATACTTTAATGCAGAACCTCTGCAGACTGGGCCATTTTAATGCACTGACCCCAATGTCAGTGACAAGTGCATACACCCACCCCACAGAATGGTGCACCAGGGGTTGGGTGTAGTTGGCAGCAATCACTTAATAATTACCTAAACACAGCTTTGGCAGATAAATCTAACCCTGGCTGTCTCATTCTGAGGTGATTATTTCCCTTTCCTAACTTTTAATCTCTAAGTGATTTGAAAAGTAGGAAGGAGCAAAGTTTGGTACTTTGAAAAGGAATACAATGTCTGAGAAGCAGACTTAGAGCTAATATGCCGTGCCTCAAGTTGGGAGCCAAAAGTTATCAGCTAGATGTGACCTAGGAGATGTTAAATTGGTCATTTTTCAGAGACTTCTTGTCTGAATAGGTAAATTCCAGTGAAATTCACTGATGACAATGATGCATGAGGGAATACCATGTTCTTTCTAAGGGGTCAGTCCTGGTATGATGTAATTATTAATATGTGTTAGTAAGGTTCATAAAATAAGAGCAGAAAGGAAGTTCTGCAAATAAGAGAAAAAAGGAATACCTGAAGCCTTTCTGAACCACACAAGTTCTTGTTTCCTCCTTTCATCCCTCCTTCCACCCCCTGACATAGGAAAGGTAACACAGATCTATCAAAATCTCTGAGTAGGGCATGGAAACATAATCTTCCTCATGATCCCCAGGATTTCCAATGCTTGATGTACAACTGCAATAAATCAGTGATGTTATTTTCACTCTTACATAGAGAAATAATTCTCTTAATGACTATTGTAGTTGTGCTGTGCATTTATATTATAACTATCTTTTATTATCACTTAATGATCTTTCTGTCGTCTAAAAAAACATGGAGTGATTGAGTTTGGTTTTGGTTGTTGTTGTTTCTATTTACATAGCATTGAAGCAGTTGCCAAGCAGGGCACAATAAATCTAAATTCTGACATAATAAATAGATAATGTGCTGTAATTGGATTATTTGTAGACTGTCTCACTCAGCAGAAATTTGCATAACACTCAGAAAGACTGCTGCAAATATCAAAAAGAAGCAACAGAGCTAATTAAAGATTTTGTTTACATATAGCGTCCTGAAATCACAGTAAAGAAGGAATTAAACATATGCCCTCTCCCTAGCTTTCTTAGGAAAGCTTAATGTAGTCCTTGTATTAGAATGGCTGCCTCTTCACTGATTATAGTGTATGTTGATAGATGATGGAAAGTAGAACATACCTAATATGTGATCAGTGAGAATAGAGATTACTACCCAAAGTTATAGAATTGATGTCTCTCATAACTTCTCTTCCCCATCAAACCCAAAATTTAGCACTCTGTCACTAGCACAAAAGGATAATAATGTACTCAATTCCATAGCACAGACTAAAACTTCTTATAATACATAGATATCTATGGACAGATCGATAGACATCTGTGTTCATGCAGATTATCACTGAATTAAAACAGGTAAGTCTATTTAATTGTCTTCCTGACACATACAAGCCTTTGTGGCACCAAATACTCGTGGTCTGTAACCTAAAAAGGGATTTCTTACAGGCTGTTTTTCTGATTTGGAACTCTGACTTCAAGTATCAGCTCTACAATGAACGTTTAGGAATAGTTTGACCTGAGAAATGCCTCTATACTACAGTAACATCTTTTAGGCCTTGAAATAAAACAAAATAGTGAATCTAGTTTGCTTTTATTTGTAATTTAAAAATGGAAATAAAAACACAATAAAACAAACTAAAAAAGTTATTGATAATGTAAGTATGTGTGAACTTTGACCCAGATCAACAGATTTCCTAAAGCAGTTAAGTGAATAAAAATCTTCGGGTGATTCAGAGATTACCTTCGAGCTTGGCTGTTGGGAAATCCTATATAATTCCTAATTAGAGCATCACAAATAGGCACGCTGCTGTCTGAGAAGCACTAAATTTAGGTGTTTCTTCAGCTTTTCAGGAAAATGAAACAGTGGAGACATGTTGTTTTTTTAAAATAACCATCTTTAGGGTATCTCTTGCTTTCTGATACCTTAAGAGTTGGTTACTTTCTGAAACTTTTACTTAGAGAGCTATTGCAGGAGAGATCTCCAACTGCTCGCCAGTTTCTTAGTTTGAGAAAATTAAGATACTTAACCTGCCTCACAGTGACCCTTCTGCCTGAGAAGGATCACACAAATAGCCCTGATTGGACTTGTACTTTACAGTACTTACAATGGAGTTCTTTATAACTTGGATTATGATGTTCGTCTGTGATTGTAGTGTTTTTCCTCTCAAAGAGGTACTCCATGTCAACACATCAAGATGACTTGCATCAATTGCAGAAATGGATTGCAACTCCGGTAAAAAAGGATCTTAACCTGCCACTATTGCTGTAATTTATAAAAATCTTTTAAAAAAGCTGATCTGGGAGAAGCTATTTCAGGGATGTTTCACCACGTGCATCATAATCTTACCATGTGTCAGTAAGGGCAAGGTGGCTTTTCTGTTCTTTCACGGACCATACTGAGTTGAAGGTAATTAGACTACCTCTAGCAGCCCCTAATTACTTCAACTATCCTGTAACAGTCTGATATAGACTCTTGTGTAGATGTAAGGAAAATACTGATTGGGACTAAATGAATTATATAGTAACACTCCCTATGAAATATTGTTTTTTTAAAGATCTTAAGAAGAATCAGCAGTTGGAGAGACGGTTCAGTCCCTGAGTAGTGGTGCAGCGAGGCCTTTCAGAGACATCAGGTTACCACCCTTGCCCTCCAGCTGCCGCCTCAGGGGACTGAAAATATCTCTTGTGATCCTTAAAATAGCTAACACATGGCCTGGTGCCTGCTAGAACAGCACCTTAGACTTACATTTTGGAAACTCCATCCAATCCAAGACCTTTCTGTTCAGTTTTCTAATAATTCAAGAAAAAAAACCCCAAATATTTTAGAATCTCTCATCAAAATTGTGCCCCATGAGTATCCAAAGTTTCAGTATAGTCTCAAGAGGGAAGAATGGTGTTAAATAGGATTAAAAGTTAATGAAATATTTTATGACAGTATTTTACCATAGCAACTGAAAGTTAGATCTGAGCATTGTATAAATATTAATATTACTCTCCTCATCTCAATCACTAATGGACTTCGGGAAGGCATATGGAGGGGGAATCTCATTTTTACGGTTCTGAAATTCAAGTGCAAAAGAGAAAGAGAGATTAAGTTATAAAAATAAGGTACTGCATAACTTGCCTAATGGCCTGTAATCTGAAAGTACAGATGCAGTGGGCTTTTAAACAGGTGCTCTGACTATGGAGCATAATAAACATGTTAGGCTTTGTAGTGCATTTAATATCTTATAAACAGCTAGGCTAATTCGAGCATTAGCTCAAATGGTACTCATGTAAAAGCTCTGTGATTATATCTGTAGATGTTAAAGATAAAATTTTGGTGCTCGAAGCTGCGACTCAGAGCAGAAATGGCTTCAGGCACAAGCGATGCCAGGATATTGCAGCCAATTCTCAGCACCTGCCCAGTCAATGCAACACGGAGATGCAGTTGCTCCTTCTCCTGATCACTGGGTTTATTTTTTTATCCTATAGCTGTATAGGCTTTTGTCACAAGAAAAAGATTGAAAATGAGCTTTTGGTGGCTTGTGATACTCTGCTGTCACTTAGATTTGCCTCCTCTTCAGAAATCTCCAACTACATGTTTTCTCCAAGTGTAAATCTGGTAAGTATTACAGTCTGTGCTATGTTTTGTATTTTCTGAGGTTCACTTTATTAGGATACTGCAAACCTCTACTATCTTGAAACTAAGTGGGCTATACTTCCAAACAAGAAATAAAAATCTGAAAAAGTGAGTGAAGACCACATCAACTGTGATGGCTTCCAGCAGTGTTAGGACTAATGAGGGGAAGTAATCAGAGTACTTTTGTGTGTGTGTA
>VZRU01006002.1:97482-154949 GCA_013398155.1 Pedionomus torquatus
TGTGTGTATAAATACCCAGTGCAGTGTCGCATCCCAAACAGCATTGGTCTTGTTTGGGATGCCAGCTTCTCAGGTTGTTAACATCTTGAACCCTGTCCACATATGCTCAGTCTCAAGTGTATGAACCAATGGAGTGCAGGACAAATCTGAGCTGCCGACTGTTTCTGCATGGCTGCCTGCCCTCCACAGCACACCTGGGAAAGACGGCCTGCATGGGAACTCACTCATCACTCTCTGTTCCATTCTGCCCAAGTCACACTTTTATGTCTGTGATTAAAGTTAGGCTCCCTATGGGCATTAAAAATGAGGTGTTTAAATATTTTATTAACTAGATCATAAAGCCAACATCCAAAGGGGTGAGCCTACTCGAGGCAGTAAGTTATGCTGCCCTCAGCTCTGCTCTGCTGCTGCACCTTAGCTAATTAATCCTGCTGAGAGGTCAGCATAGCAAAAAGAGAAAGGATATGTTGGTTTAGGGCTGACCACAAGATAAAAGCAGATTTTGGATTTAGAAGGGACAGGACCAAAGAAGTGTTTTATAGGAAATTATGCTGCTACCCTAGAGGCCCAAACTAACTGGAGCCCCACATGTCCCCCACAGTTCCTGTAGTTACCTGCATAGGATATAGACATAGCTTTAAGATTTGTAAATGGCATATTTTTGTAAACAATATATTTTAAGTAATTTTTTTAATGAGTTTTTTTTAATAACTGCTTTTTTTTTTTTTTTTTTTTTTTTGCCAGAATGAATCTGTATACCCTAGATGAAATTAAATTCAAACATAATAATAATTTTCAGAATGCATTTTTTGATGCTTACTGCAGTTCATTGCATAGTCAGAAATGGTTATGTGACTCAAATATTTTTGGAGGTTATGGCAGCCTTCCTAACAGCTAAGACATTTAAGTTTTAATATTTATGCTCAGTTGAATTTTGACACCTAAAATATCAGAAAGTGATGTGACCTTTTAAGATTTCTATTTTGTTTTTATTTGGATCGCTGCTGTTCCTTCAAGCATCTGTTTGGTGGCACACTGTGAAGGAACACTTATTATTAGGTTGTTTATTTTAAGAACAATGATATAATAGATATGTCATTGTTAGTTGAAATACAAAATATAAAATGTAGGTTATGAAGCTGGCAATTCAAATAAATGTTTCTAGGAGGCATCTTAGACAGAGAATCTATTTCTTATTTAATTTGATCCACCAAAGAAGAGAAGTAGGTTCTTTTGTATCTATACTAATGCCATGTGAGTTATTCTGATTCAACAATGTAGTTTCAGATTTGATACTGAAATCCAAAAGAACAAAGAGATTAAAAGTATGCCACATCTTCAATGTGGCATTTCCCATTTATGGAAGAATATTATAAGAGAAAGAGATTAACCTGCTCATGCTGTAAAAATTCAAAGGTTAAGCCCAGAGGATTTAAAGCAAGCACACACAGTGGCTTAAGCCAGAAAACAGTTTCTAGCGGTGAATCCCAGAGCTGCAAAGACACTTATCTCAGCCCAATTAAGTTCCTTGAACTCTAGGTGTCTCTAAATGGATGTATATAAATCTCCCTGAAATCCTGTAGCAAACCAACAGCATAATATCTGTTATTCTAATGACTGAATGATTTAAGTCATAGTCCTTTTTACTAACAAGATATAGCAGCAGCAGAACACTCAATCCTGGTGCTGTATCACTTTTTAACATATTGCATCATGGATAGGCTACTCGAGATCACTTTAGATTTTATGTGTCCTTCATTATGCAATCTTAAAAGCCTAAAACGCAATATAATGGAACATTTAACTCAAAGATAAGGAAAACAGCACGTTGCACTTTGTAGCCATTTGATATCCTGTCAGGAAAGGGAACTGACACATGATAAAGAAATAAATAGCACTAGCTGTGAATTATGGCTAGCACAGATCCATTCATGCATTATTTAGTTGGTATCACAACACGGTTCACTTTAGAATTGGCCAGGCCACCATTTTGCATTCCTTCAAATAGACTTGTTTCCTGTGTAAAGAACTGACAGGAGCAAATAAAATTAAAATATACATGCAAATGATAGGCAGAAGTAAGAAATAACAAACCCAAGGGCAAATTCATGCATTCTGTCAATTCCCAAACCATGAGGGAAATAAAATACTCAAACATTATGGTGATTCATAATGTATAAAGGGCCAATAACGTAAAGCAATTGTGATGAACCTCTGTCACACAGGGCATGGAACTTCCCTGAATTATCTTTTCCTTCTTTCAGGTAAAGACTTTTATAAAAAACATTTTTAAAAATGAACATTGAGGGAAAATCCAATGCTGTCTGTGTTAAATCATGTTATGGTTTCTTCAGTGTCAAGATCATAAGTCTGTAACAGTCTCTTTGATTAACAGTCTCTTGATTCTTTCTGTTAAACATATCTTCTACTTCTTCCATTGTTCCTGCAGGTGCAGAAATGTCTTTAATTAATTAACACCTGGAAGTTAAGAGAAAGCAATAAGCTGATTAATGATACGTAAAGGGGAAATTCAAGAACATCAATCTAGAAAGTCCTTCCTGGTGCAAAGAAGGGATCTTCCATAGGCTCTGGGCTTCAGAGTTAAAATAAGAGAGGAAAAATTAACAATTAAAAAAAAAAAAAAAAGAAAAATTAAAAAAAAAAAAAAACCACAAGAATTTCCTTCTGTTTACCATTTTCTATTGGCTGTCTTAGGTGTCCCTACAGGCATGAGGCTGTTGGTGGCCCAGCTTGTCCTGAGGGGCTATGGATGTTATACCGTCACCAGGGCAGCCTGCCTCGGCTCTCCCTGATCGTCCTACCTACCTCTCACTGGGCACAGCATTTACACTGTGACATTACATTTATGGATCCACCTTTGTGAAGATGTTCATTTGTTGCTTCTTTCTTGTTATTTTTCAACGCTGCCTGAAGGGAGCCCACAGGAGAGCTGGAGAGGGACTCTCTGTCAGGAAGTGTAATGAGAGGACAAGGGGTAATGGTTTTAAACTGGAAGAGAGGAGATTTAGATTGGATATTAGGAAGAAATTCTTTATTGTGAGGGTGGTGAGGCACTGGAACAGATTGCCCAGAGAAGTTGTGGAAGCCTCATCCCTGCAAGTGTTCAAGGCCAGGCTGGATGGTGCTTTGAGCAACCTGCTCTAGTAGGGGCTGTCTCTGTCCATGGCAGGGAGGTTGGAACTTGAAAATCTTTAGGGTTCCTTCCAACTCTAACTATTCTATGATTCTATGATCTTGGATACCTGTGTTATTTTTTTAAATTATTATTTCCAAGGAGTTCGACACGCATTCTTTTTCATTTATTTCCTATTTTCTTGATAATTTTAGCAACCAAAATAAATTTCACTGCTCTATCCTTTGGTGCTTCATTCCAGATATGTAAATTCAAAGTACACTTAGCTAATGCCTATTCAAAATACAGAACACTAATAATATAATACAATACTCTTTTCTTAATTAATTTGTCAATCATGGATCTTTGCACAAAGTATCTGATGTTTTGTAGTATTAATCTGAGTTGGTACTGATAAAATGAGAATATGTGAAGTTTCACAACAAGAATATTAACTCCAATTAGCAACCAGACAGAAGAAATAATTAATTCAGTAGACTATGTATGGGAAAAGAATGTTGCAGTTGTAGCTGCTAAAGTCATAAATATTATAAATACTTTTTACATTTTCATAGTCTCCACATGCCAGTAGCTAAACAAGGCTGAGAAAAAAAATCAATAATAAATTATACTCTTTGCAAACATTAATAAATATTCCTGTTACTTCTACAGCCTGTATACAAGAATGCAAAACAATAAATCATAAAGCTTGTTTCATTTTTTCATTTGGCCACCACCCAGAAAAAAACAGGTGGAGAGATGAAAAAGGATTGTTAGAGATTTTTTTTTTTTCATTCTGTCTGTCCCTTCATTGTTTCCTCGATAGTGCTATTATTTTCATTTTCATATATAACAAAGTTGTTTGTGTCCAATTAGAGTTTCGTAATTTATGGAATACTAGCTCTGGCAACAGAGTGTGATTATATACACAGCAGTAACTCCTCTGGTTACACAAATGCAGTTTAAAAATATTAATACTCTTAGTAGAGGTCTCTATCCAGTGCAGAAATTGTGTCTCTGATACAATATACAGAATTAGAGGACCCAGGAAAATAAAAAGAGGACCCACGAAACTATAGGCCAGTCAGTCTCACCTCTGTGCCTGGCAAGATCATGGAGCAGATCCTCCTGGAATCTCTGCTAAGGTACATGGAAAATAAGGAGGTGATTTGAGACAGCCAAATGGCTTCACCAAGGGCAAATCCTGCCTGACAAATCTGATGGCTCTCTATGATACTGACACAAACTTGGTGGATAAAGGCAGAGCAACAGATGTCATCTATCTGGACATAAGCAAAGCATTTGATACTGTCCTGCATGACATCGTAGTCTCCAAATCAGAAAGTCATGGGTTCGGTGGATGGGCCACTTGGTGGATAAGGAACTGGCTGGATGGTTGCACTCAAAGGGTTGTGATTGTCCAAGTCCAATGTCCAAGTGGTGGCTGGTGATGAGTGGTGTCCCACAGGGGTCAGTACTGGCACCAATACCATTTAACATCTTTGTTGGAGAGATGGACAGTGGGATAGAATGCACCCTCAGCAAGTTTGCTGATGACACCAAGCTTGGTGTTATGGTTGACATACTGGAGGGAAGGGATGCCATCCCAAGGGACCTGGACAGGCTTGAGAGGTGGGCTAATGCAAATGGCATGAAGTTCAATCAAGTCAAGTGCAGGATCCTGCTCCTGGGACATGGCAATCCCAGGCANATGGAGCACCTCTGCTATGAGGACAGGCTGAGAGAGCTGGGGCTGTTCAGCCTGGAAAAGAAAAGGCTCTGAGGAAACCTTATTGCAGCCTTTCAGTATCCGAAGGGCACCCACAGGAGAGCTGGTGAGGGACTCTTTGTCAGGAAGTGTAATGAGAGGACAAGGGGTAATGGTTTTAAACTGGAAGAGGGGAGATTTAGATTGGATATTAGGAAGATATTATTTCCTGTGAGGGTGTTGAGGCACTGGAACATGTTGCCCAGAGAAGTTGTGGATCCCCCATCCCTGGAAATGTTCAAGACTAGGCTGGATGGGGCTTTGAGCAACCTGGTCTAGTGGGAGGTGTCCCTGCCCATGGCAGGGAGGTTGGAACTCAATGATCTTTAAGGTCCCATCCAACTCTAACCATTCTATGAATCTATGATTCTATTGATTAATTCCAGAGAAATCCACAGAAGTTCTTGATGCTCTTCAGGGCACATAAAGGAAGGTGAAGTATTGGAGAGGAGGTGAAAAGAATTCTGAAATGTGATTGTATTTTATGGGAAAGTTTTCTTAGAGGAAAAAAGGAAAGGAAATTATATGGTTGAAAATGACCATAAATACTATAGCTTTGCTCAAAAGCACTCTCAACCTAGATCCTTCATAGTATGAATAATGTAAAACATCAGAAGGACAGCTCATGTGAATGAGTCTGGAAACCGAGTTTGTCTAAAATATCTGGAATTTGATAAGATCAGAAAAAAAGCTGCTTCCAATTGAAGTACAGTTATTGAAGTAAAATTACTTAATTTACTTACTTTTTAAAAGTGCGGAAAGAGCAGAAACAGGACCAGGAGTTTCAGTATCCATTTAAATAAAGTCTTAGCAAGGAAATTATTCAGTCATTTGCCACTTCCCATACACAGAGAGCTGAACCACATAATGAAAAGTCAAATTGGACTCTTCTTCCTCCTTCTTGACCTCCTCCTCTTCCTTATCTTCCTCCTTCCTTTCTCTGTGAAATGACAGATACTGGTGCACACTGGGGAGGCTGCCACTGTTTGTGAGAGGGAGCTCTTGGGTGCTGGGGGCAGCTCTTGGTAGGAATTGAGGGACAGGGAGAAGCAGTGGAGCACAAGGATGCTCCTCAGTGGCAGGTGGTGGACTTCCATGGGTTACCATAGCAGTGGGACTCCCATGGGTGACTGGTGTTGGGACTCCTGCAGGTGACTCACAGTGGCCCAGCCCTGTGTGTCCCCAAGCAGTGTGAGCCCAGGCAATGCAGGCAGGGTGAGGAGAGGCTGCAAACTTGAATTGGGACTTCCAGGCAGAGCACACTGAAACCCAGGAATTTCTTTAGCTTAGAAAAGACAGCACAAACCCCTTGACAGCCCTTTCCCGTTTCATCTCTGCAAGGGATGTCATGTCATCAGTCAGAACATTAAACTTGTAGCTGAATTTTAAATCAGAAAATTAAGAATGTTTGGTCCTCCACTTAGCCTGCAATAGTGTTTGCAGGGGCCAGAAACTCAAGAGCAGACTTTGATATGTCTTGTTCTCTTCTTATTTTCTGGGACCTTCCCTTCTCTAAGAAGGAAGAGGTCAGGTGGGTAGGAATAGAACAAGCAGAAAGAGCCTTTCTCTGTTCCTATGTGTCATGGTTTCAGTTGGGATAGGGTTGACTTTCTTACTAACAGCGCGTACAGTGCTATGTTTTGGATTTGGCATGAAAATGGTGTTACAAACACTGATGGTTTTGAAAGCCTCTTCTGCTCCTCATACCCACTCCCAAAGCCAGTGAGAAGGCCAGGAGTGCACAAAAAGAAGACACAGCCAGGACAACTGACCCCAGCTGACCAACAATCTTTTCTGTATCATGTGGTGTCATACTCAGTTATAAAGCTGGGGGAAGAAGAATGAAGGAGTGGACATTCAGAGATATGTTGCATTTGTCTTCCCAAGTAACCATTGCATGTGATGGAGCCCTGATTTCATGGACATGGCTGAACACCTGCCTGCTGATGGGAAGCAGTGTGTAGATTCTTTGTTTTGCTTTGCTTGCATGTATGGATTTTTCTTTACCTATTAAATGTCTTTATGTCAGCCCATGTTTTCTCTCATTTTTACTCATCTGAGTAAACTTCTGAGTACTCTTCTCTTTACTTCCATCCCAACTGGGAGGAGTAAGCAAGCATCTATGTGATCTTGTTGCCAGCTGAGGTTAACACGATACTGTGTTAACTATCCTGAATTTCAAGATGGAGGTATGACTAAGAAAAAAATGTGTCTGTTATATCCATTGTATTTTCATCCATTCTGTTGGCGTTGCAGCAGGAAAGAATCTTTAGCTTCAAGGGTTAAATGGGAACCCTTTTCACTGGTACTTAAATAGCTGAATGATGCTCGTGGCAAAAAAAGTCTTTAAAGCCATACCTGCTACAGTAGCTAGCCGTAATGTTTTGCATAGCTTTTTTTTTTCTCCAGATAATGGAACAAACATTATTGCTTGCATTCCACCCTAAGAGCAAGCCATTTCTTACGCTACACCCTGTTTATGTTCTTACAATACTTTCCCGGGAAGAGCGTGGGGTGTATGTGGATATTTGAAGAGATAAAACCTGGAATCGCAATGAGTGTTCCGCAGAACATAAGCATTATGTGGAATATCCAAATCGGTGAAAAGATAGTTTATATTGTGGTTCTTGTTCTTTGCAACAAATGCTGTGCTTAAAGGTCATTCATGACAGGGGCTCTGAGAGCATCTGTTGCTAGGAAGACACAGGCTGAATCTCATTATTGAAAACTATTTGAGTGACAATCATCACTATGTTTCACTATTCATTATCTTTAATATTTGGCAAGATGTCTGTACCTCCTTTCCATCATTCCTGCTAGCCAACAAATATGTCAGACATTTTTCCTTTTAGCAATTTTGATCTAAAAACCACCTATTTCAAGATTTATTTTATTTCTGTTTCACACTGCAAAGTGGAATATTTGTTATCTTGAAGCAAGTGATTAAGGAGACATTACCCCATGGATATTCTAGCCACTGAGCATGTTAAAGAGGTGAATACAGTTCAAACAGTGCAAGCACCTAGTTCATTTAAACAAACTGCAGTTTGAATGTTTCCTCAATCACTTGAGAATAATGATAGCTCAAAATTATTCACATTTGAATCTTCACTTGAAGTTCACTCCCCATTCTGTTTAGTAATCTCCACTGCAATACAGAATGAAAACACTGACTGTGGGAAGGGAAACTGTACCAACCCTCTCAAAGGTCTATGTTATCTTCATTTGTAGGGAGAAGAAATTTAATATCTTTACAATCAGATTGAAGAGAAGACTTTCTGAAGAAGAAAAAAAAATATAAAAAATCAGGGACTGTTGGCAGGCTGACTCATATTATTTCGTTTAATAGGCAATTTAAGTATGCCTATCTTTAATTCTAAATGTATGTTTTAATTCTTTAACGTATTTAGCAATATATATGTTAATTTAAAAGTCTTTAAATCCTCCATACCAAAATACGGCTTCTAGAAAAACATGGTGGAATATCATCAACATACATCTCTACTGGTTTGAAAGATTTTGCTAGTTCTGCCACTATTCCTCCATTAAAAGCACTGGAAATCTCATCTATTAATCAAAGAATCAAAATATCTTTACAGGTTAAAAATATTCACCTATCATAGTCCAATGTGAAAGCATAAGGGTTAGTCAATACTCCTATTAGCTTGGAAATAAATTTAAGTCCAGGAACCCAGCTGGACATGAGAAAAAGCGATGCCTGTGAAGCCCTGTTTCTGCAATGCCACTAACCTGTAAATCTGACCTTGTAGAGCTCCTTGCAGTATCTGAACACCATGCAACAACAATCTGAATTGTAGCAGCTCCTTCTTCCCTTTTGAAATAATCAAGGTGAGTGGTCATCTCTGCCTTCCCTGCCCTCCCATACTGGGTGCTGTGGCCCCTATGGAGTCAGGGACCTGCTAAACATTAACCCATGGTTGCACTATTCCCCAAGCTGGGTTGGACTGGTGCTGCCATCCCTCCCAGTCCTCTTTTTTTCCAGAACAGCAATAGCACCCCACAAAACCATGTAAACAGAATCACTCTATGAGACTCATGTTACTCCCTTCTGATGCCTGCTGTAAACCTCTCCTGATCTTCAGGGCACAGTCCCCTGCTTGCTCAGCCCCTGAGCTATAACACGCAACAGGAAGTTTGGTGAAGATGTCTGAGAAAATCTGTAGGTTGTGATAGAGCTGCAGTGAAGCTCACTGAGAAATAAGAAGGGTAAAATTATGAGGATACCTAGGGGTTTGAGATTGGGTCATTGTTTTCTCAGGGATTCAAGAGGAAGAAGACATGGAAAGAGACAAAATCCTAAAGGCAAAATAGGACAGTGAGTCAAGAGCTGTAGGATTGTCAAGTCGAGCTGTCCATTGGTTAGGTCACTGGTGTAACTAGCGTGTAGGTGTTGAGGGAAGACAACAGCTTTTCCTCCATCTGCTGAGGAATGATGACAACACTAGTCTTCATCCCAGCTGGTGGGTTAGAGCCTAGCTTTGGAGTGTGTTGGCCAGCAAACAGTAGCTTTATACTTTTACATTCCTGCTTGCAGGTTTTTTGTGCACACTTGAAGATTCCCAAACAAACTAACCCAGAAGAGGGGGCAGCACTGCATGATCATAGGAGATTATAAATTTGTAAGCAAGATTTTGAAAATTCATCTCATCTCATAGCAACTAGCAGTCCACATGGAGTACACAGGCACTGCGTATACTGAATCCTAAATGTTATGACCCACAAAAACCCCCAAAATATAGCATGCGTTTAAATGCTGGTGTTTTACAATCTGGTTTACTCACTTACAATCTATGTGACTCACAGCTACAAGTGAAACACTGCTATACCTCAAAACAGATTACGAACAGACTACACAAATCTTGCTTGACACTTACATGTCTGTCATATTTTGTTTTGTGTACTATGCAGGGATGACATTTAATAACTTAAATTTACAGCAGCTGAAATGGTAATATCAGTTTCTAGCAGCTAACCTATAAGTAATATTGGGAGTTTGAACATTCTGTCATTTGTTGTAGAAACCCAGAATAGTATAGCAAATATAAATTTTCTTCTCCCATAAACAGTTAAGGTATGCATTCACATATAGCACTTTTGAAAAATTAAGAATAATAATCCAATCATGTCAGTACTATTATTTATCTATTAATCCACTGACCACCATTTAATATACATTGCAAAACTTTTTTATTTCAGTGTTCATAAGTCTGTTTAATTTTCTGCCACGTTGCCTTTACAAATCACCAAAAATCTCATTTATTGATTTTTACTGACAATGACAGCAAACACAGGTTTCCTATTTTGTATATTTTATATGTATATATATACAGGAACAGGATAGCCATCCTAAATTATTTAGTTTCTGAGTATATGGCATATTTTTGCAAACAAGAATCAGCACATGCCAACACAGACTTGTTAAATAATGAATGTATTGGTTTCCCTTTACTGTGCATAATGTGTTTTGCCAAAGTATCATTCCGTCCAAAGAGAAAACCAAAAGTGTTCGAAAACCCAAATGCATAACAGTACAGCCGTAAGTCCCTGTGGATATATTCCCCATTGTCTTCCTACCTGTGTCATCCTTAATCTTTTTGTAAAGTGGGTATATAGTACAGTCAGATCTGAAAAGCAGCTGATTTGTTCCTCTTTTCACAATGGTAAATGAGGGTACAAGATGCAGAACAGCAAGAAATTTGATCCTTGGTCCTCTATAAGCCTCTTTGGTTGGCTCTGAAGTACCAGTTGTATTTCAGGTCAGCAGAGATTAAAGCATATTGGAGCAGCTATAGCAGTTGCCATAAAATGGCTTTCGTTTCCCAGCAGCCACTGAAGTGATCATCTACTACCAGGTTTTTTATGCTATCCTTAGGAAATATCTAACATCTGAAACACAATACTTGGCAAATATTGATTCTATACTTTGGGAAACTGGCATGTGCACACCACTTTCCCACTTTTAGAATTACTCTTTTTGCTATTGATAAAAGGTGTGTTCTCTGAGCTGATCACTACTAAATTTCTAAATGCATAAAATTCACGTATAGGCCTAGATTTGCAGGAGTTCTTGGTGTATCCAGAGCTCTCTTGAAGATGTAGTAGTTACTCAGGTGAGCTATTTCACATGTGCCAGAAATAAACCTAATAGGAAGAGCAATATCAATTGAAGAGGAAAAACTAACTGGAACTAGCATAGTCTTCCATTTGTTTAATCTTCAGAGAGTGACGTTTTTACCTGTTTGTATTCCATACACCGATATGATAATCTTAAATGACTATAAAGTGGTTATTAAAGTACTGTTTTACAGAAAATGTTGTCATCTGAATACACCTTGATTTATGTCCTATTTATCAAGGTGATAATGGAGTCAGAGCTGCTTCTAACCTATGCCCCTCACACCACTGTGTCCTTGGCTGTTATCCAAACTTCCAATATATAATTTATTTTATTTATGGTTTCTGCAAACAGAAATGAGTTTCAATATTCAATAAAGATTACACACATACCTCCCCTCCTGTTGTCATTTTCCACGTCTTTCATGGAATATCCTCTCCTTTGTCATTGCAAAATATATAAATAAATTTTGAAAATTAAATAAAAATTAATGAAAATAAATACTTTTAGTGGGCTTCAATTTCTTCTGGTTTTGAAGACAGTGTAGGAAAACCATTTTTTATCATTGAAAAAAAAAAAAACAAAACCACAAAAAACAACTTCTTACCTTTCAGTAATTCATTCAAAATCCTAATAAACCATTTTTCCTTCTGCTTTGAACTGTACAAATCAAACAGTTTTGAGTTGTGTTATTATACATCAGACACCTATAAAATCATGAAGGCAGTGGATAATGTGTTCTCAGAATGGTTACTCACTAAATCCCACAATCTGAGAATAAGAAGACAATCAGACAAACCAGCAAAAACTATTTAAAAACACATAAGGGAAGGAAGAGTAGATAGCAAGCTTCTGGACCTCTTTGCCACACTGATTTGCTGGTTCCCAGTTCTGGTGGAAGACCTATGCTGTGATCTGTGAGAGACACATATAAACATTTTAGTTAAGTATTCTAGCATATTTTCTAAAATTAGATTTCACTTTGTAGTATTTAATATTGTCTTTGGCTTGCCCACAAGGACACCTTTAACAAACCTTCCCTGGGTTTAACATATGCTTAAAGATGCCATAACATTACTTCAGCAACATTCAGGAGAAAGAAATTCAGCTAAATATTTAATGAAATCTTTGCCCGTGAGTATGTTCTTCCTATAGATGACTTTGCATGTCTAACTTATTGCACAAAATTTGATACCTTTCAGTTCAAATGTTAAGTTACACATTGATATACAGAATTGGTGTGGAAAAGTAATTTCTCACTGATACTGACATATGAAAAGACAGGCTTACGACAGACTTTCTGGTAATAAGTTTAATTGATCATTCTCTATGAAATTAAGGTAAAGGGGGTTAATTCTATAACAGAGTTCTTCAGGAAATGCCTCATTTTTAAGAAATTGCCTGGCACAAAGAGGGAAATCGCATTACTGATTAAAACAAGCAAATGAGAATCTAGTTTTCATAAAAATAATATAAGCTGTGAGAGGTGAATATTAGAATTATACTTTTTGTTGTTTATTTGTGACTGCAGACACACATTAAAATATGAAATATTAATAAGGACTGTAATAGTTATCATATTTCACATTTTATCTAGATTTTTGCCCCATCAGTCTAATTCAAATAAATACCAATGAGCTGCATTAAAAATAAATCTTCAATAAATTGAACAGTATGTACCTTTTTCTTTGGAATTACTGTATTTAAAAGGATTACTTTTATCTGCACATGTTCCACTTTGATTTCTGCAAATAGTGTCATTGTTAAAGAGTCAAAGATATAATCAATAAAAACATCTGAATTGACCTAGAAAACATGAAATATCTGGTTTTATACACATAAGAATGACAGAGTCTCAGAAAAGGAGATTATATAAACAGCCTATCTATTTCCATTCCTGCTTTTGGTGGTTTCTTGTTCTTACAGTGCTGCTGAACTCTTGGCTAAAAGTCTTTGCTTGTGAAATAGCAAAGGTCTTCAGAAATGCCTGAGTTAGATTCAAGGTGAGATTTTCTGGTAGCAGCTGGACCATGGCATCCTGCCCATGTCACTTCACCAGTGCGCAGAAATCCTGTCAGGGTTGAGCCGGTGAGTTGCAAAGGAGCCCGTGTTTGTTGTATGCAAGGAAATGTTCTTGTATCAGATACAAAGACCAAATGGTAGGCAGAGGAAAAGGTCCCTGTTTCCTACCAACAACAACAACAAGCTGTGTATATTAGTCTGTACTATGCAACACGTGTAGTTTTAAAGCAATACTGATACAGAGGGGTGGCCTTCCTGGCCATTCTGCACGCTGGCTATAGAAAGTCCTGTAAGATTTTTGATTTAGCTGACACCAACAGCTCATTTCTATTTTTTCTTACTGAATGGAAAACCCCAGCTGATGTGCAAAGAGGCAGAAGCTGTCATAATACCAATGAACGCTTATGCTGTCAGATGAGCTGCACCTTTCTGTCTTACATACAAGCATGGACAATGGAACTTCATTGACAAATTTGTAATGCTGGACAGCACCTTGGAACAGCACAGAAAGAACACAGAAAGAAAAACAGACATTTCATCCATTGTTTATTCTGCATTTCAATTTATGTCCATCTTATGCTATTTTATTTCTGTAGTTGCATTATCTTATTCTGCAAAGTAGTGTAGGGATGCAGTGTCAGGAAAGACCAAAAGAGAAAAATATGCCTCTTGATTTAGTTGGATTTTATAAAGATTCAAGATGTCTCAAATATTTATTAACATCACGTGTTGGATTGTTCCAAAATTACTTCTGGATGACAAAGAACAAATTAGTCACAGGAAATTAAAGTTCATTTAATACTCTTGTTCACAAAGTCATCAGTAATCAAAATTAATCCTTCAGTTTAAAAACTTATCTTTCTAATGGCCAATGTACTGCTCACTTCAGGTTAAAAAAGCATGTGTTTCTAGTTTGTCTGTCACAGCTGAAGAGAATGGTTCATTTGCAGTATGCTGACACTCCTCCGTATCTGTCTGCACTACTCGGAGAAAATCACTAGCAGTTGCGATAAGCAGGTACCTGAACCTAGAGCTAACAGATAGTTACCTCATATTTCTTAAAATGCACAGCAGAGGACTTTTACCCTGTGACAGTTTTTGAGATTTTTCTTAGTGGTGGAAAGCTAGGAATTTGCACTGACCAAAACTACCACTTTTGTATGAATCATAGGGAATACTATTACAGGAGCTTGTAAAACACAATCCAACAGTACTAGTAAGACAAAATAAATTCCTACATGCTTAAATTCATTTTCCTTCTTCTCTCTCCTCCTTCACACTCAGTTGCTGCCTGTTAAGGTACTCACTATCTTCAGCTGTTTCTTGATCTGTGAGTGTGTTTTTGTACATATGCATGTACAAAAATATATATGCACCTATATAAATAAACCAGCTGTAGAAGCCAGGTAATGACTAGACTGCAATTGATTATGAAGTACAAGTGTGCTACAGGAAATAGGATGCAGAGGTAGACAGAAGAGCTTGGTTTTCTTTTGGGACAACTATTCTGACTAAACTTGGAATCACAGCAAGAGTTATGTTGTGTTTGTTTAGTACTTGGTGTATAAGTATACCCACAGTAGCTACCAGTGCAATGGCAACACACATATAATCATTAGATCTAGCTATGGGATGGATATCAAAAGTCACTACATTAATCTCCAGGAGTACTTTCAATTCTTCAAAAATTGGTAAGAGGGTGTAGACTGGTGCTATCTATTTCAATACACTTTAACAGGACTGAATATATTGCAGACTGAAGGGGAGCTGGAAACATCGCTTTAGACTTGCAAAAGATGGGACCCCTGATCATTAAAATAAAAACTCTGAAAATCTAAGCAAGTAATTGTAATAAAATAGAAAGCAATCAGCATATCAGTACTAATGAGTAGTAAGTATATAAAAAGAATATTTGGTACTATGGCTGACTAGACTGCATCTGCTGTTGAATAAGGATTAATTACTGCTCCCGTTGCAGCTGCGAATGAGATAAAAATAAATACCACCTTGCTTATGGATGGCGGAATAGACAATAAAGAGCCCATAAAGGACTCACCTCTGTAATAACACCTCTCAATAAATGCACACCTTTCTATAGTGAATCTAAGCTCTACTGTGGTTATTTACACTGAAGTGCTAGCATGAGGAGAAACGTGCACTGCTGAGCTGTGTATTTTATTTCTTCCTATATCCTGTAGTTCCTGTGGTCTGGATTTACACCAACTGTGACATGGTGCAGAAAAAAATCTCCATTTAACTCTGTTTTCTGATCAAATAGTCCATTTACTCCAGCTGTGCATTCTTTATCAGGATTTGGCCCTTTGTATAAAGGTGAATGCTTCTTTGGCTGTGGTCCCAGTGGGGTGTTTGATAACTTTGTCAGAAAGAATCAAGAGAATGTAATATGACTGAACAAATAATAGGCTGTCAGGGAGATCTGAGTTACAGGAGGTGAAAGATAGTCCAAAACGTTTGCTCTTCAAAGAAACCTAGAAAAACTTTGTCTTAATTTGGCCTTCAGAACTTTGACATCAGCCTTTGCTTGTCTGCAAGCATCAACTCAAACACAGGAATTTATATGAATAGTTAGTCCTCATGAGAGGCTTCTGGCAGGCTGCTTTCCCTCAGGTCAGTTACATACAGCAAAAGAAGATACCACAACTGCTTTTCACCTCTATTCCTTTATGTAAAGTCTTACAGATTGTACTAAAAGATAATTCCTCTTTAGCTTTTTTTTTAAACCACTCACATAAGGAATTATCCCTGTTACAGAAGATCAAAAGCATATTTCTGTGGGTTTTTTAATATGTGTTCAGTAACTCTTGAAGCATGTTTCAATCAGCAAATTCATCAACACTAAAGTCGATGGATATTCCTACAGAAATAATCTCTAGTTTTTATTTTGTAAGCAGATGTACAGTAAGAGGCAAGCAGAACAAGGCTCAATCCTTAGCAAGTTTAGACAACACCAGATTTTGACTTTTAAAAGTGTTTTGTAGGGAAAATACTCTTTGAAGACCAAAAAAAAATTCTTCTTGAGCCCAGGGGTCTTGGCTGCCACCTTCTCCCAGGTCACTGGTGGAGATGATGCTATGGGAAGGGCAGGAGGGCAGACACACTTGCTCTAGGAGACCTGGGAACGGTCTGCTGGAGCTGTACCTTAATACTGCTGAGACACAGAGGCTTGATGCCGCTGTAATGGGCAGCCAGGGGCTAATACAGATGTTCAGTATACAGATGACTGTTTGCCACCTGAAAAAGTAATTTAATTAGGCCCAGTTCTGAGCTGCAGGTTGGTCCAGATGACCTCCAGATTTCCCTTTTGTGATTTCTGAATGCTGACTGTACTCTGAAAGAATTTCCACATTCCTTAAAAGCTCAGTTGCACTGAAGCTCCTCCAGAGGAAGGGGAAACATTTCTTGCCTTCATATTGATAGCCATCACCTCAGCCTAGCCATTGAGGTAGAGTTTACTGTACTCAAAGTAACCCATTCTAGCCATCCATTGAAGCTGTAATAAAAATTCAAAGTTTCATTTGGGTAGAGAAATGAGAAGATGCTTGGAGTTAGGGCAGATTTGTATCCAGTTCACTTCTCTGCAGCAATGGATCTGCAGATCCATTCTTGGATGTCTGTGTTGAGTGTTTACTGTAAAATACAGGAAGAATCATTGGGTGATGGCAACAGCACTCCCTACAACCACAAAAATAATCAGCTCCAAAAATAAGTTTTGCCAGTTTAATAAGGAAAGTTTATTTACAGAGTACCTTTTAAACTGCACATATTTTAAGCTTACATGCCTACTCCTATTTTGAGAACATAAGCTGTGTTTATTTTTAAAGAAGGGTGCCAGTTCACCTTTAAATGGTTCAGCATTTCACATCACTGGCTCTCCACTACAGAAAGTATGTTCTCTCTCTTCATATCATGATTCAGCTCAGCTCAAGGAGTTAGGTGTACAAAGTCATGACATAGCCATATCTTACATTTCTGCATTCAACACAATAAAGAAATGAAGAACAGGAACAACATGCAGTACAAAAGATTAAGAAATTGCATTTCTGTGCAGGCCTTTTTCCTTACCACTTAAGGCAATAAATCATTTCAATTAGACATAATTAAAACAGTTTGCACTTGAAATGTAAATTCAAATTGAGATCAGTATTATCCAGTTTCCCATTTCCACATTTGTTTCAACTATCAGGAGGATACTGTGTATCTATCTAGTCTTGGCATAGATTAAGTCATAACTTTCATTTTTTTGATATAATCTCTGGTTGTAATCAAGCACTGTTATATGGACTTTTATCATCAATTCCACAGTTACGCAATCTTTTCCAAGTTCCTGTCCAGATACTCCTGGGTTTTGAATCCTTTATTGCCATTTCTAATTTCCCCTTTTCATCTAAAATTAATTAGAGTACAGACTCTGTTGTCTTTTTGTTATTCCATTCAGCTTTCAGGGAATTTTTGTTCTCCACCTAAACAGCGCTTCTGTGAAGATTTAATAAACTGCCCTCATTTCTACGAATGTGAACTCAACAAGAGTGCCATGGCAGATATGGGCCAAAAATTATATAAAGAGAAATAAAGAAATCTTTTGTACTCCATTATGAAAAAATACAACATTATGATACTAGAGTGCACAGCAGTGCACTGATTAATTAAGATAATAAAACTGATGTAATTAAACACAACTTGAATTCCTTTTATTAGCCCTTCTGTTGTCAAATAAACCTTTCAAACCCTGTAAATAAGCAAGCCAAATGACAGTTTCATTTTGTATGCAGGGGATATGAGTTACTTAATGTTGTAATTTTTTCCTGATTTTCACTCTTTTAGAACATCAGGACTAACGCTTGGAATATACACATTGATTTGGTTGTATTGTCAGTGGGTCACTAATCAGAGAAATCATTGATTAGACAGTAATCTGACAATTAAGTCTGACATTGTCTCCGGTTCCTTGGCAATGGGGGGGCTGCATTTTTCTTTAAACTCAGACCTTGACCTTGTTGTTTTCACTGTCTGAAGTTTGAAATGAGAATTCACAATAAGGAAAATGTTCTTATCCTTTGTTTTCTTTCCTTGTTTTTTTTTTTTTTTTTTAAGCTCCGGACTGATTGTCATGTGTTCTTCTGCATTTATCTCTTTTTAAAATGAACACACACAATTTCTCTACATAAGTGACATTTTGACAGGATGTTAAAGCATGTTAACTGTTTCCTCCTTTTTATTTCCTGCAAACTGATTTTTAGGATTCATTCATCCAAATGATGAAGTAACAGTTTATAAACCTTCATTTTTGTGGAGGTCATTCTGGTTGCCTCTTGAGGAACACAGAACATCACTCAGTAGCAAGTCTGATTGTGTGTCAATATTTCAGAGCTACTCCAGCCCATGGGCTCAGCCCATCCAATGTGTACCAGCATCATTCGTGGAGAAAGTGAAGTGAAATGTGATGTTTACCTCCCTGGATAGTACTGGAATGAGTAATTCTTCCAATCTAGCAATAAGACACAATGTTAGTCTTGAAATTAGACACTTGGGCTCCAGTTCATCATTAATCAGAAAAGCACTTGAGCATGTCTATACCTTTAGCCATGTGCTTAAGTGTTTTGCTGCATTGGGGCAGGCTAAGTAAATGTTTAAATGATTTGTCGAGCTTGTGTTTCAACATGCTGTTGTTAACATTTGTATATAAGCAGCAGGAATGCATGTTGTTTTCTACATGGAGACTGAAGACAGTTATCAGACTCTCATTTCAATGAATTAAATCAACATCACTTTAAATCAACTCAGTTACATGAAGCTGTCAGTGCCATCATAAGAAAAGACCCGTTGTTACTTTGTGATCCAGGAGAAGTCAATGATACCCTATCAACTCACCAGAAATTATTTCACTTAGTACCACAGAATGTGCACCACCCCTCATTTTCAGAGGTGGTATTTCAGACCCAGCTATATTTTATATATCTTGGAAACATGAATGGAAAACAGATTTTAGCAGCCAAGTTTTAGAAGGCATTTGCCTTTACTTTAGACCAAAGCTGTTGACACAAGAAAATGAAAATTAACACTTGAGTACTACTTCTATTTTTCCTGTCCTATAGGCCCACATGGTATATAACATAGTGGTGCCTCATTATATACTGATGGATCTGAAATCCAGAGGTAAAAATATAGGGTTAAACTGGTGCTTAAAGCTATATTTCAAAGTTTTTAGTCTTCCCTCCCTTGCCTTCCCTTCTCCGTCTTGAAATGTTTTTCGATTTAAACAAGGCTAAGAAGTTATATAAATTTTAGGGGAAAAAAGAAAAAAATTGAGGGATAAATACTCAACCTACATGGACCAGTGCTTAACTTAGAAAAAGCTTCTGATATTAGTAGAGTGAGATAAATAATAAAATAGTAATTATCTCCTAAGAAGCCTATATATGCATCAATCTGTCTGTGAAGGGTAGTTCCTGCTTGGTTTGTTTTCAATTTGCATGCTTTCTTCCTTGGAAAAGGGCAGGACTGAAGGACTGGAAGAAGAAGAGATGGCTATTTCTATGGGGAGCAACTAAGCACAGTGAGGTGCCGCCAAAGGCTTCAGGGTAAGGCAAGAGATGTGGGAGTCACAGCAGGACACTGTATCCTCAGGCAACCAATTGTCCTTAAATTACACAGAGAGGAGCTCTAGTTCATCTGCTAATAAAACCAGGCAGTGTTTGAAGGCTGCTTTGGGGAGTTCACTTCTGGATGGAGATCTAGGCAGATCCACCTTGACTGTCTGATTGATTTGGCTTCTGCAACAACTGATGTACATGCTGAAGTAGTGCTGATTTTCCTCACCAGAAAATACACTACATCAGGATTATTGATTAAATCCAGGGAATTGCTCTGTTTTTTAAAATACAGGACTGAATTCTGACATATATTCAGTTGCTGCACTGCACTGCTCTATGTTATTAATGGAAATTCATTTATTAGAGCTAAGTATTTGTATTCAAAAGGAATACATAAACTCTTTCATTAATATAAAAAAGAATCTTTCTTTTAAAGATCCAATACAATATCCCATCCCCTACCTTCCGCCTTTTGTTCTCCTTTCCTTCTTTTCTGTTCTCTCTCCACTTCTCCCAGCAAGCATCCTGTTGAAAATGTTTACAGCACTGATACTAGAACACTGGTCTGATGGAGAGCTCTGAAGTACTTTGATACACAATTCTCCAGTGCGGAAAAAATAGTATCCAACATATTCTGCTTACTTAACCTCCCTTTTGATCAGCTGTACCTCAACAGAAAGCCATCAGATTTCTTTTCTTTTTCTTCAATGAAATGTTAGTGGCCTTCACCATGTTTCTATCTCCAATGAGTAGAAATGTAATACATTCAGCACTATCAATTTCAAACACAATACACAAGAGTAATAGATGTTAAAAATTGCCTCAGCCACATAGTATATTGTCAAAAAATAGATTTCTTAGAGCAAACACTGGGTTTAAATAAAAGGTGACATTGTTAACAAATGTCGTCAAGTAATAAAGCGATAGACACCTAGCCATTCTTCTCTATGGATCCTGCTGAACAGAGAGACTGTATAAAAGAAAACAGTATTTGTCAAAGAAAATTGGATGGAAAACTAAGGTTTTATGACATATATTGTCTTTTCTTCAGTTTCTGTCTACTATAGTAGTACATTTAAGTGTTTGTATAACTTCTTATTTGGTTTACTTTTGAAGTATATAGCGATGAGAGGTATAAACACACATTAGAAAACTCTTCCCCTCTTAAATTCATTTTTCCTGTATTGACCTATTTCTGGCAATGAAATGAGAAAAAAAAACCAAACCAACAATACTTAGAAAGGCTATATTAACTTAGGCATCTTCATATAGAGGAATATATTAAGACAAAAAATAAATCAAATCCAGGTACCAGATAACTGATAACCATACAATATAGGGGGAAGTATTTTGTTTGATGCAATTTTATGCAAATACCCACCTTCCTGCATACAGTTTTGAGGACAGAACATGACAATAGCCACCATCACTATCACTCCAGATACCTCTCCTTGAGTCATCCTTTCTATAGTCGTGATGAAACTCACATGTACTTTTGTCTGAATATTGCAGTCTTGCCTGGGTCTTTGACCAATGTACTTTTTAAAAAAGGATCCATGCAGCAGCTCTTCTCTGAGAGCTGCACAACATGCTAATAAATGCAATAGTTCCATACTAGTTTTCCCTGTACTGTAAGTACATTTAAACTGCAGAAGAGATGTTATTTATGAAAATATGTAAAGTAGTAACTGCTCAACTGTAATATTCACCAATAAGCAGCATTGGCAAATATCCACTTCTTTGTTATGTGTAATCATTTTGATATCATTTGCTTTTCTAATTCACAAGCCAAAATGCTTAAAATTCCAATTGACAGGTCTTTGTCATTATTATTCCTTATGCTTTGTTAAAGCCATTTAATCATGTGCAGGCCCTACAAAGGATTTCTTCCCCTTTCTCTTTTTAACAAACATGCTTTTGAAGGTAAGCTTGCATAGCAAATAACTTATCTGATAGAAATAATTACAGACAGTAGGAGGGAAAAAAAAATATAATCTAATCTGCTGGGAAACGTTCTTTGCTCTCATTGTCCTGCAGCACCGTTTTACCAGAAAGTGCTGTGAATAATTTAGGGGCACATAATATGATTGCAACGTCTTCTGATGTTCACCGCAACTGCTTGAGGTCACTATGCTACATGGTTATATTTGACGCCCAAGGAAAAAGGAAGCTCTAAAACTGAAGGCAGCCTGTCAAGTAGAAAGATCATTCCAGTTGGATTTTATAGGTCACTTAGGATGGACGGTAATGGTTGTACTTGATGATTTCAAAGGTTAATTTTAGTAAAATATCAGAATGAGAAAATAATTATTATTAGCTTCTCCTATCCATGTTTCATTCTAGTAAACTAAGAGTTGTTACTTCAGCCAATAAACAAGAGCCAATAAACATAAACTTATAGAAACATTAAGTTAGAAAGCCATCATCTCCTCACTAACAAATTAGCCAGTACAGCATGGTACCATACTGTATCAAGATCAACCACGGATAGCTGAACCATGAACTTTCAAGTCAAATCTGTTCTTCCCTCACAGGAATTGAAAGGTTAGCCACTCTCAGTGTTCCAAATAGCAGAGTGTTATATAAAATGTTTCTCAGCTTCCTCCAGAAATATAATTTTAAAAAAGAGCAGAAAGTTGCACCTAGTCTTGACTTCAGAAAAATACCGTATTAGTAGCAATGTTAGTACTCTACTACTATTAGCCCAACTCACTGCACAGAGCACATCTGAAATATTCCTGTTCAGAGATTCTGCCTCAATTTATTTACTTATAATTAGGCAATGATTAAATGAGCATAATATTATACATTCAGTTTTATCTACAGTGCTGTTTATCTGTGGCAGCTAAGATAAATCAGCTAAAGTCAAGATCCACAGAGGACATAAAACACTCAGGTTTTTGATTCAGTATTTTGTACTAAAGTAGTATTGATGATTTCTATTCAAAATGAAGTCCAGTTCACATTGCTTCTGAATCATCCACAGTCAAGGTATGGGAATATGGAATAGTTGCTGACTTTGAGTCCTTTTCAAAGCAATGAACGTAGAAAATAGGTATTAAAAGTTTGACTATCTGCAGATGTTTTCAAACCAGCTCCCGTTCAATAGGCAGCGCACCCTGTAAATTGAGCCCACGATAATAAAGCAACCTGAAGGCTCTTCAGTATCTTAGGAGGTACAGTTTCCCCACTTCAAACTTGAGGAAAAAAGTTAGCTCTCCCTAAACATCTAGGATTAGTCCTACCACATTGCAGAAGCAATGGAGGGAAGAGCAGAGAAAAAAGATCACCAATGGCTTCCCCACCACCTGACACACCCCAGGGTACATGGCAGAGTCAGACAGCAGTATGTGCAGAATAAAACACCAGAAGCAGTTTCTCCGCAGTGAGTGCAATCATTGCTATCACTGGCCAGTTATTCCAAAGGTCCCTGGTCACAGGCACTGGGCAGCAATGCAGCGGGAAAAGTGATTTTGGATCTTTTCCTAATTTGGGCTTGTTCCTCCAGTTATGTCCTCCAGCAGATTTTATCTACTCCTTTTGTGTAAGACTTACATGTTGCAGCAACTGATCTCAGGAGTCTGCACCCTGCTCTGTGCCTACGTTATGGAAATGGGCATGCATTAGGTGTCTGCGGCCAAAGAGGGAGACAGGAGGGTGGCCTCTGTGAGGAGGGGCTGGGGCTGCCCCACACCAAACGTGACCGGTCCCAGCAGACCCCAAGGACCTCACTGCAAGGCAGGGCCAGGCCCCTCATCCACCCCTGTGGCACCTCCAGAGAAGTGCATTTAACTAAGGGCAAAAAGCACCCCTCAGGCAGGGAGGAGGGCAGGTGAAAGAGTGAGAAGGGGCCCGGTGAGCACCTGGCTGAGAGAAGAAGGGGTCACTGCAGCAGGGATTGCCCTGAGGTGCGGAGCTGGTGCAGGAGCAGGCTCCTGACAGGAGCTGTGCCCCATGGAGAGGAGCCCACGCAGGAGCAGGTTTATCTTGAAGGAGCTGTGGCCTGGGAGGACCCACGCTGGAGCAGAGGAAAAGTGTGAAGAGAAAGGAGCATCAGAGAGGTCCTGCTGTGTGCTGACCCTCACCCCAATGTCCCTGCGCTGCCCGGGGAGGGGAAGGAGAGGAGCTGGGAATGAGGGACTGAAGCTGAGCTGGAGAAGAGTGGGGGGAGGGAGGGAGTGTTGTGTTTTATATCTGGTCTTTGTTTCTCACTATCTAACTCTATTTTAATTGGCAAGAAGTTAATTTTTTTTTTCCTTAAAGTAAGTGTGTTTTGCCCCAGTGGTAACTGGTAAGCAATCTTCCCATCTTTATCTTTGCTTGTGAAGTTTTAAAATCTATTTTATCTCTCTGGAGAGCGGGCAATGAGAGTAGGTGGGTCAGGGTCTGGCAGACAGCTGGAATCAACCCAGCACAGATCTAAATTAGCCAACTAAAAATCATTTGGATACGTCTTTGCATCCTTGGGCTCTTATTCCTTGCATTCACTGGCCAACGTGGAAAGTCAAAGAGGACTGTTCTTGCTATTCCTAACTTTCTGTAGCTAAAGACCAGTGGATTTAATGTCACTTATTCACAGAGAAGTTACCGCGTTGGAGGAAGTTGCTCAAAGTGAGAACCCTCTAACCTATAGAATAACTACAGTTGCTTGGTTTAATTACGACTTAAGAACAGCTTGGGATAAGGATTACCCCCCTGCTGCTTCAAGGCCTTCTGCATGTACTTGCATGCTGGGAAAATCCTAGGAGTCCTCACGCAGAATAAGACCAATGGAATATTTGCTATGAATATGGTCTCTTCTGTCTTAGATGTTGCAAGCTATATGCAAATCACTTCCTGAGTTAATTCATCTAGCAATACTGTGCAATTAATAAATCTGAAGAAAAAAAAATCTTCATTGTTTTAAATGTGAAAAAAACCAACAAAAAAATAGGTAAAACACTAACAAACAACTAAACTAAATTGTTTACTTTGAATCATTCTCTCAACTGGATGATGGTGTTTGAAACTGTAAATATGGTTACAGAGACTGTCTGGAAATGAAAGATTGCTATTTTGTTGTGTGGCATGATGTGTTTGGAGCCTGTAACTAGTTCAGAGTTCTGGATGTTGGTTGTCTTCGAGCTGTGCGAATCTTTCTTCAACACTTACTGCTACAGGGTGATATGTGTAGTGTTGGAGATAGAGAGAAAAATGGATTCTTTAAGATTATTGTTTTTTATAAGAACTTCCCTGACTACAAATGACCCACATTTTTTATTTGATGGAGTAATTCAGAATTTTGCAGTAGGGACCTCAATTCATCCAAACCACCGAACATTATGTACCAGTACTTGCAACACCTAACGTTTTTTTGGCTTTGGGCTTTTTCATGATATAAAAAAACCCGGAGTCTGAGATATGAAGCAAAAGCCCTAGAAAGAGAGGTACAAGAGATGTATATAAGCCCAAGAGCAAAGTCTGAACCTAACAAATACCTTGTGATGCACAATTTAACACTGCCATCAAATGGCCAAATATATTTATTATTGTGCAGTGACATCTCAGGTGACAGTCTGTTATAAGCACTTCTAATTCTAGACAACCTAGTCGAGTCATACAAACTAAAAGCAAAACAACAGTGGCTTTCTGGTTTTGGTGTTCTATGGAAGTATAGGCCTGAGCCTGCCCCTAGCTTTGGTGGAAGGTTTCAGATCTTAGGAGGTGCATCACTGATGCCTACAGAGCTATGTGCAGCAATGGACATTCATTCAAGCCCAGTTATTCATAGGAACAAGTTTTGTTTCCTTTATTATGAAAATATATATCTTAATAATGAGAAAAACACTTTTCTTCCTTGGCATATCCATATCCATGGAAGTTTGAAACTTCCATACTATTCTCCCTGAAAAGAAATATTACTGAACAGTTGCATTCTGTCCCCAAAGTTCCCTAAGTGCATAAAGTGGATATACTTGAAATAATGTAAGTTCACAGCAGAGCCAAATGATCAAGTGTACAATAAACTGCATACCAGTGTGAAACACAATAAGGAAAAACAGACCAGCTTTAATGCTCACAATTAGTCACCGGCATCTCTTGGCAAACAGCTTTGTGATAGCACAAGGTGGGCTTCCAGATAAACTAGACAACTTGGAAGTGTTCAGCAACAACAACAGGTAGAAACCACACCTTTCTTCTTCCCGTACTCTGGATTTCCACTGAACATCACTTCATTGGTATTTTTTGTTCCTTTCCTGAATTTTGGCTGTGCTCCATGGAATTATTGTACAAGCATATTTTGCACTCTCAGTACAGACCTACATAAGTAGTACATCTAAATTAGTACATCTGTGCACATCTGACAGAAAAGCTATCCAACGTGTAGGCCATGTAATTCAGTAATCCCTCAGATACAAGCAGTATCAAAGCTCTCTTTTCTCCCCCTGCACTGTTTATTAACTATGCTGATCAGTGTTGTGTTCATCCTGGGCAGATGCTTTGACAATCATGATCCACATTTTATCTAGACTTGGAGAATCCTTTAACACAAAACTCATATGAATATAGTCAGATGTGGACTTTTTCCCACTGCATTTCTCTCAGCTGCTCCAGAGAATTTCTGCTAACTCTATCTTCCATAATCTTTACTTTCAATATATGACTTAAGGCTAGGGGGAAAAGAATTATTTCAGATGTCTGCTGCATGAATTTTATCAAAGGCTTTATGGTTGTATTCAGCGTTACTGAATACTCCCAACTTTTTAGATGCAACTGTTTACACCCAGAAAACAGGTTTATTTGTTGGGGTTTTTTTATCCTCCATCATATTCCATTACATCCTCTTGCCGGCCTGAAAGAAGTGGGCGTCTCCCTAGTGTTTTGTTTGATGGTATCTATCGCTTATGTACTTGCTAATGTAGCATTGCATCTCCTTTAGTTAGTGCTCAAGCTGTAAGAGACTAGTATTCAATATCTACTAGAGGTCTTTGTGTGGTTGCACATGTACACTGGGGTTTTCCTGTATTGTTCAGTATTCAAAGTACATTTTTGTTCTCTCCTAGTGGTCTGGATAAAGCACACTGGCAAGTATGAAGATAAAAACAGTTTTCTATGGGCCAGTTTACACCCTGCTTTGTTACCTTTTTCTCTCAAGCACATTATGGTATACAGAAATTATATTTTAAGCTATAACTTCCCAGGTTTAGGTCCACCATTTTGTGGTGTTGCTCCTTTCAAAGATGAAAATATCACCTTTGTAAAGTGAATGCCTTGGAAGTAATCCAAATAGCAGTGTGGGGAAACAATGGTCTTGCATGTTTAGTCACATGAGATTCCTTTGTTGCTCTAAGTTATCAATCTTACCAGCTTGCCTCTTTCTTACAGCTAACCATGCAGTGCTGGTTTCACTAAAGATACATTTTAATTTGGGTGCCCCTACTCAGCCCATTACTTCTCATTAAAAAAGAAAAATAGTATTTAAATATGTTAATCTCCTTTTTTTTTCTATATTATGTAATTGAAATGTACTTCAAATATCATGTAGAAGTTTGTAGCAAATCCTTAGGGTTTTTTTTAGACTTCTAAAATGGTCCCGTCGAGCTCTCAGTCTTCTTTAAGTGGTAACACTGTTATAATTTTCATATTAGGCACATTGACAAAAAAGCAATAGTGAACATATCCACCATATGAACCACCTTGTTTATTGATTGCCACTGGAAAGGAATCCTTCCCTTTCTCAGTTCCAGTGGAAAACAGGTAACTTTCTGCTGTTATCTGGTGCTGCCTAATGCTTCACTGTAGATAAGAAATCACGTTAGCCCACTTTAACTGCTAGGTATTTCAAGCTTCTGTGATTTGGTTGCAAGTCATCACATTGTACATTGTACAGAGCTCATGAGAATCTAAGTTAATTGTCTTTGTCCATCTTTGTCCTTGTCATCTTCTTATGAAAATGATGGCAGGTGCTCTGCAGAGCTGGAAAAGAAGTGTAGATTAATCTGTGGGCTGTGACTGCCCAATACATTATACTCCTGTCTTTGAGGTCTCTCTATTCCTGACTTGCAGTCATAAAACAAAGCAGAAGTCACAGCAAAGTCTTCTTAATATTCCTTTAAGAAGTGGTTAACTAGTTTTATCTTTAGAATTTATACACTTTTGAGGGAGTAACCTTTCCCTGCACATCCTGAATTTCTCTTCTCCTTTGACCAGGATGCCCTTTGTGACCATTTAGGTAATTCATTTTTACTTTGCTGTGTTCTGAGTACTGACAAGTGATGTGATCTTCAGGAATAATTACAATGGATAGCCCTGTCTAATTCACATTAGATAAAAAATGTGATGTCTTTAAAGGTACGATAGATAAATCCCATAAAGATAAATATTCCTCTGAAAGGGTACTATATAGATCTCAAAGAGGCTGTGGAAAACTCAGTGCGATGCTAGCAGAATTGTTGGTTCATTCAGTCAAAGGGAAGGGGACCAGATCCTCAGTGCAAGGTAGCCATGGCATCAGAAGTGTTACTCCCCTCTTGTGTCAGCCAAGGAGCTTTTATTTTTCCCTTCTGTTTGACACACATCAGTCTGACTCCTTTCCAAGCTATGGATGTGAGAAATGAGGCACTATCTTTCCTCTGATGGAGTGGAGCCCTTCCCCAAGGACTTTAGTTGCCTTTCAAAAGCTGGACCTTCAAACCCAAACACTGCAGCACCTGAGCCCCAGCTCAGCACACAGGGGACTCATCTGTTGATAATGCTGCTCCATCGATTTAATAGCATTACAGTAGCTGAATTAGGCCCATTATGCCCTACTCAAGTGACAGAAGAAACTGCAGCTATAACTCATATTTTTCCTGTATCTCTGAGCCATCCTAACTACTTAACAGACTTGGCTCCCAGATACCCCCCTCATTGCCCTCCCAGGTTGTTGGGCAGCACATAAAGGTGTAATGCTATTTTCTTCATAAATGAGAAGTACAGTTTGGATCTATAAAAGGAGTACATATTACATATCCAAGCATACAGAAACATAACAGAGCACCCGTGAGAGCCGCAAATGGTTTCAGAAAACAATCTATAAATCTCCGGTGTTATCTTTCTGACAGCCTCCTAATCTCTGCAGGTTGTTGTTAAGAGCTGCATTAAACTAGCCTGTCATTGATCCTGGCTCTCACTGCTTCTCCAAGAAATGTACTTCCTGTGATCAATTAGAAAAAGAAGCAACAGCTTCTTAAAAGCATCTTTACAACAGGACCCTACGATAACATATCTTCCTAAAATGTGTCTCTCTGACATTTACATCATACCTTGTCAAAGTACAGCCAGCATTTGCACCAACAACATAATTCAGTGTTCTGAAATAAGTAATAAAAAGCTTAGGTTCCTCACGTTGAATCATCATTCTCACCTCCAACTTTGACTGCAACAGAAACAGTTTTGTTAAAATAGTGCTTGCAATCCCTTGCCTTTTATTTAATTTGAGTCAATTTTAGATAAGCTCTGAATAGGAAGTAGCCCCCTCTTAGTGACTTAGGGGGGAAATAAAATGTAAACCTTATGCCTCCCTGAGAAGGAGTCTAGCTTACTGTCCAACTCCCTTTCACTCTGAACATTATTCAGTATGAAAATGAAATGTATTTTATGCAGTACTGTGTACTGACTCCAAAGTTACTTATGAATTATTTCTCTTTCCTTCAAAAGAAAATAGCGATTGAAGTTCTATTTTTCTCTCTCACAAAAAAAAAAAAAAAAATTAAAAATTTCTGAACTTTGAAATGAAAAATATGCACTCCTTTCTGTCCCTGGAAATGCAGACTTGTTTCACTCACTAGGTATTTTTAGCAGGGATAGTTCTAAAATTTTTCACTTTGTTCCTTTAGACTCTTCTAATTTCTTACCATAACTAATGGCCTGATGTAATGGCAGAGTGGGTAACAAGATAGCAGATAGGTTAGCTAATGGCAGCACCTCTGAGAGTTGGGGTATGTCATAGTTATATGTTCTCTACTATGTAATATGTGAAAGGTAGTCACTGTTGTAAACATCAGGAGAGGATGTGCTAAAAGACAGCACTAATAAAAGTGTAAAACCACTTGGTCTTGAACTTGGAATTTTGCTAATAGTCTAGTAAAACTAGATGGGGCATAGAAACTTACTACTCCTAAGAAAAATACTCAAACAGGAATAAATATTGCTGACTTTAGCAATAAGGGATTTGCTTTGGTGGACCAATTACATTCATATTATGGAAATTTTGTTTCTGGTGACTTCTGTGGTAGCTGGAGAAGGTAAAGTTTCTTTTTACTCCCATTCCAGCCAACCTAAAATCCCATTGTGCTGATTAACTTAAATTTAATACATGCCTACTCCATGGAGGTTATTATCCAAGTATTGGATCTTAAACTTATTTAATACATCCTTATTCCATGGAGGTTACTATCCAAGTATTGGATCTTAAATTTATTTAATACATGTATATTCCATAGAGGTTACTATCCTAGTATTGGAAGATGATCAGCTCCCTGGTTTCTGTACAGGAATATGAATGTGGGACTGAGAAGAGGTTGTGGAGAGGGCAGAGAAGTAATACTATATTCTGTTGCTTAGTACAGTGAATGTTATTTTATACTGTATTATTTAATTCCGGAATAGCTTGTATCACAAACATCAAGACTAGACTCTCATGTTCCACTCCTTCCTTTCCTTTTTACATCATCTTTTATGATTAAAAAGAGATTGGTTTTTAAACTACTATATGTTTTTTTAATCCTCAGAGTAGTCTGTCACCTTAACAGGGAAATACAGTGGAAGAGGGAGATAATGATCTTTTGAAATTAAAATACATAATCTCCACACTTACTGAACTATGACAAGATAAAGTAGCACAGATTCTCCTGGTCTGGTTTTCCATTTCACATCTTTGTAGCCACTGACACTCTGACAAAGAAAGCCAATTTCTGTGTGCCTTAGCTTTTAGAAATTCTAAGATGAGACATTCTAAAATTACAGCAAAAGGATCTGTTTCAGTGTGCACTTGCAACACTCCATGTAATTAGCAGGCTAAGAGGTAGAGCTGTATTTAGCTCACTAGCTCTTAAATGGAGTTACTTTCATTTGTTTACTGAATGTCTCTACCCACTAAAGGCTAATGAACTAGTAATGGATCTGTCAGAAAACGGAAAAGACAAATACCTCTAAATGTTGCTATTATAGCCTAAGAAAGTGGCTATTATTGTTCCCCTAACTCATGATCTTCATAAGAAGGAAGGCGGCAGGAGATTTGGTATTCAATGGGTGTAAGGAACCATGAGCATAATTTATGTACTGATGGAGTGGAAGGGAGGAGAGTAGCAGCCCTCAGGAAACAATAAAATAAACCAGAATTCTTCCTGCATATTTCTGATACTTTTTTTTTCTGTCTTCAGTTCTATGCTCCTGTGCAACGTACATTAATCTTCCCAATTCTTTTATCATATAAAGCCTAAGGTCTGAAACAAAAGCCGTGCCCTATTGCAGCTGGATATTGCAGTTACACGGAGAGTCTCAGGTCTGTAAAAGCTTATGACAGAGTCATTCTCACTGGTCTCCACACATGAGGAAGAGGCATACAAGAAGGGGATAATAAGCCTCCTTTTCTAACATGAAGCCCTGTGTTGGAAAAAAGCCCCAGCCTGCATTATGGAACTTGCAAGGGGCAAAGCCTAGGCCACCTTCACTGATGCCATATTTCTGTTAATCTAGATAGACTGAGGATAAAAAGATTTGCATCTAACTTGCCAACAAAGGTAGCAGGGTATCTTATAAGCTTTTCTGGGTCAGTGTGGGGAGAAGATATTTCTTCTATGGTTTCACTGTAGCCTTCCACTGTAGTGATGGAGGGATACTTCATCACCCCACTGCACTCTTGATAAACAAGGTGAGTTAAAGTTGATACCATGTAAGGAAGGTGCATGGTTGACGGGACTTGCACATCTTCTCTTGACTACACTGTGTACATGCGACTTAACCAACTTTTCTAAAGTTGCTTAGGATGTCAGCAATGGGTTCTTGCCGAAAAAGTACTTATTCTTCCAAGCTAAATCCTTGGCCCTATTTGACCAATTGGATAACACCTGCCTCTATCCTATTCCCTCCTAGGAGTAGCCTTTCCAGAAAATTGGTAACAAACCAGTTATAAGGGAAAATGGGATCTGTTGTGAGGCTGTCTAGAAGAGAAATTATCAGCAAAAAAAGCCGAGTCCTTGGATATGCCCTTGAACACAAATGGTCCCATTTGTGCTGCAGGACAAACAGCATAGACTGCTCAAAAGTGTTTTGGATACAGCTATCATTCTCTCATTCCCTTCTAGGGAACCTTGAATAAGCACCGCATTTGCAGCTAATTTTTTAATCAATCCTCACCTTTGCTTATATCAACACAGTCTGTCCTCCAAACTTCTGTGGGGTGATGCTTGCTAACAAAAAGCTTGAATCCAGTTCAATGGGCAACATTTACACTTTTATGTAAGTCAGAAAGCAGATCAAATGTCAAAGTAAATTACACTTCACCTGCTTGAAATTCACCAGTTGAAATAAAGGGCCAGTCAAGTGCTTAAGCCAGTCAGGTTATAAACTCAGGGTGTAAGGGGGAAATGCAGCATTCAGAGTAATGTCCAAATAATATAAGTACTTTCAGGCTGATTTAATTTCTATCTGAAGAATGTGAAAAAAAACCATAAGGTCATAGCTGCCTGAAAATTAAACTTACTATGTCTTGTAGTTTTGAGCATTTTTTGTTGTGAACTACGATTCTATCAATCTGCGTTACTAGATTTGGCTCAAAATAGTTTCTGACTGAAAAACAACTACCAAAGCCCTGGGCAGGCTACCTTTACAGTTGAGTAGATATAATATAAAATACAATCGCTTAGAGATTTTATGTGTATGAATGCTAATATTAGCAGACTAACATTAATACATTGAGTAAACAGGGCTATTAATGCTTTAATAATAGAACTAAATCATTGCTGCCTTTAAAATAAATTATAAAATTCCATTATATTCATACATTGGAAGTGTTTTTCTCTCTTGCTTGTAACACTTCTGTCCTTTAAAGGTTCCTATGTACAAGCATCTCTTATGTGGTACATTTTTTCCATAGCCTGTTATTCTTCTTTATATACTTTAATTTTTCTTTTTTAGTGCCTTCTGGAAGTGTTATTCTGCACCTCTTACAATTTTATGAGGGGATTATATTTATGACCTTTGTTACAGTTGATCTAGTGTTCTTTCATTTCCTTTTCATCTAGAGGCTGGGACAGGTTTAGATTGTACTTTTGTCAAAGTTTGACTCTGGACAACCTTGGAGGAAACAGAAGAGGCTCCTGGCTCTTGACTCAGAGTTTCCCATAGAATCAAACCCCCTGAGAATCAGAGCTGTTTCTCTGCTGTTTAGCTAACACAAACAGTTTGAATTTTGACATGATAAATGTCTACAAAAATAGATTCTTTCCATCACTGATACCACTGTTTGCCACAGTGAGGATGGAGAGTTAGAACATCTGCACTAGTTTTGCATTCTACTCAGATACTTCTGCTGATCACTGGAAGAATCTTTCCAATTTCCTAATTTACCTTCAAGGTATAGATGATATGATCACAGGATGTAGATAGCACAACGGTTTTTAGGAACAGAGAGAAAATTGTGACCTAATTTTTGCAAAGTAGCAGGTAAAGAACACAGTTGCCTCTAAGTGTGGCATGACCATTAGAAAAAGTTCAAACCATGATTCAGTAATTCATAGAATCATAGAATGGTTAGAGTTGGAAGGGACCTTAAAGATCATCAAGTTCACACGCCCCTGCTACAGGTTGGGACACCTCCCTCTAAACCAGGTTGCTCAAAGCCCCATCCAGCCTGGCCTTAAATACTTCCAGGGATGGGGCATCCACAACTTCTCTGGGCAACCTGTTCCAGTGTCTCACCTCACAGTAAAGAATTTCTTCCTAATATCTAATCTAAATCCCCCCTCTTTTAGTTTAGAACCATTATCCCTCATCTCATTGCTCCACTCCCCGATTAAGAGTTCCACCCCATCTCGCTTGTAGGCCCCCTTCAGGAACTGGAAGGCTGCTATAAGGTCTCCCAGCAGCCTTCCCTTCTCCAGGCTGAACAGCCCCAGCTCTCTCTGCCTTCACAGGAGAGGTGCTCCTTCCCTCTGATCATCTTTGTGACCCTCTGGACTCATTCCAACATATCCATGTCCTTCCTATGTTGAGGACTCCAGAGCTGGACACAGTACTCTAGATGGGGTCCCACAATAGCAGAATAGAAGAGCAGAACTACCTCCCTTGACCTGTGGTCACGCTTCTTTTGATGCAGCTGAGGATGTGGTTGGCTTTCTGGGCTGCCAGCATGCACTGCTGGCTCATGTTGGGCTTCTCTTCCACAAGCAGTCCCAAGTTCTTCTCCCCAGGGCTGCTCTCCAGCCTTTCTCCATCTAACCTGTGCCTGGGATTGCCATGTTCCAGGTTCAGGATGTTGCACTTGGCTTTATTGAACTTCATGAGATTTACACAGGCTCACCTCTCAAGCCTGTTCAGGTCCCTCTGGACCCTCTCTTCCACTCCCCTCCCCTTTTCTCCAGTGTGTCGACCACTCCACACCACTTGGTGTTGTCAGCAAACTTGCTGAGGGTGCGCTCTGTCCCACTGTCCATGTCTCCAACAAAGATGTTGCACAGCACTGGTTCCAGTACTGACCCCAGGGGAACACCACTTGTTGCTGGCTTCCACTTGAGCCATTGACCACAACCCTTTGAGTGTGCCCATCCAGTCAGATTCTTATCCACCGACTGGTCCATCCATCAAATCCATGACTTTCCAATTTTGAGACCAGGATGTCATGTTGGACAGTGTCAAGTGTTTTGCATAAGTCCAGGTAGATGATGTCTGTTGCTCTCAACAGATGACTCATTTTGAGTCATGAAAATTCATTTAATTACTTTCCATTTCAAGCGATAGCCCAGCAAGCCAAAGAAATTTTCTCCTCTGTTGATGTCAGGCTATTGAAAGGAGTCACTCTTGCAGAAAAATGTGTGGTCGAAGAAAAAATTTATGATACTTCTGTTTTCTCAAAAAGCAATAATACAACCTTTACAGCCGTAATTGCTCTCAATCCAAATATGTGCACAGACTCTGTTTAAGAATCAGTATAGTATCTAGTGACCATTATGAAAACGTGTTTTAGTTGCTCAGCAGACCATCATGACTCATTCCAAACCATCACTCTAGCATTTCATATAAAAACTTTGCAGTATTTCTTAAATATTATATTAACAGTAGTTCTTTCTGAAGCAGTATTTAGGGTTTTTTTTAAGTTGATAGGTGTAGGTTTGACAGGAATTAAGTCATGTTACAGATAATTGTGAGCTTTGTCTTCCAAGCACTGCGAGCTCTGGTCCTGATGCAGTGAAGTGTGTAACCCTCAGCCTGTGAAAAATGTTTTAACACAGCTGTTTGCAAATACTGACATAGTTCTGCACACATCTTTATCAAGAAATTGTATGTGACTTGCTTCCATTCTCCCATACCACTTTGACACCACTAGGATCTTTGGTGCTGCAATAACTCAACTCTCTTTGTGTGGCTCACCTTCACTTGAATTCACAATTGCATACCATCCCTATAGCAACCAAACACAGTTGCTAATTGGAAGAAGGAATTTTAGGAAATATTAATGCATTTAACTGTTACACTTAATTCCTTTTGGAAAAACAGCTTACTTTCAGTGTATCCTGCTTTTCGTTTTTTCCCTCTCATCTTTTCCTGTTGAAAACAAGGTGGATGGTGAAGTGAATCAAATGCAGTCCATGAACAGTGGGACAGACAGAGTTTAGCGGACCCCCTTCCCAAATCTTGAGTCAGGAACGTTGTAATCAGCCTCAACCTTAGCATGACCCCCAACCAAATGTTCCTTTTATCTGAAATTTAAAAGTAATATGGAAAATAGCTGTTTCCTGCAATCTGGAAAAATGGTTCATGATATGCAACCTTTTTTTTGTTGTTGTTGTTAAGATTTTAATAGCGTACTGTCCCCTGCTTATAAAGGATCCAATCTGTTCAAAAGTAGGCCTATACATATTTTACTTGAGAAAGTATACAGTAAAGACCAATGTGCCTATTTAGATCATTGGTCATTAGATGACCAGACAGAGGCTGTTTCTTAAGTAATGTGGAACTTATCAAGAAATGTTGTTCTTTTTTTTATGTAGTCATTGCTTGAATAAAGTACAAAATACATTACAGCAACACATTTAACTTAATTTTATATGCATGCAAATTCTTTTTTATCTTATTTTGTTTACTTAGCATATCCTATTTAGCATATAAAATTATGCTTTTAAAATAGATGAAATTATATATACAATTTATGTATATTTTTAGCTCTAATGTTTTTCAAAATAACTTCTCTTCTGTAAGTAAAGAAATATCCAACCGATCTTGTAACAGTTTTACAAAATCATTACTGTCTCTTCCTAAAGATTATTTGAAGAACACCTAAGATATTTTTACAAAGGCTCACCTCTTTTATTATAGTTATTTTTAAACTATCATAAAAATGGAAACATCATGAAAGTTATGGTTTCTGGAGGATCACCCACGATTTTGTATTCTATGATTTTTATAGTAAACAGGCTGTTGTTTTTATAGTTTGTTTAGAAGTTTTGTAAATAGTAGATTCCTACCACAAGGCTTAAATGAAGAGTTTCCAGAGAATTCACAGTAGGGCGAGAAAATCTTGTCTTTACATCTTATGGCAGTATTTACATTGTATTTACAGTCGTATTTGCAGCCCTGGAATGGATGTGTCAGTATGTGCTTCTGTCAGGGATTATTTTGGAAGGAACAGGTAGCACAGCTGCTTATATGCTTGTTTGTTTCATGTACAGCTTGTAACAGCAGTCAGATCAGACAGGTTACAGCCACAAGTTGGAATGATTCAGCTCTTAAATTTACTTCTCCCGCTGTCCAGATCTGTCTTCTGAAATCCATCAATCTGAGTCCATGGAACATGGGTGCCTGCAAAACTCCAGAGGGATTCAGGAAACCTGAGGAAGTTGGGAACCTGGTGACCACCAGAATTGCCTTATGAGCAGGCTGCAGCGTTCCTTTGATTACATTCATTTCCTTTTTCATTCACAGTTCAAGCTGTGGCCAGTTGTCGTGGTTTCAGGCAAATTTACCGAAACCCGAGTGACAGATGTCCCCCCCTCCCCCCTTTGGTCAGAGAGGAGAGGAAGGAGTTAAAGAGATTCAAGAGTTTAGAACAAACTAAACTACTTTAATGAAAATATAAGTAATATAATAAAAAGGAAAATTAGGAAAAAAGGGAGTATACAGTATATACAAAACCGTATCAAGCTCCCAGGATGATGACCACGTCACCAGCAGGCTTCAGGAAAAGTCCCAAACTGGACCCGGTGATCGACAGGAGCCAGATCTGGAGTCAGGAACGCTCGGATCAGGATCAAAGGCAGACGAACAGGCAGAGTCCTCCTTGGATGTCAGCCATCGAAGAAAGGGCGAAAAGGGCCGAAGAAGGGACGAAAAGGGAGTTGACCTGTTGATCCTTCAGCTTTTATACGGGGCATGATGCCGATGGGATGGAATACCCCTGTTGGTCCGTTCTGGGTCACCTGTCCTGTCCGCTCCTCCTTGAAGGTGGGACCCTCCAACGGGCAAAATGCTGAAAATTATCTGACCTTGGTTCTTCCAGCAATAAGTCTAAACAAGGGCCTCTCTGCATACCATCCCTTGGTATAATCAGGTCTTATCACTGTGAGACGGAACAGCTTTGAACAATGTGCTGTTAATTTCAGAGTTTAGCTAGTTAGAATAGGCCTAGCTAAAAAGTGAAACTGTAAAACAGAAAATTGGTTCGTTTTACCTCAAACCAGGACACCAGTATTCATGCAGATGTCTTTTTTAGCCAGTCTTCAGTCAGCTAAGTGATCAGCTAGCTTGTACAGCCTTAGATTTTAAATAGCAACAGTGTGGGGGTTTTGTTTTGTTTTTTTGGGGTTTTTTTGGTTCATTGATTTTTGTCGCTGTTGCTGGTTTTTTTAATGAAGACTGGAGAGAAACTGAAACTGTGTAATATTTAAAACATTTTGCTTAGAAGTGAGAGCCTGTATGTAGTTTTAATAGTTGATTTATTTTTCTTGGAATTCATTTTTGTATTTTATATGCATTTATTCAGGAAAAATGTAAGGCGTTTCATAAGTAAGTTTGCAAAAGTGTTTGTAGTACAATCTGCATCCGTTATCAGAATGAAAAAACTGCTTGTGTGGACTACAAATGTGTTGGGTTTCTTTAAGATACTTCCAGAAAAATAAATCTTGAGGAAGAAGTGTGCCTCACTTTGACAAAGCCTAAGATACTTCAAAAAGCGAACATGTAATATAGGTATTTTCTTATTTCAAAATGGAGGGTTTCATTTTTAATGATTCCTCAGTATTTTTAGTTAGGGATGTCTTGTCATGTTAATTTTAATATTTTTTTTTGTTTATTGCCTTTTACCCTCATAGATACTGTGAAATGCTCAGTTTTATGTACCAGGAAGAAGAAAAGTTATGTGGTTTTTAGTGACTCGTGAAGTCTGAAGCACTTAGATCTTGCTGGGCTTTTTCTGTTTGTTTTGGGTTTGTTTTTTTTTTCTGTTTTAAGACATCCATTTTAAAGGCTAGTTCAAACATGGAAGTTTAGATGATGCTTGTAAAATAATGCAAAGATAAAAGTGTCTCAATAATATCATAGTTGAAAATGCTGCCCTTTCGAAGATTTAATGGAAGAACATGAGAAGGTTTGATGAGCTAGATCGAGCACCCTGAGACCACTGAGCACTTTCTAGATGTCAGTACAGGAGTTCCCTTCTGGCTCCACAGGAGATGATGTCAGCATAAATCTGACATGAAGTGTCATGATGAATTAAAACATGCAGAATATTCATACCAGACAGGACATAGCCTAGCTTGACACAGACTCTGTTCCTACTGATCTTATCAATACTGATCGTACCACAAGGCAGGATAGAGAAGCGGTGTTTGGAAGATCAATATACTTCTGCAAGGACACGGACTGTGAAGCTGTGTTTTATCTCAGGTTTCAAGTCGCACCAGTCTTCCATGCAGCACAGTTTCACGATAGCTCTGCAGGACGCTAAGAAAACTGACATGTGCAAGAGGGAAATACGAATTTTTAGCTTTAACTGAACCAAAATAATTAAAACTATTAGAAAAAATGTCATTTTACTTCGAAGGCTCCAGTATGTTATAAGCATTCTGGTGTGTAAGAGGTGGAAAGGAAATATGGCTGAGGTCAACATGGTCAATGCTTGTGGCAGTCAATCAGAAGTGATGGCACTGGGAATGGATCTCACTGTGGCCATGCACATCAATTAAAGAAGGATACATAATGCCAGGAAACTCAGCCACAGGTTGCACACAGCATGAAATGACTCGAACCAAGATTAGGAAAGATGCAGAAGCAGAAATGCATTATAGAAACGCAGATTTCAATTAAGCATTTAGTATATGTCCCCAGGGTGGCATAGACTATGACAAAGAATAGCAACATTAACAGAAGAAATCAACAGCTCCCTGAATCCTCTGTTTGCAGTACAAAGACTATTAATCTAATATCTCTGGTAAGCCAGAAATGTCTCCAATGTGTGTCTGTTTCCTCTTCTCATTATGGGGTTACTTCAGAAGCTCTTGACGACTGTTAATGAATTATGTTTGGCAAAACCACATTTTTCCACCCATATTTGATCTATGGGATGAAGAGGATCAGAATTAGTAGATCCAGTGTTAGGTGGTGTTGGAACTTGAAATAGAAACTGGAAAAGGTACCTGATAAAGTGAAGAGCTGTAACATACAAATTCTTTGTATATGTAAACAAATATTTAGGTTGTACACATGGAACTAGGCAGATCTCAACGTAAAGAAAATTTGAAACTGAAATTAAGTCGAGAGTCCCATGTATGCTTTCTTTCCCAGGAAAGATTGGACCACATGATCTTTCAATACTCCTTCCAACCTGGGCCATTCCATGATTCTAGGCATTGTCCTTTTGGCAGTAGCATAGACAAAACTCAGAATCTAGAAGGGTAAGAATTTCTCAATGCTTCTGTGAGAGAAATACTTGGCATGATTATGTTCTAGACAATCATATTTTTGTGCACCTGGACCTAATAATAACAATGAAGTGTAAAATTTAATCCTTACAGCAGTAACAAAAATGTATAATTTAGCTAGAGTAACAAGAATAGCAAACCTAAAACCAACTAAATAGTAAAATTTGAATAGTAGATCTCTTCTGTGACTAAATAGCATATAGTTCCAAATAAGATTTGGAAATAATGAGCTAGTCCTTCTTTAGTTGGTCCAACAAAGCTCATTTTGTCTTGAATATCTGATGGAATCAGATCACCTGGAATAAAAGGGGATCTGAAGAAATCCATGTCATAACAGCCTCTCCTAGATGTAGGGTGCAGTGGTAGCAAAGAGAGAAAAAACAGTTGTCTTCCTGAAAAATTATCTAAATGTGGATATCCCCAGTCCGCCATAACAAGCTGTTATATAGAGGATTGGAACAGGACACAGGTGAGAGCTGCCCAGAGATTATCCCAGTTTGTGCCAAGGGCTAAACAATCCCTGATTATCTCCTGAATGAACTGGAGCCTCATAAAAGCATTGTACAATTATCTTTCCTCCCTGCCTGAGCTCTGCACAAGTGCTCTGCAGCCAGAGCCAAGGATCTTGCAAGGATAGAGAACACTGATTAAAACCCCTTTCTTTCAAATATCAGGCAGACCACAATTTCTATCAAACTGCTCAGTACATGAAAATCTGTCTTGCCAAAGCTGGAGTTGGCTAATAACATGATGGCAGTTAATAATGAAAACATGTCCCAAACTTGCCTCAGACAGCCACTAATTTGTTTTTTTCAGGAAAGAGGTATGTCAGTTTCTTTCAGAAATTCAGCTTTTCTATAAGCTTCTATAATGCTGGTTCTCAAGTGCCCATATTTTACCAGCATATGCAGCAATAATAAACAGCTATGTTGTCTCCTTTTTTAGAGCTTGATTGCAAAGAACCATTTTCTGTCAGGCGCTGGGAGTTTGTTTAAATATTGTGCTCTGCATCATAGTATCTTCCCAAGAAGCAGTTTAATTTTGTCTAAACATTTTAATTGCGATCCTAAGGGAAGGGAAGTCATTGCCCTTATTAAACATGAATCCCATTATACTAAAACGTTTATGTTCCTCAAAGGCTATTTATAGATGCTTTCCTAGTGTATGAAAATGTAAAACACCAGAGCTGAACAATCATCTCCTGGCTCTGCTTTCCAGTCTGAACATCAGTTTGTTTATTCAAATGGTCATGCGAGACATAAGAATGGTAATACTTTCAGCATTACCATGATTTCCTGTAACCATTTATGACTGGCTTGTTGGGTCAGGGCAGATGCCAGAGGGAAGGGGTATGCTCAGCAAGGAGAATAGGTGTTGACATGGCAAAAGTACAAGTCATAGAGGGACAAAGCCAAGCTAGATTCAAATATATGGTAGGTCTGCCACAACATGGTAGTTACAGAGGAATTAAGACATCTAATGTCACATTCTTGTCTCATAAGTGTGGCACACATATTTTTGAACTTTGAACTCAATTTTTTTGCTGCTTGACTCAAAATACATTGAGCCAGTGCTTAAAAGGCCTGAACTGATCACTGAACAAAGCCTACCCATGTCAGTAGGACTATGTATAGATTTAGGTGGTTTTTTCACTCATGGTAGCACCAAACATGGCCTGGAAAAAACAGAGTGATGGAGTCTGTAGTTTAGTAATTTCTGTAACAAACAAACTGATCTGGTTTACAAACATAAATGTCTTTGTATTATGCACCAAATGGTACCCTAATGTAGCTTTGGATGTGTTTCATAGCTTCTCACTTTCCAAAAGTTCACAAAGCAAGTGAAAGCCTAGCTTCCTCTACTGAAATAAAACAGAAAAGGGAAATTGGCAACACAGTATGTGACACTATAATCAAGGAAATGTGAGGATTTAACACTAAGTACAATTGCAATTACTTTACAGATACGCCATCAGGAGAAACAGATTTTCTTCCAAGTTATTAGTGAATCACACGCTCAATGAGAATTAATGTAATTTTTGACATTTAATACAAAGTATCACCGATAATAAAATAGCACTCCTGGTAATACTAATACAACAGAAACCCATTACTTCTCTGGAAACTACTGAAGGGACAGCTTAACTTTGTCAAAAGCAAAACTAAGAAAAACAAACCAAGTATATGTTTCTTAGACCTCAACATAGTCTTATCTGTTTTAGTGCTATCAATGAATGAGTTTTCCTTCAAAAAACATTTTTAATAAGGAAAATAATGTTTCTGGAAAAACAGAGCCTAATTTTTATTTAAAAAATTAAGCTTCCTGGAAAACAATTTAATTTGGGTTAAAAAAATTTACTGTTGCAATCTGAAAAATAGAAAATGTTCAATGTTATCTTTTTTCTTTCACCCCCCTCCCCCAAAGGATTTTTAAAAATACTAATATGTTTTGGAATTTCATATTGAATAGTAACCACATGAAATTTTATGTTCCCTGAAAGAATTTTTTTCCCCCCTAAGTATATTGCGATTAGCTGTAAACATCTCGCTGAGCTAACTGGCCACAGACAGTAGAATTTCTTCCTGTCCATATATCATTTCCTAGGAATAAACTGTAATAAGAATGTAAGAGTAGTGGAAAGTGCCAGTGAGAATCCAGCTGTATCACCAAAGCTTGCTCTTCTTTTTCCTTTTCATTCTCCTACTTGACAGTACTTAATGGATCACATGACCCCGCTGACAAGAAAACTGTGAAACTGCATTTTCTAATATCCATAGCATCACAGGGAGCATCCATTTCTAGGAACCCCTGAGTGCTGAGTTAATATTGCAGGCTTATTTGGTCCTACATAATTAGTTATAATGACAAAAAGGACTACCAGAATATAAAGTCTTTTCAGCAGGCACTGTCATTTCTGTGCAGTGTTTTATATTGTCTAGACTGTGGCTCCCCAGCTCCGATGGAACCTCAATTAATGTGCAACATAAAAGGGGGTAAAACATTTTGATTACTTTGAGCATGGAGACGAGAAATGATGCCAGCAATATATTTTAACGCAATATTCTAGCCTTTTTCAAAATAGTATTGTAATTATTTTTTTTTCTTGATGTTAAGATGAAACTAGTGCATTACAAAACTTACAGAGCAAATTAAACAGGAAGAAGACAGGCATGTATCATTTTTAAGATGTCTGTAGCCCAGGCAACTCTATATATGTCTGTGTGTATGTATTTGTGCATGCTCATGCATGCATGAATAATTTAGTGAGCTAAATAGTAACAGGATGTGAAGCTGAAATTAGACATTATTACAAGGGACGTATAGCTTTCCAAGTGCTATTAGTACTTAGAGCCATATCTATACAGCTTAATAATGGACAAATGGCAGAATTTAAGTCCTTTAATTTAAACAGTGTTAATCTGACCCATTTTAGATATAATCTATTAGTTGAAAATTGTAGAAATTTTTTGTCACTTTTTCTATTTTATTGCCTTCGGCGCATCTAGAGTCATTAGTTGACAACATTTCTAAGACCTTGGAAAATGACTGCCCACTACCCTAGCTTAAATACCTTCAGTGAGTGGTCAGGAGGATCTTTACATTGGCAGTCAATTGTATTTCTTTTTTAGTATCATGGATATTTCATTTCTCATGCTTAAAGTTAGCCTGGCTGCCAGAAATGAACTTTTGGAGCAAAGGAAACAGGCAACAGAAGGACGATTAAAAGCAATGTTCTATTACAAGAATTGAGGGAAGAGTTCTGAAAGCATTCATGAACGACTGCCTGTTTCTCTGCAGCTCTGATTATCACTGGTGATGTTGCACAGCCACAGCTTTGTACAACACATCCCCACCTCGGCTCTGGGATGAGAGGTGGGCAATGAGCAGCACTGAGCAGAGAGGGAAGCTGCTGAGAGGGGGGCCGTCTCACTCTCTGATCTCAAAAGAGAAACAAAAGCTGTGACAAATTTATTTCTGCTGACTTTTTTTTAATAAAAAGCATAACTTTCATTCAGCAATTGTGGATGGTAAATAAACTTTTGAGCAAGTAACAAACATTATGTCTCTTGCGTTAATATGTTTGGAGAACAGAAGAGTTTAGAGGCAGGTAACCCATGTGTCCTACCTGTGAGAGGCCACTTTATTGTGGGATTTAAGATGACTGGGAGTGTTGTCTGTCTGCTAATGGAATGGCATTTTATACCTTTTGTATTAATGCTAATAATAGCTAAATTTGTAATTTATATATTTCTTAACCTTTGTAATCTCCTTGATGCTAATTTTGTTGAGGAGTATGACCAGTAAGGGACCCATTTAATCTACAGTTGTATAAAGCAGAATTTGTTACGTGACATTTTCTCTATAATTTCAATTCTCAGAGTTAGAATTGGGTGAACTTATAACTCTATATTCTAGAGACTAATTTGGTAATAAGCTGTGACTTTACTTCAGTTTCTAACATACTGGAATCAGTGAATTTCTTTCCTGAGGAAAGTCATTGTAAAACGTCTTACATGAAGAGGAATTGAATGGTGCTACCCAGATACTTGTGTATGTGATGGGTTGGGGGAAATGGGGAATGCTTTAACTGCTAAATTACTATTCTGTACATCTTCTGGGGTTATTTATTAATTTGAATTCTTAAAAGCTTGTTGTGATATTGCACCATAAATTGATCAAACCAGAAACACTGATCAAATAAAGAGGATAAATTAATTAGGTGATACTTTTTTAAATTTTGAAAACTATACTAGCAGCCTTGCTAGTAGGTCAAGGCAAAATCAGGCCACACAGATCCCTGCAGGCTGGGCACAAAAAGTCAAAATGAATTTTCTTCCTAATGTAAAGAAAGAAGGATATATTATATGCTATTACCATAGCATAAATGATATCTACTAGCAGCAGTCTATACAGTGTGAAAGAATATAACTGTCCTTTGTTATATTGTTTACAATACCTGCAGATTTAATTCCTTATGGATTCCGCAGGCCACCTAGCCTTCAGCTGCACCCAGTCCTTAGACATGTCTTTTTCCCATACTATCTGCCAACAGATACTGCTAAATTATCAGATTCAAATATAGACTATTGGCCAGGAAGTGTATTTGCGTACAGGATGAACTTTGAGGTTGTGAAGTTGAGATTCAATATTCTGATTAAAGTGGCTCTGAGGCTTTTTATTTCACATTCCAAATTTCAACTGAGAGATTGAGAAGTAACAGCAGAACCCACCACTAAATGTTCAGAGCTTCTCTTTCTGTTTTTTTCTCCATATTTATGGTAAACTATAATAAGAAAAAGTTTTGTGCTCTCTGTAGATGTTTGATAGGCCAGTACTATAATCCTGTATCTGTGTTGAGTGATTACATTCGTGAGTCCTCAATGCAAGTTTTAAGTTAACACTTTCTCCTTTAGAAAATTCTTGCAAAAAATTAAGAAGGAGAGAATCTTATTTCTTTCTAAATCTCTGCAAATATGTAGACATTTATAGTTGTGATAGTGTGGTAATGTGGTACCCTTTGCTTTTCCCAGTTGTATTTTAGTGACTTTTATAAGAATGGTCTAAAACTGTGCTGTCCCCTGCAAATTTCTCATTTTTATTACAGAAACAAGTGTCAGACTTGAGCAGTGACACAATGCTTTGACTTCATTGAATATTATTTACCAGTCTAAGTTTTCAGTGCTTCACATTTGGCTAGCGCTTCTGTTCGTACTTGGTGAAACCTGCTCTGCACTGAGATCAAAGGCATAGTGAATCATTATTCTGATTCACTGAGCGTAAGGAGTCGTAAAGATATTCTTATGACAGTCTGGCAAGGACAGAGAAAAAAAAAAAAGGCTCAGCACTAAACCATGTATAGGGCTGTGATTATAACATAATGACAGATGATGAAAATTAAATCCATTCCTAGAACACGGCTGTAAAGATTTATATAACTGTAGACTGTAACAGGTAATTTGCTTGCTCTCATTTGGCAGTGGGGCCCGTGAGCTACGTAGCCAGTCAGAGGGGTGGGTTATATCACAGATACTTGCAGAAGATCAGCCACCGTTTCAGTCCTTTAAGCCTTGGCACCACAGACCTTTCTCTCTTCCCTGGTTTGATTGAGACCTTGAGATTTGTAAAGTCAAAGAGCCATAAAAGGCACTGATACACCTGAAGATAGGGGTAATCCAGCTGTTTAAGAAAATTTTTCTAGGCACCCAAGTCTTCCGTTGTATTTTCCTGAGAAAACACTAAATTAGAGAAACGTGCACCAAAAGTTAATGACAATGTTTGTACCAAATATATGTAACTCCAATTACAATGAGAAAGCTAGATTTTCTTGAATACTTCTTAGTATCTTCTTGGTCAGCAGAACTCCCTCAGAAATAAGACACTTTTTAAAAGCCCAAATAACACAAGTATAAATTCTCAGTCATATGAAAAATATAAAAGAAAAATAAATTAGAAACAAATGTTTCCAGAAATGCTTTTAGTACTTCTAATTGAAAAGATATTTTTATCAAATTTGGAAGCTCAAGCCGGTCAAACCTACACATTTATCATTTTAATGACTAATTACATTTTTAGATGCTCAAGTTTCTTTGATTAAAATTCACTGAGTAATAATACTGTGCATCTGGATTTTTATATTACTCTTGAATTTCATTTGCAGTACTAATATGGTATACTTTAGAGCTGGGTGAAAAAAATTAACATCTCAATTTTGTTAATTCCCCCAACCACACATTGAAGGCATGGTCTGCTTTCACTAAAAACAAACAAAATGCAAAATGACACTTAGTTTGACCTGGCAACTGTGTCCTGCATTCATTTTAGAAAGCTCAGCCTTCATTTAAGTATTTGATCTGATCTCAAAGGCAGTGGGAGAAGGACTTTGCAGAAGGACTGCAACCTTTGCATAACTCCAGGTCAAGCATTCAGTCATGCTTTGCACAATGGTCATGAATTCAGAATAAGGTGGTGCTTCTTAATGTTCCACTATTTAGAAATAACTTCTTACACACTGAATACTGTACAAGGTTTTAACAAAGTAGGTAGGTACTCTAATTTTTCCAAAACTGCTATTTAAGATCCCCTTTCAAAACTGAGGCATTAACCACCTTCCCTTGAGTTTCTTCTTCAAAGTCTCGCCTATAGTCATCAGACATAGAAAACTTGCATGGAACATAAAGAATGTCCATCTGGTGATTGCTCTATTAACCTTTACGGATACTTTTTTAATTAACTGAGAATTGTTTTCTATTAGTTTATAAGCAAAAAGAGCAACTATTTTTTAATATGGGCAATTCAAAACAAAAAATCTTGGCTCTTTAAGATTAAAGTCTCATTAAAGAAATGCAGAAAAGGAGAGTTCTCATCCGTCCTTCCCCCCCTCCTCCCAAATGCCTAGAGTAACTGACTGTAACCTGTAAAAAGCAAGCGTGCCTCAGGTCACATTGTCAAAGCGGGTGGTGCCAGTTCCTTCTCCTTTTCCCTTGTGGGTTTTCAGAGGAGGAGGAGCCCAAGGAGAGATCTTTACACCACCATGAGGTGAGCCAGAACAGCAGTGGGAGAAAAAATGCTGTCGGAGACAGGAACTACTCATTTGTTGGCCCATTATTTTCTTATTGAAATGTACTTATTCTTAGCTCTTGGTTCACCTGAATTCATGTTTTCCTGAGCTATGTCAGATCTGATCCAGGGAAGTACAGTTTCAGGAGAAAAAAAGGACTTTGCATTGAGAATATGGAAGCCAGTACATTGTCTAGGAAACAGGCCTCTGGGATCACAGCCTATCATCACTGAAGTGTGAAGTTCTAATTGTATTGCTTTTCATAATGTATCTGCTACATAAATATTATTCAATACCTGCAAATTTGCACTAGTGGGAAATGGAGAGGTTATAATGCAGGGAAGATTTATGCCTGCTAGATGCTGGGCTGTCATGATTAAAAATTTTCCACCCATTATGTGAATCCTATTGATCATTGCAGGAAGCAGAAAATTGTGCTGTTCATTGATTTTTGCGTGGCTACAGAATGCATTAGGCCTGATGCATTTGATGGGTAGGCAAGTTTTCAAAGGAAGCTCAGTTAAGCTAATCTTAGTTCAGAGGAATATGCACAATGGAATAAGAAACCTTGTAATTGCAAGAGCAAATAGAAAAGTCAGAGGACTATATTATGAGCCATATCAGCATAAGAATTAGACATGAGCCTTCCCAAGAGACAACAGTAAAACGCATCACGGCTTTGATGCTGTTTTTCATGAACGTAGCAATTACTGGATAAATTGGGTTTTAGCTTCTCACCCATCAGCCAAGATAGTGAACAAAAAGCAATTAGTTCTTCTGCCTCCTTACCAAAGGGGGGTTATCAGGTTTTCATCGACTCCATTTTAACATAGCAGAGAAATGAGTTTGAATCCAAAAGTAGAGCAGAAAGGGTACAAGGGAAAAACGGAGAGAAAAGGAAAAAAATTTACAGGCACAGGGAATATTACCTTTGAAATTTGGTTTCTACCGATTTGGTCCTTATTATCTCTGTCTTTTTATTAATTTATGATAATGCTTAGAGTCATCTCTGTATCACATGCTGCATTTCCTATGAACAAAGGCTTTGAGGAAATTTAATCCCCCAAATAAATTCTGTCGGTATCTAATGTGAGGATTAATTCCAATCTTGGAAATAAAGGAGAGAAAATATTATTTTGTGTCCCAGCTTGATGCTGTTTTACTGGCGTGTTACTACAATGTAAAGAGTTACATCTCTGTGATAAAGGAAATATTACAATATAATGTACCTTTTGGTAGCGTATTAACTCTTCCTGAAAGTCTAACATGCAGAGACCTATGTATCTAAGTCACTTTAACAGTGCAATCTAGTTCTGGTAATTTTGCAAGAAAAAGATATACTAAAATTACCACTTATAGAGAATTTGAGTGTATTAATTTTTCCACTGTATTAAAAAAAAAAAAAAAACAAAAAACAAAAAACAAAAACCAACCTGCTAGAAATGTGCTACCAGCAATATTAATAAGTACTTTTAAGTTGTAATGGATAGTTGTGTGCTTTTGCTCAGTTTGTTGAGCAAAACAACAAAAACAGCTCAGGCTGTTAGGTTTAAAAAAAACAGACACCAAAACGCCACCAGGGGTGCTATCACATTCTCACTGTTTCATGTCATTCAACATCAGATTTTAGAAATACATGTCTGTAACAATGATACATTTAAAGGTACATCTCCTTTAGCTTTCAAGTATCGTTAGGTGAACAATAGTCATATTGACCTTCCCTATATATAAACAGTAACAAGTGAGGTTCAAGAGTTACCTTATTGTGTTAATTTGTGGTTTACCTTGAGGGAGAAAGTTTTGGTCTTAATACCGTAAAGATGCTAAAATTGTAAGCATGAGTGTGAGATCTTTAAATAAAAGGACACTGAACATATAAGATGATCAAGAAAGTCATTCTAGTTTTGGGGATGTATCTTTTACACAGACATATTATCAAGTGTACTTAAGTATTGTATTCCCATTAGATGTTTTTAGTCCAAATGAGTTTGAACTAGCAGGACTTCTCTGTGCTTACAGCTAAAACCATGCATGTAGTATTATCATATCTGTAACAAAATTTGGAATTGAAAGGGTTGTTATGGAATGCTTTCCCCTTTCTATGATCTCAATTAAACAGACAGATCATCACTACTTTTTCATTTCACCAGCAGACTAAGAAAAATTTGGTTAAACAGAAACTGTATTTGTGACCAAGTCCTGCAAATATTTGAAGGGCAACTCCTGAGTAAGTCCTGCAAAGATTTATCCCACATATATGAAGCTTTGGAGCACTGGAATCCTAATCTGTAATGATGAAGCAAACACTCATACAGTAGTTTAGTTATTCCACTGCTTTCTAAATCTGGTGGTATATAGGGGATTAAGGCAGCAGCAACAAAACCAATTTTGTAACATAAAATGTCAGGATTTGAAGGAATGGGAAATCACAGAAGGAACAACAGTCATAGCTCTGCACTGAGGTCTTTAGCCGTGTAACCCAGACGATAGATTTGCTCTCGTCTGGAAACAAGCCCAGCTCAATTTAAAAGACCAGGTTCAGGAATTACTCAGACACAGTGTGTCTGGCTAGACTGGAGCAATTGAAATATTTACCCACACAGTTGCTTACCAGACAATGTATTCATCTTTTGACAGACCTTTCATCAATATTATTTAACGGTTGTTTATTCCTAAACCATCCAATTGCCAATTAAATGCTATTAAAAGGTTTGCATCACTTTTCATTTATTTAATTCTGCCTTTTCCCCAGGAAGATGGCACAGACCACATGCCTTAACTGTTCTCCAGCAGGCAAATCTGAACTGTAATTCTCTACTGTGCATCAAACTGGATGGATATAAATAATGTGGGATGACAAACAAGCACATCCAGAATCCCTGGGGTAAAAATCAAACAACAACAACAAAAAAAAACCCTGATAGATAAACCACCTGCTAGCTTGGGGTTCTCTGCTGTGAACCTGAGAGTCCCTGCTCTCATTTTGCACAATATTTCATGGTGTCAGCCTCTGCGATTTTAGGACTGGAGCAGCCACTATCTATATTCCCCGCCTTCACAGTAGTTGTCAAAACTCATTGCAAGGCAATTATGGTGATAAGAACCCAGACAGATGAGAGAAAATTAGATAAAATGTAAATGAAGTGAGATGATGCTAAAGCTGTAGGGTGTGATCTCAGTGACCTCCTGTAGTGCTGTTCAGAGGCACAGAAAAGAGCTATACAGCCTTGCTTTGTATAAATTTTTGTCATAAGTTTCATTTTGCTGATTCCTAAAAGCTTAATTCTGAGGAATAAGAAGTTCATAGGTCACTTGGCTCCTACTCTGGAGGGCATGTAGGAAATTTGGAGAAGGGGGCAGGAGGGGAGCAGCTCTGAAATTAGAAATTAACATTTCTGTTCTGTGCAACTAAATCCAAAGAATTTTTGTTCTTGTGAATGGGAGCTGGTGAACATAGCTGGTCCAGTAATGGACTGGACCACTGTGGCTGTCAAAGTGAAAAATCATAACAATTGTCTTTTAAGTCATTCTGCTGTAATATATTACTGTTTATCTAAAATTGAAGGCTTCTTCCTCTACACAGTCAGGTTCATCTGCAAAATGTGTACTGCATACCCTTCAAGAAAATTAGCAGCTCTTCTTCTGACATGACTTTATAGAGGAACAACGTTTTGGATGAAAATCCAAACAAAAGTCAATATTGTTTTCAAGAAGTATAAAGTGCTAATAATTATTTTTTTATTTCTTTTCTTTTTTTTTTTTTTTTATTTAACAGAAGAGCTCTGAACAGGAAAGAGAACCAGATCAAAAATTCCAGACATTCAGGGGAATATTTCTCCCAGTATCAGTAGTTTTGGATCAGGCTTAAAAGACCTGCGATGGGCAGGTTGTACTATGTCACTGAAAAACACCAATGTTTGCACAAAACTATGAAAAATTCTCATGAAAAAAGAAATACTTTTAATGAGCTACACAGAACCCATTTTAAGGGCCTACGGTCATGCTCATTATTATACTTTAAAAAATTGGCATAGTGTTCACACTCTCTGGTCACTAGTGACGAGATGTCTCGTCTTTCAGCAGAGAGGGATTCTTACGAATTTAACTAGGACAGCAGAGAGGCTGATGCAGCAAGCAATATCATTATAATGGGAAATGAAAGTTAACAGTTTAAACTAAAGTGAACCTTTTTAGTCCTTCTCACAGAATTTGTTCTCTTGGGACTGAGGTCCTCTACTACCTCTGGATGGGATCCTGTCACTGTGCCATGAGAAAATCCATGCACTTCTGCAGCCATATATTCACCCCTGTGTGACAACCCTGACACAAAGAGTTTGGCAACTGTTTTTCAGTATTGCTTTACCCTTTTCTTTCCTAAAACCTCATCTCTTCCCCTGGTGCTGGCTTTTTCTCCTACATCTATTCAGAGCATGCACCAAAGTACAGCTGCCTGTAGTCTTTGTCAGATAGAAGAATGAAAAGCAGAGTTCCTGAAACATAGGTAGAATTAATTGTTGAGAAGTCCCAGATGATACAATTGTGAAAACAGCTCGTACCCATTTCTATGACTTTCCTGTCATTTCACATATATAACCTATGTTGTTTTCTTTCTTTCAGTTTCACATCTTGGGTGCGTTCTGTAATTCTAGCAATTACATTTGTTCACAAAACACTGCTATAAAATTCCAAGAGTTTTTAGTTGTATATGTTCACTTTTTTTTTTCCTAATTTCATGATCCATCACACTATTTTTATACAATGCATTGCCCATTTAGAGACATCTACGTTCCGATAAGCACTGAAAAGGATGTTATCATGTTCTACATGGCAGGTCGTGTGGTTTTTATGTATTACTTGTATTCCGTATTACTTTGGTCATTCCACAAACCAGCCTATTAAACATTTGCTATTTAATGAGAAGAATAAAAAGTAAATCTTCACATCTGAAACTGGTTTGCCTTCCTTTTGATAGAATTTTATGTTGTTTTTCAATTTCCATTAGATCTTCTTTTTATTATAAACCGTGATTTCTTTTATTTCATACTGCTAAATGCAGTGGAACAAAACTGATTTCAGAGAATTAAGCTCTATTTAGATTCATTTTAATTTTATTACTGCAGTGCCTATAGGGCTTGCCTTTTGTGTGCTTGGTAAGAGAAAACTATTTTTAAAAAAATACAATATTATAAAAAATAGAAAACAGTAAAAGTTGCATAAATGGGGAAATGGGAGAGAGAAATAAATAAAGAAATCCTCTCAATTGTTATGGATGGTAATATCAGGTGCTAGCTATTTGCTTACCCCAAAATTAGGTAAGTTAGCAGCTGATGATAGCTGAGCATGACTTCTGGGCTGTATCACTTATAACATGTGTCCATCTGGCTTAATATAAATCTGCCTCGGTGAATGTGCCTCCAGTGCTCTAGGGAGTGCGGCATGCTCCATGCTCTACTTCTTTCCCATCTAACTGGTTGCTTCACTGAGCAGGCTACCTGAGCAAATGGTTTTGGGCTGTCCTGGCAGATGCATCCACAGCTGTACCTGCAACAGCCATGGCAGGAGATGCCTCTTCAAGCTCTGGACTACAGGTGTCTGAGGTGACCCTCCAAAAGAAATGTGGGCATATCCACATACTTAACCGGCTGACATTGCACTTCCCATGGCTCTCTTCTGAAAATTTTAAGCACTACATTTGACCTTGATTTTTTTAAAGCATTTTAAACTGATCTAAGGTTTAATACCTGCTTTTGTCCTTTTCTGAACTGTGTCCACTACAAATTGCTTAACTAACTCATTAGGGCCCTAAGCCAAGCAGATATCTAAGCCAAGAATGCCTTTAATACCCATTGAATGGACTGGCACTATCCACACTTATCATCACAATGTGCTTTTTTCAGTTCTTGAATACCCCAGGCAACACAATTCAGATTTGGGGTTAAAGTTAAGCATGCTTGAACAACTTGGCAGACTAATTATTTTCTTTTTTGTTTTTTTTTTTTTTTAATTTTAAAAATATACACAGTTCTCCATTTCCCTGCAAAACCAGTTAGTGCTACACTTCCTTTTTTATTTTTATTAGAAATTATTTGGAGCCTTCTAACCTAATCTTCCCTAATTTACTTTAGGATTTTATGTTGCCTCCAATTTACGTTGTTAGCTGGATTCTTTCTGTTTAGCCAAAAGCAATACTAAAGTAGCCAGCAAATGTTACAGAGCTCTACTACTATTTTTCTGTCTTTTGCTGTCAAAACTTTCTTTGGTGTATGGGTTTTTACTGTTCTTTTGTTTTACTTTTTACTGGTTTACGGTTTTAGTAGTGAGTGATAATTGAATCAAGGAGTATCAGTGAGAGCGAGAAGCATCGTTCTCACAGTGGGAAGTTATTCTTTGAAACAAGTTTTTGAAATATTTTCTAAGAAAGGAACATAGTGCAAAGCAAAACAACAGTGAAATAGATCTGCTATATGAATATAACATACAACTAATAAATAAAATATAGTAGCCAAAATAACAAATCATATATTGTAAAACTAACCTTACTTTATCTTACTTAATAAAAATTAAGTAGAAGTATGACTTGGTTATTTTATAAGTTTTTTAGAAATTCTTAGCAGTTTTGTTAATTGCTTCTGTGTCCTATACACTGTTCCAATTTTGCCAGTTAATTACATGTTAAATACCAAATGCCATGGAATAAATCTGCTCTTCCCTGCAAGCAAGCTCCAATGTAAAAGAATGTAGGAAGAGTAAAAGTTGTTGACTAGAGAATAAGGAGCCCATTATGTTTCACATCATGGAAAAAGTAAAATTCCTGTTTTTCTGTTCCATTTTTCTCTTGTAGAGGAAATAGTCTTTTTTACTTTTTTCTTAATTATTAAACATTCTGCTAATCCCCCATCAAAAAAAAACCAAAGGCATGACTAAAAATATTTCAATAATTTTGAGATTAGTTTAATACCCCTTTTTTCAAGATTTTGTTAGCACATAAGCCAATATTTTCCTGTGAAGAGGTATATTTTATCTAACCAACAGAAAGATCTCTTAATCATTACATTTTAACTTCTTCCAGTTCTGTACAGTCTCAATCTGGCTTCCCTGGGATCTGCATGCCTGCCTAACCTGTTCCCCCTGTGGAATTCAAAGACTAGAAAAAAAGATGTAATAATGCCTCATAATTCTGTATAGAAGGATAAATACAGACTTTCACATGAGTGAGAAGGTGGTATAAAGTCAGGGCCAGTAGCATTCCCTGGCTCTCTTAGCAGTACCCATGTCAAATCTGCTTACTCAGGCTTGAGGCATATGTATGGGGAAGAAAGAATTTAGCCTTTTTCTTTATCAGCATCTATTTTTTCTTTATCTAAATCTTCTATTTAGAAATCAGTAGTAAGTGTTACATGTGCCATTAACTATCACTTTTAAAGCTGCGAAACCCGTTTTGCAGAAGCATGTTGATTATTTTGCAGTAAATCTCATCGTCATTAAAGTAAGCTCTACATTCTTAGAAAACATACTATAAACTAAGTATATCAAGGATGTAATATATATCGAAGATGTGATAGACACAGAGACAAATCAAACAGTAGTGTATTAGGAATTCTGTAGGTCATTTCTTTAGCATCCTTCCAACATGTTACAATTTCTGGGAAGTTTTACCACATGTGTATAATATAAGGGTATTGTACATTCCCTCCAGTAGACATGGAGCCATACACTGATGTTAAATATGTTTAATTTTTGTAGTGTTTAATAAGACCTATATAGATGTCGAGTGTTCATATTTTGTATGTCTACTTGAGTACATTGCAAAGAAATCTGATCAGTGTTTCATAAAGAAATATCTTAGTTTTTTCATTCTCTACTTAAATTACTTCAGAAGCCAAAATTCACTGAGATACACATAAATATTTTTGAGTTGGGTATCTGGCTGAAGTTTCCTCCAAGAAGTTAAAAATAATTTTCACTTTATCTATTAACATTCTAAAAATACAGTATTGGAAGTTACTGGCTTTGACAAATGCAATGGCAAATTGGACGTGCCAAAGGAAGGATCTTACAGCACTGTAATTATTTTGCCTTTTTAATGTAAGAGGATAATGCCCTACTGCTCCTGCATGTTTCATCATACTATGTTCCAGAGACTAGGTTATATAGTATTCTGGATTTATTTGTGACTCTAGTGTATGATGAATAAGATTTAAGCTTTACACTTTCTATAGGAAGACAAAATTACTCCCATTTGTGATAAATTCTTGGCATACTACCTTGCATGACTGCATCTAGATAAATCACATAGTTTTACAGACTGATTTGAAATTTCACATTACAATTAAATCATGGGAAAATTACATGCACTAAAGAAGCTAGTCTAGACTTAACAGATTTCAATCACTTGCAAGAAGAATTCCTTGCTCTAGTATTTATTTTTTTGTTATACTCTGTTTTTCATTCTCTGTGAAGAGATAAACTGTTAAATTCAGTTTGAAGCTATTTCAGTGGGTTACCAGAGTACCATTTACATTCCATATAGCAAGGTTTTCAAGAGGGTCTAAGCAGCATGGCACTATCTAATTTCTCCATTCACTGGAAAATCTATAGCCAAGTTTTGTGACATAGAGAAAAATAATAAGATCTTTAACTCTTCCAGCGTTGAATGAAGAACGCAGGAAGAAGCTGGTTAATACATAAAGCACTACTGCACCTTGAAGAAAAGTAATTGTGAAGTGAAAACCCCTGCATCATCAAAACCAAGTTTGGGTAATTTGTTCTTCAGATGAACAAAGTTCAGTATTGCAGTTTCTTTGTGTTAGTTCTGCAGCTGTTTGTGTTCTTATTAGTGATTATAAGTATTTACAGCCTGTCTACCTGATTCAACGATATATTTTATAAAATTTCCTGCACACAGTATTTGGAAAATATATCAGAAGTCTTAAAAGTGTGTTGTAGAAAAGGTATAAACTCTGTTGTACAGTGATTATCACAGTTATTATATAATATAATTTTTTAAATAATTAAACTGTTCAGATTAGTTTTAATCTCTGCTTGATTATAATGAAGTTTTATGGGTAGCTATAATTAACCTCTACTGATGTTAATTATGCACAAAGCGGGATCTTGGAACTGCTGACCGTGCAATTCATTAAACAACTTGGGAGGTGATATGGATTGCATGGTGCTTATATGCACTCTTTCAACCTATTGTACAATGTGAAGCCAAAGTGGTGAGAGTTGTGCTTTGAAAAATATATGCAGAATTTGTTTGCATAGTAAAATCACTAAAGCTCATTTATCTTGGGAGATAAAATGACTACATGTTTCACCAAGATACCTCTGTAAGGGTCCTGCTGTAAAAAACTTATTTGTAAAAGGTTATCAAGCCTTGTTAAGCTCAATTAAATTCCTCAAAACACTTCTTTTTGTAAGGCCCAATTCCACTAAGAGCCCATAGAAAGAGCAGAAACACAACTCTATATAATACCTCTGCATTGACTTTATAGGTTATTGCAGTAATCTCATGAAATACAGAAGAATGAGGGGACAGTTGCATTCTGTTTCATGATGTAAAGGTGTTGGCATTTCAACAGGCTCAGGTAGTTATCCTACATAATGCCTAAATTTTATAGGTCATTTGTAAGACTTTTGGTAAGGAAAATTTTGTCATTTTATAAGGAAAATTTCTCACTGCATCAGCCTACAGAGGGTTAACTGCTGTTTTATGCCGGGATCAAAACAGTTTGTCAGTGCACAGTTTCTCCAAACTGCAAGTAATGCTAGAATTACAGGCTTGCCAATAATTCTACAGACTAAAGCAATTGAATTGAAGCAGCCCATTTTCTGTTAAAATGAAGAAAGTTTAACTGTCCATAAGCATGTTTGAAATGTGTATTAAGAAACAAACAAAAAACTCACTCACACACACCCTCAAACAAACAAGCAAAAACCCCCACAAAACAAAAAAACAAACTGCACAAAACATCCCAAAACCAAAAAACCCACACAAACCTTCAACTTCGTGACTTTCACAGAATCACAGAATCACCTAGGTTAGAAGGGACCTTTTAAGATCATCTAGTCCAACCAATGGGG
>VZRU01006002.1:163025-187726 GCA_013398155.1 Pedionomus torquatus
AAGGGAAGGGAAGGGAAGGGAAGGGAAGGGAAGGGAAGATGAGACATCCAAAATGAGCTCACAGTTTAGAAAAAAAATCCCGGACTTACTTCAGTAGTCAGGTTTAGGAGGTGTGCCATTCTGTCAGTAAATATATGATAATGAAATAATATTATAAGGAAGAGTGACCAAACGCTTGGCGTACTTCTGTCAATAGATCTACACCAATTTATAGCTTCTGATGGTTGAACTTGGCATTTTAATCTAGCTATTGTCAATTCCAGTTCTATTTTTATTAATCATACCAGTGATGTCTGAATAAGTAACTCCAGAGAAATTGGATTTAGAAGGTTCGTATTAAAGAATAAAGTGTACAAGTACAAACTGATGAACAGAAAGATATATATTGGTTCTTTTTAGGTAATACATATTGCTGCATACGCCTTCAAGGTATCTGTTGAGCAATTCAGCTGTATTTTCTGGCAGCTGTCACTAGTATCATCCATCAGAACAAGAGCCCTGGCCGACAACTCTTTGCTGAGATGGTATAGGGATGTGGGTTTTAATTCAGGATGGTTTTATATGACAGACAGTATGACAGATGAATGCCAGAAAAGCCTGGGACCATGACAGAATTTGTGCAATTTCAAGTAAATAATTGGACAATTTTTCATGTAAAAGCAACAGCTGGACTGTTGCTGTAGTTTGTCTGTGGAATTGTTCCCAAGTTAAGTGTCCTGTTTTACCACCTCTATTTGAGCAAATGTTTGGCACTGAAAATGAATTCAGGAATTGCAAACACTGGAGTTCTGCGAGGTGCCATTATATCTGAGATTTGTTGGAGCATGTTCATTGCTTCCTTGTAGCCTCTTTTGGTGTTGCATACAATGGAGCACCTAGATAATGGGTGCAAGAAAGCATACTTCTGTCACCAAAAAGTGTGATATAAGGTTGAAAAGGAGGGGAGAACAATTACTTGCCAGCAAACACATCTGTAATTTCCTTCAAAGAGAAGGGAGAGAATCATTATGGGAGAGCTGACAGCATCCACTGCTGACAGAGGTATCTTCCCGTGTGCCAGATTGGGAGTTACGGCCCTTCATCTTCCTTTAGCTTCCTGACATTTTTTTCCCCTCTGCTGGCAACTGTTCTTTCTGTCCTCCCACTCAGCTCTTTGGCTGCCAGGTTCAAAATCAAACAGGTTTACTTAGGAATCTAATAAATAGGGCTTTGTTAACCCAATTTACTTTGATTTGATTACAATAAACTCAACTCCAAAGTAGATTATGAATCATCCTCATGAGCAACTTGATAGGTTGAAGAAAGCAATGGGGATAATGACATATAACTAAGGGCATTTTCATTTACGAAAGAAAGAAAGAAAGAAAGAAAGAAAGAAAGAAAGAAAGAAAGAAAGAAAGAAAGAAAGAAAGAAAGAAAGAAAGAAAGAAAGAAAGAAAGAAAGAAAGAAAGAAAGAAAGAAAGAAAGAAAGAAAGAAAAGAAACTGTACTTCAACAACTTCTGACAGGCTCATTTTCAAATTCATGATGTTGGTGCTATTGCTGACCATACCCTCTGTGTGTCTATTAGGAAGGTGGTTGTTTGCATAGCCACAAAATGTTTTAGCTGAATGAGGCAGACTCAGGTTGTACTTTCACCCAGAAAGAAGAGATTTTGACACACCTGGAGATTCTCTGCAAGTGAATTTTAAATCTCTAAAAAGAAATAAATGAATCCGTTGCTGGTCTGGTATCAGCTGGAGTACAGCACAGATAGCCTCAGGCTCTAATTTCTATACTTAGAATTTAAAACTAGAAAATTGCTGAGCTTCAGACTATACCATCTCCTAAAGATTTCTATTGTTCCATCATGAGACAGTTTGGGGATTACTGGTGGCCTTTGCCAGCATATGCCTCGGGGGGGGACCCTCCTCTAACACTCAGAAATCCAAGATGTTCTGTCACATGCTGATTTTATTTGAAGTCTTTATAAGAAGTTATATTTCCCTGCTGAAAATTTGTAAGAATGTTTTCCCCGCCCCTATAAGTCTTTGATAAGATAGCAAGATAGGAATGTTACACTCCATGGCACTACATTAAACACTCATCTTTTGTTTAGTTTAATCTCCTCTTGTAGAAGGGTTGGGTATCTAAAGATGCCTTGAATACAAGGAAGTCTTTTAGCTTGAAAATGGAAGAAAAAGTGCTCAAAAATAGGAAGGCAAAAGGAAAAGAAGATTTCAGCTGTCCAATTTAAGGACTAATTTTTGGAAATGATAATTACTCATACTGAAAAAAAAACCAGATAAACAAACAGCTAGCATTTCTGAAAATCTGAATCTACTGTATAAATTTAATTATTTCCTCATGAGTATTAGATGCAGAGTTTATAATAATGTTTTTGCTTTTAACATAAGAAAAAAAACTGGAATCTCTCTTGTTGAAAGTGTTCTATCCTGTATCTCTCTTGAACTTAATTTAAATTAATGAAGGTTTTATAAGGATAGCTGTAACAGAAATAGATTAAACCAAAATGAAACACATTTTTAAAATAGTTGGCATGTTTGGGTCTTCCTTTGAAATCATTGCTATCTTAATAAAAAATCAATATGTGGTTAAAATATGTGATGCGCTGATTTATTCCATGCGGAAAATATATTGCAACATATTCTGAATCATAATAAGTAGTCAAAACCTGGAATTTCTGTCATGTTAGAAATTGCGTTTTCTGATTTTTGTCCTGAATTAAAATGGTAAAAACAGCAGGAGAGGAATTAGTGCCATAGAACAGAAAATTCCATTTTAGATATCTAAAACCTGAAGGTCTGCACAAAGGAAGCTGCCTCCCTTCATAACACACTGACAAAAAATGATGTGTATTTAAGTTGCTTTTTTCCAGTTTGTATACTAATATTCTTTAGACCTGTAAGAAGATTTCTGAGATGGAGTAACCAGCAGAAGCAAAACTGCCTGGTTGATACATTTGGGATGGTTGTTCTGGAGGGAAGGAAATTGTTTCTATCTGATGAGTGTGTCCAGCACAAAAGTGTTGGTGGATACGAGGATGTGAGAGCAGGGGATGAAAGAGCAGGATCTGGAGCTAGAATCTCAGGGTGATGGGAGGAGGGAGCCTTTGCTGTGGGTATCTGTCACTGTGTAACCCAGGAAGCTGCTGAACTAGAAGATAATACTGGAGGGACTAACTCACCCTTCAAGGACAAAGTCAAGAGAGGAGTGTTTTTCAAACCTTTTTAATATATCTTTCCAGCACATTTCTGATTTAAACAGACACCTTGTTCTAGTTTTATTACTTTAGTGCTCTGATAAATGTAGTTTGATATCCTTTGGCACATTTGCTTAAAAAAAGGGAAAAAATGTGTGAACAGTTGGTGGTTGAGCAGGTGGCCAGCGTTCCTCTGCTAAACTGTTTTTCCTGAGATGCTCTGAGTCCTCATCCTCATCACCCCTCTGAGACATCATGGCAAATCACACCAGCATCAAGTAATACTGATCTGAGCTAAAATGTAATAATGGCAATTAAACTGTGAATTCAAACTTTGTACTCTTCAAGCTCGGTAAATGAAAAGTTTCCCACATGTAACTGCTCAGTACATTCATTACAGAACAACCCTATAAAGTGTGAGCACAGAACTTCAGAAAGAATGGTGTCTTGCTCAAGAGGCTGCCTTACCTTTGAGAAAATCCCAAATACATGGTGGATCTTGATAACAAGGGTACAAACATTCTTCTTGTACCCTTGGAAAAGGAGAAAGGAGACACTGAAATATTGGGTTTTTTTGAAAGAGAGGGCTCTTCTATGGAGAACAGCTAATCTACTTGATGTTTCATACCCTAAAAATTCTGTACAAAGAAAGCAAGAAACTGATAAACCAAAAGGCCCTCTCAAGTTGATATATTTCTGGTTCAGTGGTGTAGAGATATGTAGTTGTGAGTATATATGGGATATGTTCAGATAATTTAGTTTGGCAAAGAAGACAACTTTCCTAAACCACGCTCTAAGCTGGATCTCAATATCTGTAGCTCCTTAGCACTTTTAAAATAAAGTTTGGGATCACTAATAAGTATTTATCAGGCTAACTTGTGGTGAGCTTCTTGACTATGCAGTACTGTATATAGGACTGACTCCGGTATCATCTTCAGTGTGCAGGGGACTATCACAGAACTGTACAAATATTCTTTTAATTTCTACCAGGGATATGACAGAAATGGAAGGTTTCCATTTGATAGCAGGGAGGTCAACAATGTGTTAGGTTTGTCATAATTTTTCCCCAGTTACTTAGAATCTCTTTCAGTATGAATAACACTCAGTACAGTTGTCAGAGCATATGCCAGAAGGTTTGAGATAACTGAGCAAACAGGCAAGCACCAAAGGGCTCACACACTCAAGAGCAGCCTACAGCCACCGCATTTAGTGTGAATATTGTTAGCTGATGAGTTGCTTCCTGCCAGAGCAGTAAATGGCCACCGGGAGAATGGTAGCCATTGCCCCCAACAAAATGACAGACTTAGAAGGAGCAGCAGCCATGAAGTCTCTGCATTCCAACAAGATATTCATAAACTGAATGGTACCTCCTAGATATTTTTTTTTTCTTTGGAATTTGTTTTTTTTTGCAGCATTGTCACTCAGCTAGAGGAACAGAAAGCAATCATTGTTTGAGAAGTGTCATGAAGTATTACTATTTTTTTAATATTTCTATGGCCACATAGCTCAGAATGCAGACTGAGCCATCTGCAAAGTTGAATGTTAGATCTACCATGCTCTTATGTAACTTTTGACACTGATGTACCTAGAAGGGCAGTTCTCTTGTTATCGTCCGTGATTCTTTCAGCTCCCATATCATTACACTGCTCACCATAACTAAAACCTGACAAAACATAGTCACCAAGAAAATTCAGCTGGCTGATATAAAGAAATGGAAGTCAGTTAATGAACTGTAACATTACATAAACACACTTCTTTTCTGGTCATAAAAAGAGTGCATATAATAAGCTCATATACTTCAGAATTTTAGTGGGAGAGACTTATTTTCAAAGATGATTTGGTCTTTGTCTAAACACATTCTAAAATACAGACACAAATTTACTGAAGTTCAGGTTACTGACAGTTTCAGTACCACTGGGGAAGGAGTAATTCAGCACTATTCAGGTTGAATAACTTCTCAGCTAATGTCAAGGTCGTATTCATAACACAGGGTATGGTATTTCTCTTGACTTCTCATTCTTTCCTTCTGAAAGAAGGCTCATGTTTCTTAGAGAAAGGGAAACACCTTATCAGTTCTTTTCATAGCCCTAAGTCGTTTGTTGTTTTCTTTTTGTTCTCAGATGTTAACCAGTTTCACTTTCTTATGTGTAAGCAGTACCACCTTTTTGTTTTCAGAAGTGTTTCCTCAGACAGGAGGAAACTCAGCAGCGGCTGAAGGACAGCACTGGCACCCAGTGGCTCAGGACGCTCTTGGCTCAGCACCCCTCTTTACCTGCTTTGCTAAGATAAATTTAAAGTCCATCCACCTTTGTAATTGCGGTGCCACAGATGCTTTTAGGCAGGTCTATAAGTATATTTGCAGGAATGAGGTTGCCACAGGAAAGTGATTTCCAGTAGAAAATACCCTTTCTTAAAAAAAAATTCCTTCAGGGGCCAAGAAGAGCAAAGCAAGTATTGCATGTCCTGGTGACTGACTTTGGAAACCTCCTCCTTCTGTTCTCAGCCTGCACAGTGCCCATCTCAGCACTTGATGTGTCTGCTTTATAGGTCCACAGGAGACAGACAGATGCAGTTAAACTTGTATAAACCAATTGGCAAAGGTTGAGAAGGTTGAAACAGGTTTGCTATGGCATCACAGCCAAGAGTCTGTTCCTTTTCTTATGGATCAGCTGCTACGAAAATAATTACCTAGGCTTTTCAGAGACTATTTTTTATTTGCAGTTCCTAAGTTTTCCCTTTCTGAGCTCTTCACCAGTATTTACCTTGTTGCAGAACCACCATGCCTTCTGGGATACTCTTATTACAGACTTCCCAACCCCACCTGGGATTTTACAACTTGAATTATGCTCATCCAGTCTAACCACAGGTTTAAATAGAAAGAGAAATATAATGAAATCAAACAGCACCCTTCCAGTCGTGGCAGCTAGTCTGTCCCTTAAAGTGACAAACTTTAACAAATCAATTTTTCAAAAGGGTGTGAGGGCAGGGCTTTTAACCTCTGGTCTACAAATCCTGAAGACTAAATTGACTATGGACCACAAAATCCATTAAAGCTGACTGACAGTGGGCTTACATTTACTGGACATACCTCCCCAGGAAAATAATTAAGGACTCTCAAATGAAAATAAAAATTGAAAACAGCTGATGGAAAGTAATATTTCAATGTTTGCTGTAGATCTACTGATCTGACTGGAAACATGCTGCACCTGGAGCCTTTTGTAACACAAAGAAAGTGCAGAAATATTGCCATTTACTCAGTCTTTCTGTAGCTCTCCCTCTCTTTTACCCAACAGTTTCTGAGTAAGAGTCCACTGCCCTATACAACTTTTCCAGTGTTTTGTTCCTATTAGTCTCACGTCATTCTGGATGCATTTAACTACCTATTCAATCGTTAGTGATGTTTTCAGAACAGTGTTTATTGGTGACAATCCAAAAGTATGCAGCAGCTTCCCAAGCAGTTAGCTGGGATCATCCCTGGTTCCTGAAGGACAATCAGCTTTATGCCTTCAAGCTCAAGGGACAGCACCATGTGCAGGTGGATGGGCAAGGGAGATAAAGCAAAGCAGTAGTGATATCTCCTGAGCTCCTTCCAGCAAGGGGAGCCCCTGAAGGACACTCTGCTCTCCTCGTGGGGATCCACTGGGTCTGGGGAAGCCTTCATCTTGCACATCCTGCTGTTCCACTTGAGAAGCCAAGCGTAAGAACTGGAAAGGTAGCAAAATACAGCTACTAGCCTTCAAAAGAGAATTAAAAAATAAAAGTCAATATTGTAGTTCTCAGAGAAGATTGGAACAGATGTTCCACTTTTTGCAGCAGTGGCCACAGAGCTGTTAGCTTAGTGTGATGCACAGAAGACTCATATCTTTAATTTGCACCTCATTTGCTTTCCAGAAGATGAGTAGGATACTATAAACGTCGGTCAGCATGCATCTAAAGCTTTTGTGCTTCAACAGCCACTGAGCACTGGTTGTTATTACAGCTTGTTATATTTTCATTCTTTTGGAAACTTTTCACAGATGGATAAATAAGTGTAACAGGAGCAGACGTCCCTGGATATCGGTAAGGATCTCTTCACTATCTGTGGACCCAGACATGTCACAGGGTTCACTTCTGGAGAATGACAACTTAAGCTGTGCAGAGAATTTTCAGTCTGTGTGCTTGAGCACTGTTAATTGTTTGCACAGTTAATTAAACTATGGGTGAGGTATTCTGTTAAATATCCATGTGTAATGTACATATTGACTGTTTCAAGGTGAATACTTTTCTAAATCATGAGCTATTGAATGTTGACTCACTGTGGTCCATTTCCTCTAATTGGCTTGAAGCTTCTCTCTATTGCTTGTTATGGTAGGAGGTGTTTTTTTCCCCACTAAAAACATTACTGCCTCTAAATATGAACATCAATGGGTGTGTTGAGAATTATTGTGCAGGAAGGAAATTCTCCTGAGTACACATTTAAGTTGGTAATTGGCTAGTGTTCACCTTCTCACTGCCTTAAACAGCCTTTGGGCCTTTGAGTCTTCCAGGACTCTAACTATGTAAGAAAAGGTTTTAGAAAATATTTTTCTATACGAAATGACAACCAAATTATATTCTGTTTGGTAAACATCTGCAAGCTCTTTAAGAATTCTCACTGTGTAGCACTAGTCATAAAGTTTAATAAATTATCCTGGCTTCATGTGATGTGATAAATGCTCAGTGATTCCGCAGTCACTTGCAAAACTTGTCATTCCATTCAAAGCAACCATTCAAAATACCCTTAATACCACGGCATGCATTCCGAAGAACATTGATGAGATAAAACTAGCTCTCAGATTGTATTTCCAACTCATTATAAGTTCAGAAAGAGTTACATATTTGAAGTTATTAATTTAATTCTGTAGCTTAGTGAAATTTCTTTATAATTCGGGGTATAGTTTGAACTACATATGTAAAGCAAAGTCAGGGAATTTTTTAGTTGATACTGTATGTCTGTACGTTGCTGTATGACTGTTTATTGGTCAACATCAGATGTAGAATCATATATGGGACACATATTTTCAGTTGAAACAATTAAGAAGAGATATCTTTAAGAGATTTTATCTTGAGTTGCAATAACAGAGGTAGTAAGTTTCAAACCCCACTAGCAATGCAAGAGACATAATTCTATAAAAACTGATTCCACTTTATTTCAATGTCTTCTTTCCCACCAGCATGAAAAAAGTTTTCCTCTGTGAATTTAAGTAGCATTTAGAGCATTTAAGCCTATTGAGTGATAATTGCTGCATTCAAAATTCATGCTGTCTTTGTCAGACATTAGCAATAAGATGAGATAGAAAAGAATATTTGAAAAAAAAAAAAAAAAAAGATATTGCTGGGTACCACTTGACTGAGACAGAAGGGGTTGCAGAATCTATTGCTGAGGCATACAGTGCAGGGAAAAGTAAAACACTGTTCATGACTTACCAGTGTCTGTTTTCAATAAGGAGCTGAACTCCTCTTAGGAAAGAGATGCTAGAGTTAGAGAGCAAACAAACAGCCTATGCCTCCATCCTTTTTTTTTTTTTTTTAATTTTTTTTTTGTCCTAGAAGTCAAAGTACTGAAAAAGACTTTTTGATGTAACCTCTTGCTCAGCATATCTTTGGAGCAGTTATCAAATTCCAGAGTTAATTCTTAAAGGCAGAATTGGTAAAACTGCACAGGAAAAAAAAAAAAAATCTATCTGCAAAGAGCCCTGCTCATTAGGCAAAAAGTTGAGTTCCCTCCAGGCCATGCTGGGAGATGGGGAGAAAAACTCTCCACAGAGAGTGAAAAGCAAATTCTTTGACTGCTACAGGAGGGAAAGATGAGAACTTCACAGGCCTCATCTCCAGTTCTGCTGCTACCAGAAAATTATAAATAATGTTACAAGCTCTGGTTATTCTCTAACCACTTTTAGAAGTATGTTTGGACTTGGTAATCAAGTAGGGAGGTGTGGAAATATCTATTGAGAGATAACAGCTAATAAGCAAAGAAAAAGATCAAAACAAAATCTGAAATGTACATTTTCTAACTGCAGTGATGAAAACTTAGGTTGTGGTTTTTATCATAGTCTTTGCTTATTAGCTGGTAGCTAGTCCTGCTCATTATTTTCCAAAGTGAGTAAGTGTAAAGTTTTGTTTTATCTGTCAATGAACTAAACTTTTAATTAACTTTCATATTTGTCTTAAGTTAAGACTAATGACTCTCAAAGGAATTGCCTGCAAACCCTTAAGCTTTTGAACAAAGGGACTAGAGTAAAAGCACCAAGCTTCCTTTGAAAACAAACTTTTTTATTAGAGAACAAAATCAAAAAATAAGCAACTTGAAACTGGGAAACACAGTGTATTAGTATTCATCAAGAAAACAAATGGAAAAGAAATTTAAATCTGTGGTGACCCCTGAGGATTTTTGTTAGCAATTTCACACAGGTTGGCAAATTACACTAATGATTTCAGTACTTGGTCTCTAAACTGGAGGGAAATTATTGGTGTTTAAATCAAGACTTTCTCTGAGTATTACATTCTTTGTTTAATATTACTTGTTTTAGTACTGTCGTGGTTTCAGCCAAATTTACCAAAACCTGTTTGATAGATGTCCCTCCCACCCCCCTTTGGGAAAAAGAGAGGTGAGGAAGAAATTAAAGAGATTCAAGAGTTTAGAAAAAAACCTAAACTACTTTAATGAAAATATTAATAACAATTATAATATAATAAAAAGGAAATTTAGGGAAAAAGGAAATGTACAGTTTATACAAAACCGTATCAAGCTTCCAGGATGATGACCACGTCACCAGCAGGCTTCAGGAAAAGTCCCAAACTGGACTCGGTGATCGACAGGAGCTGGATTCCAGATCTGGAGTCAGGAACACTCGGATCAGGATTAGAGGCAGATGACCAGGCAGGATCCTCTTTGGACGTTGGCCATTGGAGAAGGGGAGTTGACCCTTTGATCCCTCAGCTTTTATACAGCGCATGATACGGATGGGATGGAATACCCCTGTTGGTCAGTTTTTGGTCACCTCTCCTGTCCGCTCCTCCTTGAAGGTGGGACCCCTTTATGGTTTTCTGTTTCCAACCCTCCAATGGGGCAAATGACGAAAATTATCTGACCTTGGTTCTTCTAGCAATAATTATAAACAAGGGCCTCTCTGCGTACCATCCCTTGGTATAATCAGGTCTTATCACTGTGAGACAAAACAGTTCTGGACAATGTGCTGTTAATTTCAGAGCTTAGTTAGTTAGAAGAGGCCTAGCTAAGAAAGTAAAAACTGTAAAACAGAAAATTGGTTCGTTTAACCTCAAACCAGGACAAGCATAGACAAATGATTGTTGACAATTACTTTAACAGAACATCCTCCAGTTGTGCAGGCTTCTTCTTTTCCTTCCTCCTCATCATTGTATCTGGTCAGGTTAATAGGTGTCAGGATGGTTTGCTAGGATCAGGGCATTCTGAGTAGAAGGATACCAGACATGTTATCTGTATGACAGACAACAACAATAATAGGATATATTTTGGTATTGCCCAAAGTAGGTTTTGTACAAATACAATTTTTTTTCCAGCTGTAATATATAAACTAGTATTGGAAGAATAATGTTTGCAGATGTCAATACATAAATATTTACTGAAAAAAGAGGGCCACAATAAGGAATGAGAAACACAATATTTTTCAAAGGTTTAAGATGCAGTTTTAAATCTTACAAGTTTGGGGATAGTCTACACTAGGATAGAAATAGAATGGTGAATTTGAAGGGTGAGCTAACACCCTCTGTGTTTCAGCTGTTCATGAGAGCGCCTCGCTTTAGTATGTATCCTCATGATGGTGGTGTGTTAACTGGCAGAAGATTAAAAAAATGATGCAGAAGAAAACAGGGAATGTGGCCTTGTATCACATATTTGACAAAACTTGGCTGCAGCTCAATTATTTTTTTTAAGTCGAGACTGGCTTTTCTTTTCCTTCTTTCATTCTGGCTCCTCTGATAGCATGTGTGCTTTCCTGCTCCGTTATTGACTTTGTTGCAAGCAGTCCTCTGAGCAGAATTGATTTATGATACACTTTGCAGCCATACAGACAGCTTCCAGTGAAGTGACAAAGAACTTCTGCTTCTGCACCTACCTAATCAATGAAACGCAAAGAAAGACTAGACAAAACAGAATCCCCACATGGAGTTCTGGGGTGCCAAACATCAACCACAGTTCACAAAATCCACAAAAGTGACATGAGGTGGTTTTAGTTATCATATAGTGTGCTTTTTTTGTGTGTTTCTAAGATAAGAATCTTTCTTTTAAGAAACACACAGAGTAATAGAAAAGCATATATGTAATCACAAATCAATGAGTGGCAATGGACTCAAAGTTTAGCAAATGGAACATTAAGCTAGTGAATGTTAATATACCAGAGTAAGCAACAGTTAGTTGTTTTCTCCATCTTCTACAACAGAATTTATTTTGAAGTTGAAATACTAGAGGTATATTAAAAATTACCAGAATTGCTTTGATCTTGCAAAGAACTGAGCAATGTCATTCTGATCCAATAATTTTCTGAAGTGTGCATTTAATTTGAGTGTGAATCAACACTCCAATCCTTCAGACAAACCACATAACTAGCATCGAACTCCAATAAATATTTTGTTAGACTGAGACTGAATGATCTCTTCTGGCAGAATCAAGTCACATGAGAAACTGAGAAGACTTTGCTAGGTCCTTGTCCCCCAGGTACCTGCATGAGGATGGTAAAGAACCACAGAATCACAGAATTGTAGGGATTGAAAGGGAGATCATCTAGTCCAATCCCCAGCCAAGGAGATTCACCTAGAGTAGGCTGGACAGGAACACATCCAGGTGGGTTTTGAATATCTCCAGAGGAGGGGACTCCACAACCTTTCTGGGCAGCCTGTTCCAGTGCTCTCTTACCCTCAAAGTTTTTCCTTGTGTTGAGATGGAATTTCCCATGTTCCAGAGGGAACTCAGACATCAATTTAAAAGTGTACTTACTAGAGAGAGATGCGCATCAGGATCTAAAATGAAGAACACTGAAGGCAGAAGAGGCACTTGCAAGAACACTTCTGTGGCCCATCTGTTCACGGACGAATTTTTGGAAAATGTTGTGCCCATGCACAATTGAAAGCTCAACAAGACTTCCCAAAATTTAGCCTCTGATTGACACACTGGGAGAGACAGACACACTGCTTTCTGTATTCTTGCAAAACTGTAGAAACTTGATCTATGTTCTCTGATGGGTTTTTTGACCATAATTCATCTGAGCTGCTAACCTTGACTTCCCTTTGCCTGTGCAATGTGGGACCATCTTGATGTAAGGCCATTGTGAATGTAGTTTACAGAGCAAATGACTGTGTGAGGTGAAGGCATGAGAGAATTAGGTTCTAAGACAGCATGCCATAAATCTTGCTTTATAGGACAGGATACTCTGGGTCTCTAGAATTATCTTGTTATAAAGCCAATGAGATAGAAAAGCAAATAGTGACTCAGTTTTGAAGCACTCTAGTCCCTTGAACAGGTGAAAGAAATTTCTCTAAAAGCTGTCAGCCAAAATGCATTCCTCTATGCACAGAAATGTATCCTCATGTGCATGTTTCCCCCCCCTCATAAACATTTAACCTGTGTGGAGGTGTTTGTTGTTCCACCATATCACTGGGGGAATAGTGCTGGTGCAATGTGTTCTGTTCTTCCTTCCTCTCTAATGAAATTCTGCTTTGTGACAGATCTTGTCAGAGGCTAATTATAACAAATGTTTGGAAATATTTGCTCCAGAATAACCTTTGGCTCTAAGATGGATCACTCATGTGAAGCAGGTGCCCTTGTGGAGCCCAGGAGATCAAGTTCTGCTTCAGAACAATGTTTAAAATTCAATAATGGCACTGTGTACTCGGCTGACCAAGTTTGGCAGTTTCTGATTGATTTCTTTTCCTCTTCAAACCTTGCCTGTCACGATCAGCTAATTAAAAGTGCAGTAATCTGATATAATCTGTTTCCCAGTTGGTGCAGCAGTTGGCTATCTAACAGAAATAATTGATTTGTAAACTGCCAAACCTCAGACATTTAGACTTGCATTGTCTCCTCTAAACCATGTCTAACAGGCAAAATTTGTCTCCAGATACATCAAATGACCCACACAACAAAATTAATTCAGCCTTCACTGCTATGGAAAATCAATAGAATAGAAATAGATAAATTTTTAAAAGTAATAGAAGTCTGGAGGAAAAGCAAATAAACATGGATGTAGTCTGTTTGCGCAAAGTCAGCAGTGTGTCACCATTTGGCTCCCCTCAGTTATTCCACTGCTGTTATTAAGGAAGTGGTAGTTACCTTGTCACTTCAGGGGAGACTGTTCTTGTAGTTCAAATCACACCTTTTTTTTTTCCCTTTTCAAATATAGGTTGAACCCCTGGGTACATGTGTGGCTTCCAGTGGCTGGTGACCCATGCAATAAATTCTTTCAGTCAATGAACAATAGCCATCTTGGGTTTTTTTCTTACATTACAGATATTTCCTTAGAATTGCGGACAATATATCCTTCCTTAAATACCCTTAATGTAAGCCAATAGGTCCTTATTGTAGGACACAAGCAGAAATATGAGTTAGAAGCAGTAAAAACATTTCACAAAAAGGACAGCAACAGTAGTGGAACAGGTACTGACAACCTGACATTGAGCATAAGCATCTGCTTTTCTTTAAGTTTATAAATGAAGCAGAAGTAAATCAAGCATGGAAGTGTTTTATGGATCAGGCTATCACAGTTCTTCGAAAGCCATCTGCTCATACAATCATCTTAAAACACATCTGAAAGCAGTCAATTTTTGAGTAATAAAGCTGGGGTTTGCACCTCAGAAAGAAAATGCACTGGAAAACATGTTGCTATATCTAAAATAGGAGCGTGCAAATGATAAAACTGTTTCTTTGGGAATTTTGCCCTTTTTTGTTTGCTGCAAAGTATTTTATTTTACATCTTTATGCTCACTAATAAATTAACATTTAAAAATTAGCTTATAGTGGAATTAAATGGAATATATTCCTCTTCAAGAAGATCACAAACCCTACCAGCACAGCCTTGGCGTGCAGCTCCTTAGGGGAGAACTTACATGTGGCAGCTTCAGACTGCTTAGCAATGTCCTAAACTAGCTTATTTTTCTCCTTGCAGCTCTCAAACCAGGAGGATTAGATCACACCAGATTGGACCACTGGCTTCTATGTTTGAGAAAATAGCAATTCTTATACAGTGTATTTGCTCTCTTTTGATTTCTGTCAGAAGTTAACATGATTTACCAATCTGTGTTACTTGATGTCCTCGACTTGTTTCTGTCCCCTTAAAAACACACACAAATACTCACATACAAATGCATGAATATATATATTTGGGTTTAATATTTACATACACTGTATATATATATATATATTATATGTAATGTGTTTAAATATTCAAACTAAATATGTATATATTTCTGTATTTGCATGGGAGTATATATATAGTACATATATTTATTTTTGTATATTGCATAGATATGTGTGCCATGTGTGCACATAGATATACACTGTGAATTTCAGTCATATTACTATTTAAAACTCTGGGTCCTCTGTAGAGCAGTTGGGGTTCTTGCCTATTTATATCCCATACTCTTGTTTTCTTGGGGTATTCTCCAGTTTTGTGTATGATAGCGGTTAAAGGTCTACAAGTAATATTTTAAGTCTGAATAAATTTTACAAGTCAAATGGTTCACCTACTAAGGAATTTGATTCTAAGAGATCCACTGGCCTCAAAAAGCCGGTGTAGCCTAGGATGAAGGGCACACAGTAGGCCTGATCTGGTACCTATAGCAGGAGCTTGTTGAAAAAACAAAAGGGACAAGGAATCAGAGCAGGCAATCTTTGTAAAATCCAACATATATTCAGCAAAACGATGACTGAACCTGAAAACGTTCCCAGACAAAAAAAAAACCAAAAACTAAACTGATGGGGTTTTTTCTTTCAAATCCTTAAAACAAGATTTAAAACAAGAACAAAGAACTCAAAGTGAGAAGTAAAAGTCACCAGTCACTCATCTTCAGCCTGTTATCATTTTGACTAATTCCAGCCAGAGCTGGCTATGAACAGCCTCCTTTAATTACCTTGTCCCAGACCTTGCCTTAATGCCTGTCTTTGACAAGGCTTGCCCGTCATTTCACCACCAACATCCCAGCACTTCCCACTTCAGCCCAAGGAGGGGTCAGCGATGTATGGAAAGAGCAAGCTCTCAGGAGTGATTTGAATTTGGAGACCTTTAATGCACAGAGGTATGGAGGTGCACCAGGCATACAGATGTGTGGATGCAGAAATGTATAAGAATAGGACATCAAAGCTTAGTCAATATAATTGACAATCATCATCAATACAGTAATATACCCATTTTTAGACATAGGCTATAATCATTTTATATGATGTAGGAGACATGGATTTTTTTTTTTTTTCGGTTAAGGAATCATGAAGTGGAAACATTAACTACTAAATAAAACTATTTTCAGATTTCTCTCTATTCTGTATTTCTGATTAGAGGTCAGATAATACTTTCTGGGTCAAATAAATTAGCCCTTTGCCCCACCCTGAGAGGTATAATGGACAATTTTTTCACGTTACTCCACAGCCTCTAAAATTAAAAATTAATGGTATTGATGTGCATATAACTTTACAATAAAGTGTCAAGATCTGAATAATGTTTTAATAAAAATAAAAATCTAGAATTACCTCTAAAGTAAAAAAGTATAAATGATGCCTAATTGTCATGTGTCCTCTTAATCTATGATAAGGAGGACAGCATTATTTCCAGTGTACCCTAAATTGTGTTCCTGAGTCAAGCCAAATGACATTGAGGAATTAATTACTGAGGCATTCAAAGTGACTACACAAAGATTTCCTGAAGGACTAGTATGGATTAATCATGACATCTCAAGGTGCTACCCTTAATAGGATTTCCAAAGATTTGATCTATGAGTAAATTTTGAGCTCATGAATATCAAGTGAATCTGCGTGTGTTTTCCCAATACAGCTGTAACTACAGAGATTTACCTAGTTTTTATGTTGTTAGTGAGTATGAATGTCTGTTGGTAATTTTAAAGACTTACGATTTATTCATTAAATAGTGAAGTTTTTCACCTTGAAAGCTGAAATTACAGTAGCTGGAGATTTTTATAAATAAATATACAATAAAATATACAATAGGACATGCTTTTCTGCTGAAAGAACAGAATTGTATGAAGATTTACTGGTCTGGAAAGTAAGTCTCCCTAGCATTGTTTATCAGGTTATTTGTTATGCAGCTATATAGCTATTTATTAACATAATTTGCATAAATAACCAGTGATATATATAATCTATGGGACTTAATTGAGCCCTGTGATAGAAATGAAGAAGAGAGACTTTGAAAACTTTGTTGTGGCTTCCTTTTGAGAAAGAAGATTACTGTACTATGTAATAAAAATATCTTTCACTAATAGACATTACTGTGAAATAGACTACTTTAAAGAGGAACCTTAGAGTATTGAGAAACATTTTCACTAATCAAAAAATGTTGTGATTGACCTGAAATCAAGTACTAAAGCAGAAAAAATATAAAATTAAAAATATTCACAAATGTAAATGAGCATGTTAACAAGAAATAAAGAGGGAAAATATATGCCTGATGTTTTATTCACTTTTTGTTGTGCTTTTTAAATTAAATTTTCATAAATTATTTTTAAGTTTTGATCATTTGCACATATACACAATACAATTTGAACATGATTTATAGATTTAACTGCAATAATTGTATTGTTACTGAAACAAAGACCTCAGTCTTGCAAACACACATGATTTATTTTCCAAGCAAATAAAATTCTCTTATCTTCATAAATCATAGCCTGTCAAAATGAATATTAATTTTAATTCAGTTGCAACAGTATTTGAGATTTGTATGAGGGTTTTTTATCCCAAATTATCGTAACTTTACAGCTCATTGCAAAGGGATGTGGCTGCTGCTACTGCTGTGTCACAGACAACTGCAGATCAGCTCTTTCTCTGCTCTAAACCGCTGATGTCCCACATTGCTCCAGGTGTGTTTCAATACCTAATACCATACTAACCTTATTTGAATTACTGATTCCTTGGTCTGGCAGCCAAACTGAGACATCAACTTTGAGTGGAATGAGTTTCCATTTTTAAGGCTCAGCTCTTCCCATAAACATAGGTGCCAGAGTATTTTAAAATGCCTTATATGCACATTGCTAGAAGGATTGTCAAGATATTTGTCTGACCCATAAAGTATGTAAACATAAAATGCCTGCTGGTTTAAATATGAGATACAGCCCATGCATCTCTGTTAAAATGATGCTCAGATTAACAGTTAATCCTCAATTAAGCCTCAGAAAGCCTTACTTAAATCTATCACCTTTACTGACTATGACTTTAAATTGAAGATGTTCATCCTTGGATTTATTCCCAGAGAAGAGCATTAGACATCAAGAAAAATGATTGCGAAAGTGAAGTCTTACTTTATGGAGTCTGGAATGAGCTTGGTTTTCGTGAGGGAGAACAGTTGGCAGTTTTGGAGGCACAATCATGAAATCCATCAGGCTTATAGCTCCATTGCTATAAATTAGTAGAATTTCACTGAAGATAACACAGTGAAGTTACTTCGTAACATTTGAGGGTCTGGTAACAAATGTTTGCATTTTGAATAAGATGTATTAAAGAGATAAATAGTTCAATATTTGCATATTTATATATGTGTGTACATGAAGATATAGACAGATCAAAACAGATTATAAAAACAAATGTACAATTGCCCATAGAAAATTACTAAAATCTAGTGTTTCACCTTTTCCTCTTTTTTGATTCATGCTCCCCCACCAAGAGTATACCCTCTATAAAAGTAACCAAAAATTCATATAAATGGGAAATAGTCACTCATAAAGCCATTACTTTAAAATCTATCAGTAAATCCAAAAAAAAGCTGCTTTGAACCATGCTGCTTCATTTTGTATTTCACTGGACAGTGGGAAAAACTCTCAAAACAAATGGGCATTAAGCTCTTATAAAATAATACCTTGTAATAATGAATGCTTGCACGCTCCATAACCCAATACAGTAATCACATATCCCTTCTTCAGAAAGCATGAAAAATTATCTGACAAGTACAGGGGAAGAAAAACTAACAAAGTGTCATTCTACTACTAAAACAAAACCACCTTTTTCCCTCACAAACACTTTAAAATGTCTGAGAACAAAAGGCAAGAACCCTCTGAACATGGTGGTGCCCTCATGCAGTAAGTAGTACTGCTTGGCAAGAATTCCCCCAGGATGTCTTCTTACAGCTGCCTCAAAGGCATCTCTAGCATTTCTCTGAATTTGCTAGCAAAGAGATAGTGTCTGTGTGCACACTGATGCTTTTCCACATCCTTTCAGGCTGTCCAGGGATGTTCCGCTGTCCATCAACACCAAATAGCTCAAAACTGGAACCCATCTTGCCCCATCAGTGTCCTTGGCTGATCATCATCACCCTGCCTCCTTTGAATTACTTTTATTGATACTCCTAGCTATTATAATTTGATAATCAAATCCACACTGAAGTGGGTAGTGCACATTCATACAATTTGTCCCACCAGCCCTGGGCTGGAGCTGGTCAGACCCAGCAGAGTGACAGCCCCAGAGCAATCCAGCCATTCCCAAAGAAAAGGCGCATCAAGACCCTTGGGTTACATTAAGCACCATGATACATAAATAAATATTCAACAGAGCCTTCCCTGAATCTGGTGATCTCTAGTCTGCTAACATATACCTAATATTAAATTAAAGAAAAACATTCTCCCATAGTTTACCCTTATTATCTTTTAATTACATAGTTTTAAAAAGGTGTTGAAGAGGTGCTAATCTAAGCAGTTATTTTTTTGTTGTGGACTATTGTCAAACCAAGGACTGCGGGGACATTAGCCAGTTATTCTCTATTCTTCCTTTTTAAAAGCCTTTACTTGAAGTACTATGAGCAGAGACATTTTTTTTTAATTTATTGCTTATTTATTTATTTATTTTAATTATAATTTGAATTTTATCTTACCTTTTAGGACATTGATTCTACACAGTAAATATCAGGGCCATTCCAATTATCTTGGGTTTCAGTGAGCAAGAGATATCAGGCCCAGGTGTGGTCAGTGCGTCAGATCACAGAATCATAGAATCATCCAGGCTGGAAGGGACCTCCAAAGGTCATCTAGTCCGACCTCCCCACAGTCGCAGGGACACCCCCAACTAGACCAAGTTGCCCAGGGCCTCATCAAGCTTCACCTTGAATATCTCCAGGGAAGAGGCCTCAACCACCTCCCTGAGCAACCTGTTCCAGTGTTCTACCACCCTCAGAGTAAAGAAATTTTTTCTAATATTCAGCTTAAGTCTACTCTTCTCCAACTTAAGTCCATTGCCCCCAGAGCAGAGTAAAGTGGTAGAATCACCTCTCTGGATCTGCTGGCAACACTTCTTTTGATGCAGCCCAGGATGCAATTGGCCTTCTGGGCTGCAAGTGAGCACTGCCTGCTCATGTCTAGCCTCTTGTCCATCAGTACTCCCAAGTCCCTTTCTTCAGTGCTGCTTTCCAGCACCTCATCCCCCAGTCTGTACTGATAGTGAGGATTGTTCCGGCCAAGGTGCAAAACCCTGCACTTGCTCTTGTTGAACATCATGAGGTTCATCTGGGCCCACCTCTCCACCCGATCCAGGTCCCTCTGGATGATGTCCCTTCCCTCCGGTGTATCAACAACACCACACAGCTTGGTGTCATCTGCAAACTTGCTAATGGTACATTCAATCCCCCTGTCTATGTCATTGATAAAAATGTTAAACAGTATTGGTCCCAGCACAGACCCTTGAGGGACACCACTTGTGACTGCTCTCCAGCTGGACTTCAGGCCATTGACCACCACCCTCTGGATGCGAACATCCAGACAGTTCCTTATCCACTGAACAGTCCACCCATCAAATCCGTATCTCTCCAATTTATCAATCAGGATGTTGTGGGGGACCGTGTCAAAGGCCTTAAATATGGTGTGGGACTCCATCCTTAACATTCCACTGTGGTTATGATATATAGAAGTAATAAGATATGATATAAATATTTTTAAAAAAATAAAATAACTAGAAGGTCCTTACCCTCAAAAAATCATGAAACAACACAAAGACTCAAGAAAAGCAAGAGATTTTGCACTCCTGTGGAGCAGTGCCTAAGATCGGATCAACATTGCCTAACTCTAGTTTTGCCTGTTTCAAGTAAAAGTTATATAAGTGTACGCTGCTGATGTTTTGGTAGCAAAGGTACATGCCAATCAGCCAGATAGTGTGCCACTGTCTGCATGTTGAACCTCTGAAATGCTGGAGCAGCTGTGCAAGCTGCATGTAGGCATCTCTGTTCCTGCTCAGTTGCAAAACTCCCTTTAGGAGCCTTCAAGGTAGGTAGGAGATTTGCCAACATTAGCTACTGTAGGACATACATTATAGCTGAGAACCCACAGCATTTTTTTTCCTTCCCACAAAAGCACAGGAGGCTTAATGTAACCTCAACAAATTTTTCTAGTGCCTGAAGCATACTAGACTTCATATTTCTGAATCTCTTTCTACAGTGCACCTGAAAGTTTTAGGCTAAATTTTTCAGCCTAAAGGTGTGCTTAAGAACATGAGGGCAGTGCTGCTGGGCTGGCAGGGCAGGAGCTGATCTGCAGCTGGCCCTGATGGTGGCAATGAAGGCACATGGGTGGGGACAGCTGGGCAGAGCTCCTTCTGGAGGGGTGAGCCAGTCTGGGCACAGGCTATGGCTGCTCTGGAAGCTGGTGGTGGTGATCAGTGCCCTCTCTGTACAGCTCTGCTGGGGATGGAGGGGATGGTTGTCCATGATTCTGAAAGAAAGAAAATTGTTGGAAAGGAGCTTGGTGGGGGGGAAAGATAAAGGGACTTTAACAGTCCTGGTGCAAGTGCAAGAGGGTGAGGCAGACTGCTTCTCCTTAGGTAAACAGGTGATCTTACTATAAAAAACAGATTAACATACCTCATGTTACATTTTAACTGCATTTCAGGAGTTGCAGAAGGTCTGGAGATGTAGGGAGTCAGATGCCCTTGTAGGCATCTGTGGTCTGTCCTTTTGCAGAAATGGGGAGGACCTTGGGCTTGAATTATTTGTTTTCCCACATGAGTGAACTGAATTTGAACAAATAATGAAAACCACAGGGTTAGGCTTTCCTTCTGTGTTGAAAGTGAAAACTAGTCTTGGTTGTGAAAACTAGTCTTGGTCACTTTTGCTCTTTATGAGTTTGTGTGGGCAAAACCAGCAAAATTATATATGAGATCTCAATGAATGGGAATAATTGGGGTTTTTTTATTATATTTTAGGATTTTGTGTGCTTAGTGCTTTATTGACTTGTTTGCTTTTGGGAATTGGCCACTGATGAAAGTTTAGCATTGGGGTAGCTCAGTAACTGTTACTAAGCAATTATTTTCACTTGGAAAAATGCAAACAATGAACCACTTTAATTAAGATACTGTATTTGAAAGCAGATTTATTGACGGTTTGTCTCAACTATGTATTTCATCACCTAAATCCTGCTGATAAGCCATGCTTAGTTGGTTCTGAAAGATCTATTATCTGTGTGTGACTATGGTAGCTGAAACAATTGATGTGCTTTCCTTTGGGCACCCTTGCTGTAAACATACAGAATCTTCTATCACTGCTGAAAGGAAGAATATTGAGTATTGCCAGCTTTTTTAAAGTATTGTAATATATACTTATCACTTAAGGATACAAAGTATTAAGGCATTGCTGTTCACTCTGTCCTCTGTAGCTCAGTGAGGTCTAAAGCTTGAATTCGGTGTACTCCTCACTGCTGCTTGATGATCCCAATTTCTGTAGCAAAGATTTAAGTGTGTTAATGTTGCTTCAGCTCTTGCATGTATTTGTAAGAAAAACTGGCTTAATTCATATCTTCATTTCTGGGCAGGATGCCTCAAGAGTGATTCATCCCAAGACAAAGTTTAAAGAGAGAGGTCTAATTTTCAGAAAACTTTCCTGTTCTGTGGAGTAATAACATTTATATTGAACTTAGAAACCCCCCTGCCACGGGCAGGGACACCTCCCACTAGGCCAGGTTGCTCAGAGCCCCATCCAGCCTGGCCTTGAACATTTCTAGGGATGGAGCATCTACAACCTCCCTGGGTATTACCCCTTGTACTACAGCTAGAGGCCCTGCTAAGAACTCCCTCCCCAGCTTTCCTGTAGGCCCCCTTTATATACTGGAAGGCTGCTATAAGGTCTCTCCAGTGCCTTCTCTTCTCCGGGCTGAACAACCCCAACTCTCTCATCTTGTCCTCATAGCCTAGGTACTCCAGCCCTCTGATCATCTTCACAGCCCTCCTCTGGACTCAATCCAACAGATGCCTGACATCTTATGTTGGGGGCCTAAGAACTGGATGCAGTGCTCCAGGTTGAGTGTCACCAGAGCAGAATACAGGAGCAGAATCATCTCCCTCAACCTGCTGGCCACACTTCTCTTGATGCAGTTTAGGATGCAGTTGGCTTTCTGGGCTGTGAGCATATGTTCCTGGGTCATGTTGAGCTTCTCATCTACCAACATCCCCAAGTCCTTCCCCTCAACCCACTCTCCACCCAGACTGTATTTTTGCTTTGGATTGTCATGACCCATGTGCAGGACCTTGCACTTGACCTTGTTGAATCCTGTGAGGTTGGCATGGGCACATCTCTTAGGCCTATCCTTGTCCCATTGGATGGTATCTCTTCCCTTCAGTGTGTCAACTGCACCACACAGGTCGGTAGCATCAGCAAACTTGCTGAGGGTTATGCACGGAACAGCAGCTTCACAACCTTAGAGGGTTATAAAGTAGGTATATTTATTCAGCGCTGGATGCACACAGGATCACTCCCAAAGGTGTGTGCACCAAGCACGGTCATTTTCTGCGGTTATATATCCTAAATATTACATATTAATGAGATTACATAGTATGCCTATACATATTCAGTAGCTATTCCCACTTCATATAAAAATTAGTTCTCCACCCCTTTGCGTCTGTGCTGTACTTCTTGGTAGTGGTCATTAGGGGTCTCAGGGATGAAGTCAGTAGTCTTCTTCACCGTAAACTTTTCACCCCTGGTGTCTTGCACAAACTCAGATCATCCCTGGAGCTCTTCCAGGCCTCAGGTCTGGCTTTGGTGAGTTTTGTGGCCTTGGCTTCTGTTTTGCTCCTGTTCTGCTAATAGGAGGTTTAGCTCTTTGAGATAAGGGAACATCTGAAAGGTTCAAAACTGCACAAAACTGTTCTAAGGTTTCACGTCTTATCTATAACAGAAAAAAACTAAAAAAAAAACTGCTAAGCCTAGTCTCAAGGGTGCATGCAATCCCATTGTCCATGTTGCCAATAAAGATGTTAAACATCACCTGTCCCAGTACCATCTCCTGAGGTACGCTTCTTGTCACTGGTTTCCATTTGGACATTTCGCTGTTGACTGCAGCTCTTTGAGTGTGACTGTCCAGCCAATTCCTTAACCACAGAGTCAAGTCCATGTCTCTCTAAATTAAAGACCGGGGTGTCATGCAGGAGAGTGTCAAATGCTTTGCACAAGCTCTTCCCTTATCCACCAATGCTATAACCTCAAAACTTTTTTTCTGTTTTCTGACACTGTAAAGGAGATGACAACTTGTGCAGTTTTGGAGCATAGTATAAGTGACATTTACCCTTAACATAAGGACTCAGGAGATTCCAGTGAGGCTGTGTCCAATGAAATCTACGCACAGTGTACTGAACATAATGAACAGGTTGTTTCTGAATAACAGGAGGATTTTTCCCTTTGACATATACAAATCCCTGTTTATTCTGTGAGCCAAGAGAGTCAATATGACTTCAGTGCTTAGCCCTGTCCTTTGCTATGGGAATGTGTCCCCAGAAAAGTGTTTCTGTTCAATATGAAACAGACCTCAACCTGTAAAAAGCATACCTGGAAAATAAATTTTGTTTGTTATAATCTCTTATAAAATAAAATGGTGCTAACAAATCAGAACTTTGTGACAGCTCTGGGATAATGTAACTTCGTGGAGGTGGAGGACAGAACAGGTGAGAAAGAACTGTAAAAATTCTGTTTTAATGCTTTATGGTGACTCAAGGTCAAACTATTTTGATTTGGGTCATTTGTAATAGCAGCACCAACAATGATACTTTTCCTTCACTTTTACACTTTTGAAAACTATAGTAATAAAACACATTCCTTTACTTGAATCTGTGAAAAACTGAACCTGGCATATGTATGAAATATCAGTGCCTTGTGGTTGTTCTCAGCTTTGTGCATAAAGAGGGAAGAATTCAGCCAAAGAATAAGTTGCTCCAAACAAAGGCTGTTATCATTATTGCTGTTTTTTAAATCTATGGGTTAATAATTCTGGACTGAGTGAATTTTTGAAACTGGCTGCCTGATAAGGAACATCCTATCCCCTT
>VZRU01006002.1:188868-262613 GCA_013398155.1 Pedionomus torquatus
TTAGGGGTCTCAGGGATGAAGTCAGTAGTCTTCTTCACCGTAAACTTTTCACCCCTGGTGTCTTGCACAAACTCAGATCATCCCTGGAGCTCTTCCAGGCCTCAGGTCTGGCTTTGGTGAGTTTTGTGGCCTTGGCTTCTGTTTTGCTCCTGTTCTGCTAATAGGAGGTTTAGCTCTTTGAGATAAGGGAACATCTGAAAGGTTCAAAACTACACAAAACTGTTCTAAGGTTTCACGTCTTATCTATAACAGAAAAAAACTAAAAAAAAAACTGCTAAGCCTAGTCTCAAGGGTGCATGCAATCCCATTGTCCATGTTGCCAATAAAGATGTTAAACATCACCTGTCCCAGTACCATCTCCTGAGGTACGCTTCTTGTCACTGGTTTCCATTTGGACATTTCGCTGTTGACTGCAGCTCTTTGAGTGTGACTGTCCAGCCAATTCCTTAACCACAGAGTCAAGTCCATGTCTCTCTAAATTAAAGACCGGGGTGTCATGCAGGAGAGTGTCAAATGCTTTGCACAAGCTCTTCCCTTATCCACCAATGCTATAACCTCAAAACTTTTTTTCTGTTTTCTGACACTGTAAAGGAGATGACAACTTGTGCAGTTTTGGAGCATAGTATAAGTGACATTTACCCTTAACATAAGGACTCAGGAGATTCCAGTGAGGCTGTGTCCAATGAAATCTACACACAGTGTACTGAACATAATGAACAGGTTGTTTCTGAATAACAGGAGGATTTTTCCCTTTGACATATACAAATCCCTGTTTATTCTGTGAGCCAAGAGAGTCAATATGACTTCAGTGCTTAGCCCTGTCCTTTGCTATGGGAATGTGTCCCCAGAAAAGTGTTTCTGTTCAATATGAAACAGACCTCAACCTGTAAAAAGCATACCTGGAAAATAAATTTTGTTTGTTATAATCTCTTATAAAATAAAATGGTGCTAACAAATCAGAACTTTGTGACAGCTCTGGGATAATGTAACTTCGTGGAGGTGGAGGACAGAACAGGTGAGAAAGAACTGTAAAAATTCTGTTTTAATGCTTTATGGTGACTCAAGGTCAAACTATTTTGATTTGGGTCATTTGTAATAGCAGCACCAACAATGATACTTTTCCTTCACTTTTACACTTTTGAAAACTATAGTAATAAAACACATTCCTTTACTTGAATCTGTGAAAAACTGAACCTGGCATATGTATGAAATATCAGTGCCTTGTGGTTGTTCTCAGCTTTGTGCATAAAGAGGGAAGAATTCAGCCAAAGAATAAGTTGCTCCAAACAAAGGCTGTTATCATTATTGCTGTTTTTTAAATCTATGGGTTAATAATTCTGGACTGAGTGAATTTTTGAAACTGGCTGCCTGATAAGGAACATCCTATCCCCTTTTTCTACATTTTGTTTTCACTAAGGGAGAAGCAAGTTTTTGTTCTCCTTTCGTTTTTACTATCTCTCTGAACTATCTCTCCCTCCCTCCCTTCCTGTCTTCCAGGCAGGGTAAACACCTTCATTCCTGATCTTGCTCATAGTAATACATGTTCATCCTCAGTAGGAATACTTAGTTACTTATTTAATTTTATTTTTGTACCAAGACATTGATCTGCTGCTGGAATGTTCTAAAATAGCCTTCTCCCACCTTGTGCTTTTATCAGCTTTTCCTCTCAATGGAATATTTAGCAATATCAAATTGTAGCTTCAGACATGCTTTCATGTTAAAAATCTCCCATTCTAAATTACTAATTAGTAATTTTAATGTCTCATTTGTTTTTTAACAAATATATTCTATTTGTAATACTATAACATGGTATTTAACATAGTTATGCATTTTGTAATTTTTTTAAGAATATGAAAAAAAAATATTTTTACATAGCTACTATTTAAAATAAAAATAATTTTCTTTACATGTTTGGGTCCCTTTGGACATGGTGAGGTGACAAATACTTCCCAGAAAGCTTTCCCGTGGGCCAACAGGAAATATATTTTTTCCGTTATTTTTATATATATATAAAAATAACGGAAATATATTTTATTTTATAGTAAAATTATCATCCTCACCATTAAGATCCATTTATATGTATGTCTTCAGTTACTGTCTAAAGATTCTTAACGTGTTGATCTGAAAGGTCCATTCCAACCTAGATAGTTTTATGATTCGATGGCTTATGCATGTTCATTTCTTATTGAAAGAAGGTGACAAATATATAAACATAAGGAATCATTATTACTATAAAATTAAAATATTTTATTAAAAGGAGAGTAAACATACATCTCAAACTTGAATTCCACTATTCAGGCTGCTTCCTTTATCTCATCTATTTGTGTTTAATTTCATTGTAGCCATGATTTCTTAATTCAAAGCCTAAGTGGACACAAGTGTTAATTATTCCCCTATTACTAGAATGCTCAGGATTGTTTCATTATGACATTGTTGAATACATATATTTTAGGAAATCTGAGTTTCTTTAAAATCATATAACTGGTTCTGATCCAGTAAATTTCTTCCCCATTTCTTGTTACTTCGGTTGACTTTATTTTTTAAGTTATTTAAATCTAGGAATTTAAGTTAATATTAATATGATGTTATGTAATTCTTAGCAGGGGGATTAATTTTTTTGAGTTGTTATTCAGTTGTGCCATCTATGTAAGAACACTAGGGTTGTCTTTAATTATGCAGTAAATTAGCCTGCTGCTATATCTTTCCTTCACATATTTTTGCCTCTGCGGTAGCTAGTATCCAAGTTGTTTTCTAATGAGGTGGCTTAAGAGAAATGAAACTTCTGGACGAAGCTTTCTAGGGATGTGAGTTTATTGTTGCTCCAGCTCAACAGTAGGCAGCCCTTCACCACTGCTGCCAGCGAGAGGGCAAGCCTGCTCCTGTGGTCCCCCAAGGGCATCGTGCCCAGCTGCAGGGTGGTCAGGCTGTGTCCGAGGCCAGGACTTTTTCTGTGCTACACAATGTGTGGCTCTGAGTTGGTCACCATCCATGAGGGGCTGGTTGCTGCTGTGGACAGCCCTAAACCCTTATGGGGGAGGAGGGGTATTACTATTGCACCCTGCTGCTCACCTCTATGTTTGTGTATCTAAATTCCCTACAGCAAAATGCTTGCCTTGAGTCTGCTATCTGGATTTTTGCTGAAGTTTAGAGGAAGGAGTAGAAGGAGGGTTCTAGATTATAAAGTATATGGAGAAGGGAGGGGAAGAGACGAAAGGTAGCTATAGCTAATAATTTTCCTTTAGAAAGGCTTAATTTGGTCTATGAACATGACCTAATATCAACATTGATAGCATTTCTTCTGGTTATTCAAAATTTGATGAGAAAGGCATCAGTAATGCTGTGGGCAAAAAGGAGAAGAATTACAGTATTGATCAAAAGCCAATTTTAACTTTGTAAAGCAAAATGCTATGAGTAAAGCAAACTCTAAGGATTAAATTTAGGTAATTATGGAATGTAACAATGCAGAACAGAGTAATTTCTTTAGCTGATGACTTCATTGTCTGAGTCTTTGTCATATACCTAAGTCCTTTTTTTTTACCTAGCACAGACCTATTCGTGGCAGATGGAACAAATTGCTGCTTTCACAAGCTTGAAACTTTCAGTCATTATGGGGAAAAAGTTCTTACTAGAAGAACATGCAAAATTGCTAAATATACTTATGTGTGAGTGAGATACATAGTACTTTTCATTAGATAAATTAGGATTATATTGGAGGTTAATTTTGGCTGAACCTTTGATGTATAATAATTCAAACTGTTGAAAGCAGCTCTTCAGTCCTTGAGTGCTTATCTCTTGGTGTCATTATTTCAAACCTGAATGACTGTCCCATCGTTATGATTTCCCAAATCAGCTCTGTTATTTGAGAAATGTATTTTTAGAGAGCTAAGCATACCAGTAGTTGTTTAAATATAATAACTAGCAAATGTGCTGTAGAAAAGCAATGCAAATATGATGTATAAGAAAAACATTTTACATGAAAATTTCTTTTCTCTTTTCTTTCTTGTTCGAGTAGAGAAAAAGAACTGGAAGGGTGTAATATTCTGCAAAGTTTGAAACCTTTCTAAATGTTCACAAGCAGACCCATACAGAATGCATTTGATAACCTCATAAGGAAATTTTAGTTGTGGTTCGGGTTCGTCACTTAAAGGTGGACCCACTTTTAACTGGCTCCAAGGTTTTTAGCCTGTGAGTAAGTGTGCACTGTATTTACAATGGAAAAGGCACTGGAATTAAAACCAACTTTTTTGTATCGGCTGGTTGTTGGGGGTTCTTTCTGCTCAATGCCCATCAAGGTGTATGCAAGCTCTTTCTGAACTAAGCTGCTTGTTTGCCATGTATTTTAGTGTAAAAACCTTGCATTAACTAAGAATTCTTAAAATTTGTTTTCATTGTTCAGAAAAATAAAAAATAAAATTGGCAGCATTCAGTGTTGCTGACTTTCTCTAGTGTTTGAGTCTGTACCATTTTTATACCACAGGAGCAGAAATAAAAAACAACTTTTTCTGAAAAGTGAACATGAGGCAGCTTCCGTATCTGCCTTATTTTGGACACTGTCTTTATGTGAGGGGTGGAGCACTTTGCAAATTATTTTCTTAGGTGATTAGTGGCATTTTATTGTCCTGGTCAGAAAGCTACTCAGTGACATAATGATGGAATGCAAGCTCCTACCATGTGGAGACATTGCTTAAAGTCAACAAACATGTTCAAACAAGCTTCTAATCATAGAAGGGACTAAATAGTAGTAAAAATCAGATACTCTATTGCTTACTGACTGCATTATTTGTCTCAGGCATGCTCTAATGATCTTTCAGACTATTTTGCTTTAAAACTCTAGCAGTTTAATTTGTATAAACATTGCTGTCCTGGTTTGAGGTAAAACGAACCAATTTTCTGTTTTATAGTTTTACTTTCTTAGCTAGGCCTCTTCTAACTAGCTAAACTCTGAAATTAACAACACATTGTTCAGAACTGTTCCGTCTCACAGTGATAAGACCTGATTATACCAAGGGATGGTATGCAGAGAGGCCCTTGTTTAGACTTATTGCTGGAAGAACCAAGGTCAGATAATTTTCAGCATTTGCCCATTGGAGGGTCCCACCTTCAAGGAGGAGCGGACAGGACAGGTGACCCAGGACTGACCAACAGGGGTATTCCATCCCATACGCATCATGCCCCGTATAAAAGCTGAAGGATAAACAGGTCAACTCCCCTTCGCGCCCCTTGACCTTTTCTTTGATGGCTGACATCCAAGGAGGACTCTGCCTGTTCATCTGCCTTTGATCCTGATCCGAGCGTTCCTGACTCCAGATCTGGAATCCAGCTCCTGTCGATCACCGAGTCCAGTTTGGGACTTTTCCTGAAGCCTGCTGGTGATGTGGTCGTCATCCTGGGAGCTTGATACGGTTTTGTATATACTGTATACTCCCTTTTTTCCCTTTTTCCTAAATTTCCTTTTTATTATATTACTTATATTTTCATTAAAGTATTTTAGTTTGTTCTAAACTCTTGAATCTCTTTAACTCCTTCCTCTCCTCTCTGACCAAAAAGGGGGGAGGGACGGGACATCTGTCAATCAGGTTTTGGTAAATTTGGCTGAAACCACCACAATTGCCTATGTCTCAGTTCTTTGGCCTGTTCTCTTTTATTCTGGCTAATACTGTAATTTCACTTAATAGTCCAATCCTTTACTGTTTTCCTTACATGGGTGTCTCAGGATGTCTAAAGATAATTTGTGCATATTCAGAATGAACTTCCTGAAAAATCTTTGACTACAAACAAGGGGTTTCTTATGTTTAAATAGCAAGCTTCAATTCAGGCTTTGAACTGAAGTTACTGTGCAGTCACCAGTGACAACTTGAATTTGTAATTTTCCCTTAGAAGGTGGCTTCATGATAGAGCTGATAAAGGACTAAAAGCACCTTTGGTGGTATTTATTAGTGTGTGCCAACCTTCCAGGCTTCTTTCCATAAGTCTGTTTGTGCTACTAGTGTCTTAATTTTTACAACTATGTTGAGAACCCATGTAAGCCACTGTGATGCTTAGATTTGTCTGATGTGACCTTGTGCATTAACCTGTGTTCTGCAATTCTTTGTTTCTTTGTTCTTAAATCTGGGAACCACTTAGATGCCTTCAGACCTCCTGTTACCTTATTTACCTCATCGTGATTTCTACATCTCAGGCCTGAGTAGCAGTTTTAATCCCCTAAGGGTCTCTGTACCAGACTTTTTGCATGGAGTGGCCTTCAGAAATACTGCTCCCTTCTACTTCTGCCTTTTAAACTTAAGATTCTTCCTCTGCATTTTTCAAAATATTCGTGACCTGAATACTGAGAGTTAGCAGGGACTACTTGTTTTATTTTGTCACTGTTTTGAAGGCTTTTTCTTCGTAGTCAAATTGTCAGTGGCAAACCCATGTTACTATGTGATCCTATTGTCCTGGTCCTTTTAACATTACTCTGTTTCCTGCATTGTTTCGTTTTTTTTTTTCCCCTCAAGGTCCTGTATGCTTCCGTAGCAGATGCATAACATTGCCTTTATGTGTTTTAATAAAAGGAAGACTATGGAACATAATACAGAACTAAATCTACTTTACAAAATAGATAAAAATGACTGACAGACAGACAGGTTTTTGTACCTGGTTATGTGTAACTGAATATGTTTGCAATGTCTGTGTGGAAAATGGCAGTAAGATGTCAGTCCCAGCACTACAGCTTATGAGGATGGCGTGAGTCATGCAGCCCTATTAAAAACCAGGAATTTGGTTTCTTAGCAAGAACTGAAAGTTGTAACCATGGCAGGTTTACCAAATTAGGAAAAGAGAATAAGATGTCAGCTTTACTATCCCATTCATAGCAACAGTATTACATGCTCATGAATTTAAGCTTTTCTCTCTTCAAAGGACCACTGAAATGTACTAGCACATTATATTCAAAGTTCAGTCTTGATTTTGATCCTGATCAAAGGGATACACTTCAAGTATTTTGACATCTAATCCTTTTTCCTCACTTTGATCGTTTCAGACTGAGGTACAAGTAACCACTTCTACTACCTGTGTTAGCCAAGACTGAAAAGCATCTTATCTGCAGATAATGGATGCTGCTGCTTGGAACTTCATCCCCTTGATATTTTAGTGTAAAAGATGTCTGTCTCCTTTTGCCTGCGGTTTTCAGCACTACTGCACAGTATCATGGGAAAAAAAAAGTACTTAAAAAAAATCTATTAAATAATAATATGGGTGCATGGATATGAAGCCTTCACAGGGTATGTGTGAATTCTGTGCAATACAGTGTGAATGAGTCCCTAGAGAGTAATAGAAGGTTAAAACAAACAGACACTTTATTGTTGTAATATAAAATTTCTCATGGGATTCTATCATTAGGCAGATTATTACAGACTTTTTTTTTCCTGTATTATAAAATATAACTGACATTTACTGGGGCTGATATCTTACACAATAAACTATAAAAGAGGGATTCATGGAGGCAGCCAAAGCCACATAAAAGTTGTTTTGTGGTGTGGAGTACTATAGATGGGCTCCAGAAACTAAGAAGCAGAAGTTCCACCAGAGTTCTCTGAGGTGCTAGAGATGAGCCAAGAGAGTACTAATTAGGCTGTTGTAGTGATGATTTGCTTTTGTCACTGGGTTACTTTGAGAACATAGCTCTTGCAGTTGTGCCACCATGTTGATCTCAATGCTGCAACAGCTAAACTGTCACCCAAAACACAGATACATAAGTTTCTAAATCTGAAAACAGTACATGCAGGAGAAAGATATTTCCTGGCTTTATGCTTCTTTTTTTTTCCATGTGCTATTAAAAATTCAGAATAACTCATATATTTATATATATATATATATTTATATATTTATACTCAGTTCTGTCAAGAAATGATGGTGTGTAGAGTTAAATATGTTAAAATAGTACCATTTTGCATCCATAAAATATTATCAGTTTCATAAGATATTTGTTTTATTTCTGTCTTGTCTCAGATCTTTTCATCTTCCTCAGACATGATCCTAAAGCTTCTAAGAGGATCAGTGAGAAGAATGTGGGGTTTTTTTCAAGGGCATGTAAGGAAGTGTTGGAGAGAGACTAGTACCAAAACTAAGGGACCTCCACTATTCAGATCTCAGCCAGAGCTGTGAGCAGCAATTTTCAGCCACCCATCTTTCCCAGTCTTTCTGATTGATTACCTTCCTCCTGAGCATTTTTCCATTCTCTACTACCAACTTTTTCCTACCCCTTGCCCTCATTCTGTAGCTTTTCCCTACTGAAGTATTGCTCTTTGTCACAAGCTAGACCTCTGTTGAAGGGGAGGCAGAGAGTAAGGAGAAATGCTACTTGATTACAATCTTGCTAATGAGTGGCATTTGAGCTGATACAGAATCATAGAATGTTTAGAGTTGAAAGGGGCCTAAAGATCATTGAGTTCCAACACTTGGGTGGAGTGTACTCCCACCCAAGTCATATGAGTGGCAACAGGGAAATGAATTGCTGTCACTGCAGATGAATGGCACTTGGCAGAGGTAGAATAGCTGCTTTGTGGCTAGGTCCTTCTCATGGTTTATATCTCTGTGTTACTCCTGGTCTGGTCCATGATAGGAGTTAAAAAAGCTTGCAGTGGCTTTGTGGAGGAAATAAGTCCCTGAATAATAATGCACATAATGCTGTCAAGAGTTTTTTGGGACCTGCACTGCTTTTTTGTGTTTTATGAACAGTAGGGCTGAAAAAGAAACAAATGCCAGCAGGTAATTTTGTTTTCAAAATACTGCAAGTGTGAAATGTGTGAGGTTCATTTATCATTCCAGCTGAGTGTCTGTGGAGACTGACCTGCTCACGTTTGCCCATTATTTTTGTTTTCTTTGACTTAATGTTGCCTGCTGTAGCAAACATTTTTGAATTTGAATTTCTAAGTACACACAAATGATAAATTGTTTTATGTGTTGAAGAAACAGTTTTGTAGGAAAGTTTTAATTGCAATTAATAAGTAGAGGGAGAGGGCTACAATATGTCACAGGTGTTCTTTGTAAGCAAAAATTGTATTCATACTATCCATGAAGGCAAAGGATGTGAAAAATAGCTTTGTAAATTTAGAGGGTTGCATATATGTGATTTATTTTTACATACGGCTATATTAGAAATTCATCTTTTATGTTTCAGAGGATGTTAGTGTTAGAAAGCTATAGGCTATAAATACTGAGATGGGCTTACTACAACTTTCTACCACCACTTTCTAGGTATAGAAAATACAGTCAGAACTGTTATGAATTTTTTGCAGTTTGTGGACTTCTTGGGGCCCTGGCAGGTCAGACCTGTTACAAGTGATGTGAGCACTGCTCTGTGCCATTAGAAAGGGGCTTTGCATATTCTGGAGTGTTGTGAACAGTTGTTCCTGTTCATATTCAGAAAGTGATACTTTAAAGCATCGGTATTTAGACATTTATCTTATAGCCATTTAAGTGACAAGCAGACCTTCTGGTCACCCGTTAATTAGCAGTTACTCATTGGGCTCCTAACAATACCAGGGTTTCTTCTCCTACCTTTTGGTGTCCCTTGAGCTACCACCTCAAAGCTGCATGTGAGCTTCCTAAACAGAGGAGGCGGTGGCCAGCACTTTCATGCTTTCCTTCCATGTCATTTCTCTTTTCTTTTGAGAGCTGCTTGGAGAGAAAAACAGAACAGACAACCTTTCTTTCAACTCTGATCCTTCTGGTATTTGTTAGTAGGTTTCAGTGGCAGTACAAAGCTGGGTGAGCCTGCCTTCTTTCATTGGAGAAAAAGTGCATACCCGGAATTTTTTTCCAGAAGTTGTCAAGAAGTAACTAATTCTGCAGTTCATCTCAAATCAAAATTTCGGTGCTCTGTCTCTCTGTTTAAACCTACATGACCTTCTGCAAGAATACACAGATTAAACAGTCTGACAGTTAATAGGTGAAGTTGTTTCCTTATGCTATGGTAGAATTTCAATATCCTTAAACTACCCAAAGGAAAGATATCTTCTCATTCCTTTGACCTGAAACATTTTAGTGTCATTTTCTGTTTTGCAGTAGCACTGATGTGTTCCTTCATGTTGTGTGTCTGTGGCAACTTGTGTATACAAGGGGGAAAAGGATGAGCTGCGCTGAGTGCCATAAAACTGAAAGGGAGTGCAGAGAGATGCCTGAACAAATCAAAGTTCTTTTATTAAGCCCTCTTTACATAATTTCTTACAGCGAAAAGCATCTCTTTTAAGCTTGGATACACTTAGAATTTGCTGTTACCTTTCTTTCATTGTTTCTGCACCTATGTGGTACTGTGGCTGGCTTATTAGCTGCTTCAGCTTGTGAATAGCCAGTCTGTTCTTGCTTGCGGAGGGCTATAATTTCATTTCACCTTTACAAATATATTACTTTGACTTTAGTGAGAGGTCTGAGTAATCTCTCAGTGTTAGCTTTAATTAGTATTAGTTTTTGGTCATTTTCCCTAGTAAAACTTGTTTTGGTTTAACGTGAACTGTAATGTGCTTTGAATGCCTCCATGTCATTGCTTCAGAGATAAGAGTCCTTTTTTATGAAATGAGTCTCTTTACAGCTCATTGTTAAGATATTTCAGAAAACCTTAAAACCTTTTGGAAGAGCTGGCCTCTAGCTTTCTAAATGTAGCTAGGATGTAGCTTGGTAGCCTGAAGATCTTCCTAAGTATTTTTGTAAGTCAGTTTTACTTAAGTAATACAAGTAAAATAAACTTCTTAATGTTGATGTGTGAAATATTTGACCACCTTTACTTATCAGCAATACTAGGAAGGAACTTGACATGTGTCTCTGAAGGGGGTGGTGTATATTCCAAAATACTCTACAGATGTTGTTACTTTGAGGCATGCCTTGCAAACATTGACGGAACAAGGGGTAACGGCTTTAAGTTGGAGAAGATAAGATTTAGATTGGATATTAGGAACAAGTTCTTTACTCTGAGGGTGGTGGAACACTGGAACAGGTTGCTCAGGGAGGTGGTTGAGGCCCCTTCCCTGGAGATATTCAAGGTGAGGCTTGCTGAGGCCCTAGGCAACCTGGTCTAGTTGGGGGTGTCCCTGCGACTGCAGGGAGGTCGGACTAGATGACCTTTGGAGGTCCCTTCTGGCCCAGACCATTCTATGATTCTTTCCCATTTGTTTCATAGCTACCAGTATTTGTATTTTAAGGACAATGACCCCTCAGTTTGACTTTCATTTTGACAAAAGGATTTGTATTTTTGGTTCTTGCTCTATTTACAGCTGGTAACCTTTATATTATAAAACACAAGACAATACTTTTCTGCATCTTTTGGAAAAATATGGCATGAAGATAAGTTGTAAAGAGAAATGTCTAGCTCTGAAAGCAGGCTTAAAAAAACCTGAAGATATATATTTTTATGATGCTTAGCCTGTCCTGAACTGTAGGAAGCAGAAATATTTTGGAATTTATTTTATTAGCCTGAATATGTCTATTAATACAAAAGGATCTAAAACCATAAGGTCTATTATAGTCTGCAACAAGCAAGAGCTTGTTGTACAAAAGCACTTGCAAATGTTTCTTAAAACCCAGTAAAACCATAGGAAGTTCACATGGATCTAATACAGTGAATGTAGGAGAGAATAACATGAACTATTACTTTGTGTATTAGTACCTCTCAGGGGTGAGGAATGCTCTCTTCTGGAGAAGATGCTTCAGTATTTCTCTGCAGCAAAGAGTAAAATACAGTTTGTCTAAAAATCAGCTCATATAATGCATTTAATACACTCATTTTGTTGCTGTAAAGCCTCATATAGTAAAAGCAGTTGGGGATGACATAGGAAACCCAGATCAAGTCAGAAAGGTCTTTTTTTAAAGGTATATCTTACTATATGTAGTAAAAGAAAATGGTTCCTATTCCCCTCTCCCCACTTCATTGAAGTGCTGATCACTGTTTAAGGAGATAATTGTTATCAAGTTAATATAGTGAAGGTAGAATGAGAAAAAAAAAAAAAAACCAACACAAAAAACAACAAAACAAAGCAAAACAAAAAACCAAGGGACAGAATAAATTGCCAACTTTGCTGCCATATGTCAGCAGTCTTAAGAGCCTCCTGGATGGACTAAATTCCAATCTGTTGGCTTCAGACACAGTGGCGCATTACTGACATGAAATGATCCCACAAAGTGAAATTTCATGAGGAATAAGGGACCATGTTGCCATTCAGGCTGATGTCTTTGCTGCCAATGGAGCATGCAGGTATTACTGTTCAGTAGGAAAGTGGTCTGTCTCCCTTAAATAAAGCTCTGCAATAAATCGGTAATGATGACATGATTAGTCTTAGAGGTGCTTACAAGTGAGGCAATGGTTTTCAGAGTGTCATGATGTACTCAGATCTCTACTAAGTAATTTAGAATTGTTAATTATAGATGCTGTGACACCTTGCAGCTGTTGCAGTCAGCTTTTGCACTTGCCTACTTTTGCACTGTTAAGAAAAGCTTTTTTTTTTGTTGTTATTCTTTCATTCAGAGCTGGCTATTGCTTTAGGATACAAAACACTTACCTACTTCAACAGAGAAAGTGTTTTTCTTAATTTACCAGCTATTCTGCCTGTGATTATGGCAGATCTTGAGCTATATGAGACTTAATCCAAAGAATAATTTCATGTTTGCTCTAAAGACAAGGAAGATCTAAAGGAATAATATTACATGTTAGATTTAAATTTATTAAGGTTGTTAATCTCTACTGAAAACATCGCACTGATCTCTTTTGCTTGCTTTTACATTTTTAATGGATTATATTTTAATATTTCTGTGCTGTAACTTTGAAAAACTTGAGTACTTTAAAATATCATGCATCCAAGCACAATTCTTAAAAATTATTTTAAGTTTTAACAAGGGTACTTGAATGCTTCTGACAATCTAGAAGCAGAGAAATTGGAAAAACTTTCTCATGACTGAACAAAACAGCGAAATTATTCCAGGATATTTAAGTGGCTTCCCCTCTGTTTGACACCAATGCATGTGGATTTTTCACTTCTTGGTATGCTGCTCTGCCCTGTGGTTTTTAGCCAAGTGATATCTGAATCATCACAGAATAATTTACAGAAAAGGGGCTATTGTGAATAACTTGGTTTTATTTTTATTATTTATTTTTGGGGTTTTGTTAGTGATTGAAATGATAATAACACTGTATGTCAAACGCATTCATATTTCACACAGTATATGAGGGCATGAGCTCTACATTCACTGAAAAAGCTGGCAAATAATTCCTTCATTAGTTAAGTGTATTGCAGGGAGAGACTTCAGAAAAGCTTCACTGGCACTAGTAAGAATGTAAAGTTACAACTACTTGGCAGTGACAGTGGAAGGATAAATGGAAAAATAGGAAAAGAAAGTATCAGATGAAAATTATAGCTAATTATATTGTCTTTGTGTGGTGGGGTTAAAACATACTTTCCAAAACATCCATGTTTTCCAGTGGTCTTTCACCATTGCCACCAGTGGGAGCTGTGCTGCTGTTACCTTAAAGCATAGATTTGTACTCTTTTTATTTTTTAAACCTTGTGCATCATGAGTCAAAGGTATCCTTCAAAAGAGACATATTTATGATGCTCACTTCAGAAGAGCTGGGGTCCAGCAGGTTTGCTGCACAGAGGTTTCACAGGTGCAGTCATATAGTCCACAGCCAAAAGTGTCTCATGAGCTGTCCTATAGTAGGATTGAGTCTGACCCCGTATTCTCATTGCTCTACAGCTGGTTAACAAGACTTCAGGCTTAGCCAAATCAAAAATGGTTCACTTCTGTTCTGAATGTAAGAATTTGACTCTGCTTCCCAAAGATGGCAAATATTGCCATACTTTACTATGAAACTGTCAAGATGGAAGGAAGGTATTTTATGGGTTTGGTTTGATAGGTTGCACCCTGTTCTTCGTGTAGGAAGGAAGGGCTGCTGAAGGTCAGAGGCAACTGAATTAGCAAAAGGTGCTAATGTGGCATTAAAAACACAGGATGGGAACTTGCTTTCTTTTGGTATAGTGTCACTCAGTCTGGGTACAGGAATCAAGTAAATGCTACTAGAAATCAGTACTTTTAAAGAAAAGAGAGTTCAGAAATATTAACTGAGACCTTGTTGTTCTGGCTTCATTTTTTTTTTTTTTTTTTAATCTGAACAGTGAGATAATACTTCTCATCTTCTAGTGAGCCCCCGCATGCTTTTGCACAATCATAATAAAGTAAAATCCTCTGGTCAGAAATAGCTTTGCAAAGTATTAAGATAAACACGTATGTATTTGCCTGGTGTTGACTGGAGGATTAGTGATTTGTTTCTTTGTAAAACTCTACACTGAGCTCTTAATTAAGCTTACCAGGCACAAGTGCACTTCAGGTGATCCAGACGACCTTTAAAGGGCCTGCAGCAGATGGTGGAAAGTCTGTGTTCCGTGCAGTATTCTGCTGTTTTGTCTGTTAAATAAGTATCTAATTACTCCCAGTCTTATCTTATTTCAACACAGTGTCACTAAATTACTTACATGGCTGTAAGTAGGGTAATCCGTTGCCAATCCGATAAGCTTTTAGCTTGACTTTTTGGGAAGTAAACTTGCACCTGATGAGAATTTTCTTTTGAGCAGACAAGAGTGTCTTCCAGTACTTTGCAGAGGCACTTTACAAGATCAGTCACTGTCTTTCCCACATAGGTTTTCTTTCAGCTCTTCCAAATAAATTGCCTGTGACAAATTTAGATTTTTTGTTTAAAAAAAGTTTGTTTCTTGAGGGTAAAATGGCTTTTATTTGTGATGTTTTACACTGTGATGGGTAAGGGGATGCAAGCACTTCTGAAACAGTGTCATCAACTCTTTGCGGACACCAAAACATTCTCCTATTTTTTTTTTTTTTGAACTGCTGTCCACATCAGGAAGAATGACTATTCTGTAAAGCATCACTTAAGCAGGTGGTTGAGTCACCCAAAGTTAATTTCTTCTTCAGTATTGTCTTGAAGAGATTTAAGGTGTGAAGCTTGGCAAGTTTTTATTGGAGTCAGTTTCTAGATTTTTCCTCACCTATGACTCTTTTTCAGGTGTTTTTTTTTCAGTTTTTCAGATGGTATGTGAAAAGCTTGACAACACTGGGGAGGCTGTCTCTCCTCCTCTCAGCCTTCCTTAAGTGTCCCCTTTGCAGATTAGCACACCTTCCAGCTTTCAGAGGAGGGATGTTTGCCATTAAAGAAAAAAAAAAGGTAATATATTGCTCATATGCACCCTCATCCATTGGAAACAGGGCAGATGTCCTCTGATTGAAAAAAATATCCGTAACTTCTGGTCTCCAAATAGTACACCTTTGCTATCTAGTCCTATCTTCAAAATGTGCTCTGACTGTTACTGTACTGTATGCCCATGCAAGCTGCAAGCTCTGTTGTCTTTCTCCTTTGTTTTTGAATGAGCTTGTTTCATCAGAAACAGATATTCAATTAAAATTGTGTGAAAAGCACTTGATTCAGTCATAACTGATATTTCTGACAGACATGGCTGGTGCCTGTTTTGGACTTCTGGAGAAAGGAAGCTGTGCTATTGTTACTTTAATCTCTGAGTGCTTACATCTTGGTACCCTGCAATGTTCTGTCATAACTGCATGACAATCTGTGGTTTAAAGGTAGGTGGTCTCCTTTTGGTCTCCCTGTGTCCACTAGAGAAGTGAAGTGCTCCATCCTATTGAGCCGAGTACCACTGCAGCTGCTGCTTCCCTTGCTCTTCTACTTTTGTACAGCAGAGTAATTTCTCCCGTGATTTCCACCCTGGATGACAGGAGATGATGTCCTTTGAAAACTAAGGTTTAGGTCCAGACTATTGTTCTTTAAGTTAGATGAGATAATATAATGCTGTCCTCTGGCCTTAAAAAAAATAATAATAATAAAAGAAAATGTATATAGCTCTAACCAGTGAAGAGAAAATGTCTTATCTTATTCGTGTAATTTTAGTTATTGTCCTTAATCTAATTTTCAGAACCAAACACAGGAAAAAAGCTCACGAGCAGCCTAATAACCTTTTTCAGTCTCTGAGTTCCCATAAATAGTTTACAAACTAATTGTCTTTAAAATAGAAAAACCTGTTACTGAGGGCAAGATGTTTAATGTGTTTCTGGTAAATATGCAATTTAATCTAATAGCAGTGTTCTTAGCTCTTAATATCCATGGATGACCTGTTTGGCACAAGCATCTGAAAGCAGAGCTGTCCTATTAACCTGCCAGGGTATCTGTTAGCCTCATTTTGAGAGCAATTTGGAAGGGCTGGAAGAAGATCACTGTAAGCATCATAGCATGATGCCAGGGAAGTATTACCATGAGCATACTTTCAGCTTTTACTGCATGATCAATTGTTAAAAAGGTCATTTTTTTATGTTTTTGCATTGCAAATCATACCAAGTTAAATAACAACATTTTGCCTCCCTGGAATATGCTGTTGTTAATTTTTGTTAATCTGGATAGAAGCTCCAGCTGCAGAATTTGAGCTTTGTCTCTTTCTGTGGGTTACAAGCCACCTGAAGGGTACTTTTTCCCTTCAAATACAATCCTTTCCTGACTTTCAGTGAGGTCTCCTCTTTTTAAAATATCTATGATATGTATATAATCTATGATGCATAATATTGATATCTAAAATATCTATATAAAATATTTATCTATCTATATGGGCACTAGAGGTGTTAGTGCAAACACCGGTGGCTGTGGAAATGCTTTAGTGGAGGTGTGCCCTGAAGTCCCTGCCATTGCCCTGTAATCACTGAGTGTAGCTAAGGATGCAGTGAAATGAAAAGTAGCTGTGCCACCTGGGAGTGGTGAGTGACGGCTACACAACAAGGTTTGAGGAAAGCCTAAGGACTGCCTGGCTGTGTTATCTGTATCGCTCCATGCTGTGCCATGTTTAAAGACATTCTATTTCTTGTCTCATATGGAAGAGTCATATTTTCATGGCTTTTATCTGTCTTGAGATGGGAATAATCATACTGAATCAGACTTCTGTCACAAAGTGCAGTATTTTGCCTCCAGCACATACAAATTTTTGAGGAAGATGTAAGAAACCATGCAGCATTTGAGGGCAGTGTCCTTCAGGCGTTACATTTTTGGGGGTTGCCAACCCTGTGCCCAATGGTGTGGCTGAGGAGCTGAGGGTTCTATAGGTGCAGTGGGGTGCCTGTGTGTCCCCCAGCCCTGTGCCTTTACTCATTCCTCTGGTCTTTATTTGCTGAGCTGAGGGTGAAAGCTCACAACCCATTCCCTTAGCACCACTCGTTATTTTCTGTGTTTTCAGCACAGCTCTCTTAAATCTCCCATGTAAAATGATCAACTTTATTTCTGAAGTAGTCGATCAGTAACCATTTTGAACCTTTTATCTATGGCTCTCCATTTCCTTAATCACCCTCGTTCATACAATTGGCCTTTACATCTCAGGTTCAGTATCTATAGTATATGATTTTTCTCCTCCCCACCTTCCCACCTCATTTTTCTCCTTCCCACCTCCCCTCTCCCACCTTACCTAACTTCAGTTAACCTGTTTTAATACCCCTGAAAAAATCATATCCATGTAAACCTATTATTCAGAGATTTTCTGTTGTTGTTTATAGAGATAGTTTTCATAGCTTGAGCTAAAGCAAATGTATAATTTAATTTTCTATTTAGAACTGCTGCTACAGGGTGTTAAATGGTTGCTGCTATAATAAAACTGCACCAAATGTAGTAATGAATTTAACAGCCATATATGCACCATAGTAGAGCATAACAAGTCAATTTAGGGTTTGATCTCAGAAAACACTGAGTGATTTGTTTTGCCTTTTTGTTTTGTTTTGTTTAAAAAAAAAAAGCATTCACAATTCACAGCTGCAAACTACCCTTTCTTACCATGTGGTTCCAGGAATTAGCTAAATGTTTATGCATGAGTTTCAGGACTTATTAGCAACTGCAAGAACTTGGGTTTTTTGGTTTTTTTTTTTGTTTTTTTTTTTGTTTTGTTTTGTTTTTTTTTCCTAAGCTAAAGCTTCAGAGCAAAGTAGCAGAAGTAAGCTTTTTTTTTGTTCTGAAATATTTTCAAACTGTGCAAGCAGTGTGATTTAAAAATATCTCTTCCTCAGGTGATAATCTCAGGCAATGTATACTAGAATAATCACAATGTACTTTTGTCAATGGACTTTTCTTGTGTTTAGTTTTTAATTTTCTTTAGCTATCTCAGGCTTTGAAGAAAAGTTAGAATACCTGAATACTTAATTCAATTGTTCAGGGCTTCTCTGAATACAACTGAATACTAAAATGAGAAGAAAAGTACACATGCATTGAAATTATGAGAGGTTCTTTATGATCCTAAACAGAAGTTCATTACAAGTTGAAAGCAGTGGGGAAAACCTTGTTGTTGTCTATGTTGTGGAAACAATGCTTTAGACTTACAGATAGTGGTATTTTTGGTTTGTGGGTCTTCTAACATCATGTTATGTGCTCACAATTTCTGTATTAGAGACTTACTTTTTTTAACATGTGAGCTGTTATTCGAGTATCATGTAGTAACTACATATTTCATAAATGAAGTGAAATATACTTGGAGGCACATCCTAACCATAGCTTTAGTCAAAAATATCAGCATCCATTTCCATCCACAGGCTAAGAAATGAGATGCATGTTAAATGGTACATTTCTAGACCGGCACATGGAGTTTATAATTTGGGAATAAATCTCAGAATTCATCTTTTCCAGTACAGAACAAACATTTTCTCTTCAGCTGTCTGAGAACATCAGCAAAAGGTAAGTGACCGATAAAACAGTTGTTTATAAAAGATTTTTTGTTCTTTGAAGTATGAAAAGATCCTCAGCAAATTGCAGTTTATGCAGTATATACATGTGTGGCTATGTTTTTTGCACTACAATTTTCAGTCCTGTTGTGAAGAAAGGAGTATCTGTATCATGTTCAAGAGAGAATTTCCAGGTGCAAATCCCATTTGGCTGTTAGTCCTGCTTTTGTCATTCTCAACAATGGCAGTTATTATACTATCAATTATATTAGGAGGAGAAGTTGTTATATATCCTTTTTACAGTAATGACTTCATAACAAAAGCCAAAATCTCGTTCAGTTCCCTGACTGAATGAATAATTAAGGAAAAAAGTTAATACAGTTTTCATAAATTGTACTGTTTTTTTTAGGAACAGCAAATGCTAAGTGAGTCTTGCTGACAGTGACAGGCCTTTCAATTCTAGCCAACAATATGGAGACTTATCTGCATATCATAGAAGTCAACATTGCAGAATTTTCCTATACAGTAAATGATACATATCTGGTCACAAAAAACGTATGGGTTTTAAGCACCTCTGATAAATACCGTGTTTTGTATACAGTAACAGAGGCAAAGTCTAAATTCCCTTTTGAGATGTAGAACTAGTTAATTGCTCTGATTCATACCAGGAGTATTTGGCTTCATCCATTGCCTGAAAAACCTAAGACTTACTTCTGGGAACTGCAACAACTTAGAGCAGCATTAGTCTCCAACAGGGTCTTGGCAAAAGTTGTCAAAAGACTAGAGTAGCCCCGGTGTGTCTGAGGTACCTTCTCAGATGTGCCATGAAGATGTGCCTGAAGCTGCCAGAAATCCCACTGGAGAGAAGAGGCTAAGAAATCCTGCAGAATTCCATGTTTTCTTGGTTTTCCAGTACAAGTGGTCACACTTCTCACCTCTTGCCAACTTGGGCAGGTCCTGGGGCTGCCTGTGTACTTCTGCAAGATTGTCAGCAATGTCCAAGATTAAAGCTCTATTCTCTTTAGGTTTCCTCTTAAAAGTAGTTTAGGAGGTAGATGATCGGTGTTAGAATGTGATTGAGGGTTAATTTGAAAGGTGCTTCTTTTCTGGTGTTATGATTTATATTAATTCTTTTACACTGATTTCTATCCTTATCTTAGATCTATAGGTAAAGATACGTTGGCTAAAACTTAAAAATGTTTACTATCAAGGGTCTCACTTAACAGGCTGTTTTTCAGAGAAGAATAATTAGTTCACTGTCTGTCCATTACTTTGCTTGCAAGGAAGATTAATGTGATTTTTGTGTTCAGTCATGACAGGGGAATAGTTGTTTTCTATTGATAACTCAGCTCAGGATTCTTCCCTACTTGATCTTGGAATGCTTGTTTCTGGAAGGCAGGGAGAATGATAATTTACAAAATTATGAAAATACTCATTGATAGTTGTACAGTAATACTGAATTTGTGATGGAGCTGAATGATATTTTGTCTTGTTTTGTTTTGAAATGTAAGAAAATTTCCACTTTTTTTTTCAAAATACACAAAAAGAGATGCCTCCTGTACCATACACTCCTCTATTAAAAGAAATACAAATTTATAGTTTAAACAGTAACATCCCACTTCACTTGGAAAATGATGGAAAACCTGGAAAGAAGGCAAAAAGCATCCTGTTAGACACAAAATTACATTGCTGCGTGGAAAATGTGATGGTCTGGCTATGGGTTTGTTAAATTTTCCCGTGTAGTTAAAAAAACCCTTAAGTTCCAGTTTGCTTGCTGTGGGATTGATACCTGAAACATGACATTATCAGGATGAAGTAGGAAAGGCTCATCATTCCCTCTGTCATTGTCATGTGAATGGGAAGAGATGGAACTTCAGGAGTTGATAGATTATAACGAGAGAATGCCTGAGCTCCAAGCAAAAATGGGGTGCACAGAATATGCTGGGGTTTCTTTCCCGGGCTCACCAGCTCTTTGTACTGGGATTTGCTGCAGGGAGCACAGAAAAGCACTGAAGATGGCTACATTTTAATGAAGTCCTGGTGTAAAAGCCATTCTAATTATAAAATTGTTTCATGGAATTTGCAAGTGTCATATAAATGATCACCCTCACCCAAAGGCTGTTTGCATCAATACGCACATGAGCAAAGGTGTTCTTTTGTTAGCTTATATCTTTATACAGCAATTGTACAAATCTTAATCATAAAGATGATATTTTGCCAAGCAGCTGTAAGGTACTCTCAGCCACCACTCAACTGCTTTAAGTTGCTGCATATCTTTATAACAGTCATGAAATAAAATAGCTGAGATGAAAATGTGGCATGATAAATGTGCACCCCAGCAGCAGGTGAGGGAAGAAGCAGAATATACTTGAAAGCAGGAAGAATAATACATCAGAAAAGACTTTACTCATACAGTTTGGCAATTATTTTATTTTAACTATTTTTGAGAATGGCTGTAAGTGCCCAGTGTTTTTCACCTTTCCCTTTAATAACACCCAAACATATGAGATTCGAACATACTTTTTCTAGTGAATTAAGTAGAAGGGGCACAGGAAACAATGTAGCATATGATGCCCCAATTTCTCTGATATACCTCTAAAATATGTATGTTCATGCATGACATGCATGTGCACTATTCTGAAGTTAAAATGTTCCACTTTGTAAATGATTAATCATCTTTCCATTCCTGTGTCAGATTTGTCTGAGCCGTGTGTGACAAGGAAACCATGACTATGATAATAGTTAGGGGAGAAATAAGTTGATAATCACTTCTGAAGGACAGAAGGGATGCAGACTTGAATAACTCCTGGAAAACTCCAGTATTCTCCCAAGCATTTCAATACGGTGTGACATAATTAACAAATTTAAGTACATTTTGGCTTAATATGCTACTTAGGATCTGGAGGCTATATTTATTTTCCAAAGAATTTTAAGCCCTTTGAGTAATTTCTATGGGACCTGCAATTTGTTTCTCCAAAGTACTGAAGAATTGTTTTCTCTGAAAAAGCAGCTCAGTCAAGATGTTAGGAGCGGCCTATCACAGTCAGTTTAATCATTATACCAAGGAAATTTCAAGGAGCTGTGGCCTCTGTGCAATGTGAAACAGCTCAGAACAAGACATTAAGCTGTAAAAAGGGTGTGGAGGGCACTAAAGTCACCTCGCAAGAAGTAGAGCCTTCTTCAAGCATTTGTACCTGGGTAAAAAAGGGTAAGGGCTGTCCAAGGCCATGGTCAACTGCTCTTCCCTTTGCTCTCCCAACAGAGATGGGGCTGCTCACGGTGACTCTGCAGGCAGTTTTTGGAGTGTCTCTTTGATGCTCTGTAAGTTCTTTTTTTGAAGCCATGGAAACCTTCCAAATTCCTTAATTAGTAACTGACATTTTCCATCTCACTGGTCCGAGCAGCTGCTTGTAACCCAAGTCTCTCTTCTGCTACAAGTACTTCTACTTTCCACTGTGTACAGCAATCTCTATTAGAAAATTAGTCCTCTTATAGGGAGACATTTTCATTAATTTATCCATTTATCTCCTGTTCTTGCCTTGACTTGTGCCTCACTTTACTTTTTGCCTCTTGTTTTTTTTTTGTTTTGGGGGTGTGTGCATGTGGGGATGTATGCTGGTCATGACATTGCAACTTGGGCAGCGTCCATTGTAGACACAGGAGCTATTTTCTGTGTCACACTCTCTGAAAGGCTCCAGAATGTGAAAAATTACAGCTTCGGAAGCAGACAGAAATAAAGGAAACATTGAATGCAAAAAAGGACTTTCTCGCTCCATCTCACCAAAAGACCCATGCCTTCTGACAGTGGTATTGGGGCAGCAGATGGTAAAGTGCGAACAGCATGGGAAGTCATCAGCAATCCCTGGAAAGTGTGTTTCAGGAAGCTGTGTGGCAAATCAGGGGACATTACTGATAGTACAGAGTGCAAGGCAATCATCTGCGTAGCCATAAAACAACCTTCACCTTTTCTGGCGGAGGCTGACACCACAGTAAACAACCTCAAACTGGGAAAGGCACATGGTAAACGTTACAGATGAAGTCATAAAAGTCTGGCAGCCATGCAGTTCATGACCTTCATAAAATCTGTGAAGAGGCAAACGGGAAGCCAGGGACTGGCCAAAGTACCAGTGCAAATCAATCTACCTTTCACCATCTCAGGGAAAAAAAAAAGCAGAACTGCAAGACCTGCTGAGCAGATCTCTTTTCAAACAAAGATAATGTGCTGCCACATGTTACTGGAACTTGCAAAGCAAGATGGGGTCCAAGAAGATTGAACCAGTTGAAGACTTGTAGAGGAGGAGAAAAAGAATATTATTTTTTTTAACTTGAGGTATCAGCAAGCCTGGAGTAATTCACTCATTTTCATTACTTTCATTTCAGTGCTCACTGTTTTCAAAAGGTAAAACAAAGCGGGTCATCTGCAGTGCTCTTAAAACATCAGGCCCATTTCATTGCATATACAAGTAGGTCCTTTGCTGGGGTAAACACAGTCAGACAACTTGTGTGTCCAATGCCAACATACATTCACTGTGCAGTGGTCTTCCCTTTCTTATCTTGTAGCGGTGTCTCAGGCTCTCCAGGCAGATAACTGAGACAGTCTGTCTATGATTTTTAAGCAAACTTTACAACCACCACCTGGAAATACATACTAGATGGGTTTGGAGCTGAGTGAACATGTCTTTTGTCTCCATGTCTTGGAGGTTGGACTTTGTTTCGCTCTGGTTCTTTTTCTTGCTTTTGTCTTTTTATTTTCACTCCCTTTCTCTGTCCCCAGGGACAGGAATTAGCAATACTGCAATGAATTTAAGTGAATTGAATGGTCTCTGCAGGTGGCAGGGTCAGTACTGTGTGATACAGGGCCGGGCAAAAAGGAAGGAACAGAGGAGAGCACCCTTCTTGCAGTATTAACAAGTTATTAGAGGAAACCACATCTTGATCAGCTGTGATTTCATTTTGGCTTTGATTTTTCTCTGAAACTCTGGAGGAAGTAGTTGTTAAGCCTGCCACTGGACAGGGGGGTAAAAATTGGACTTTGTGGTTTTCTATGACTTTCTGGGCTATGATCTACTCTTGGAAGATTAGCAATTGCACACTTCTGTAATCCCCGAGTTGCTGGTGATATGAACCTTTAGTACTTCTCTCAGACGGGAATAGGATAAGTCTTGTCTTACAACGTAGTAGTTCCTGCACAGGGATATGAAACTTCATCTCTCTGGTTGAACTGAACCTGCTCGTTAAGTGATCCTGTGGGGAAAAAGTTGCTGAGCAATTTGTTGAGAGGAAAGACAAAACCTCACAATTAACTTTCAGGGGATCATGGGTTTTGGCTCTTGGCCATAAGTGTTTAACAGTAGGTCAAGCCTGATAGAGCTGCTTCTCTGCCCAGAGCTGAACTGTAAATCAAATCTACTTCTCTTTGACAACTTAATTTTGACTTCAGGCTTGGGGACAAATCACAAAGGAATACTAGTAATTGTGCAACAGCTGTCACAGGAGGGGAAAAAAACCCTGGATTTTAAGTCATGGTGTGCTACTTCAGGAAGCATACAACTTGCAAATGGGGCCCTGGAGCAGAATTGTTCCTTTTTCTGAGTTTTCTTTCATAAAAGAAAAGCCAAGTAGTTGTCGAACTAGACAGTCACTCCGCAGATGTTTGCTTGGCTGCAGCTATAACAGTTCTGGAAGTAAGGGAACATATCTTGTGTGCTGTGTACACAATTCAAATGACATGTTTAACTCGTCAAGAAAAAGGATTTTGAGCATAAGGCAAAATCAGTAAAATGGGTGTTCTGGGACATCTTTGGTAACAAGACCAAGCTTCCATGAAAAAGAAGGAGGGGTGGAAGGGGGTGGGGTGGGTGGAAGAAGGTTTTTGCATCTCTGGGTTTGGAGGTGATGAGAAAGATGAAACTGAACTCACAGAGTTGCTTCTTCTCAGGCTGAAGTATACAGACATGATCGTCCTTTCAAAGTGGGAAGGAAAGGCAAGGTTTTGCTGCCAGTGGGGAGACATAAAATACTTCTGTGAATTAAAAGAGCATTTGCTGTGGTAACTGGCAGGGAGCTGCAGAAAGAAGAGAACAAGTAGAAGTTGAGCTGGAAACACGAACTGTTAGAAATAGAAGGCTGAAGATCAAGTTGAATCAAAGCTTACCAAATGCTTCAAATTTAAATTGTAAAGGAAAAAAGAAAGGAAAGACCCAAATCCTTCCTTCTCTCAGTCAGCTCTTTGCTTTCCATGTTCATCTTGTTCTTCATTCAGAACTCTTTGTTCTCCTGAATAACAATCCATTCAGGCTGAATTACTGTCCTTAGGAGCAGCTCTGGCTCTGCCTCTAGTCCTTTAGCTGTTAAATAAGCCATAAATTGGGTAACCTGGTTTCTTGTTAGTACTTGACCATAATAGAGAAAACACCGTCGTACTGAGACTGATTCTAGCAGACCATCATGACCTAAGGAAGCAAAAGGAGAAATGGAAGTTTGTGAATGGATAATTGCCATGAGGCTGGAAATAGTTGACATAGTCAAAGATAGATGTGAAATTATTTTTCTCTCATCTTTACGCAGGAAAATTCGTCTTGCCCACATATAGTGGAGCAGCTTTGAAGCAGCTTTTTATATGCTATATAAATATGTATGAAAAATTGTTTATGACAAGATTAATCCTTTTTGCATCTAAGTCTTTCAGGAGGCCTCCAAATGCATTTCAAATGCCAATCAAAATATTTATACCTCTACTTGAACTTTTTATAACCTCCCTTCAATAAAGAGGGAGGGAAAATAGCACTTAGAACAAAATATTGGCTCCAGTTGCATTGCTAAATTTGAACCCTTCCTGCTTCTGCCTCTTACAGCAGTGTCTATACTATACAAAGTTCTCCATGGGTTTTTAATTTCTTTCACTTTCTCTGGTCTTTGCAGTAGGTAATACTGACATGCAGCTCTTATCCAAGTGCCTTTTTTCCTAAATTAGGGCAATGTTATATCTCTTCTCCCTGGCTGTGCTTACATTCTTGTTTTCCAAGTTTGTTTGAACTAGTTCCCAAAGAGCCTTCGAATGTGCTAGCTGCATAGAATATATTACTTTGCCATCTGTTTCAGGAAAGACACTTCTCCCATTGCACTCCTATCCTGTAATTATTTAGACTCTACAGTGAACTCTTCAGACCACAGGTATTTATAGCCTTGTAACCATACTTCCTTTTGTTTCAGCAGGGATACACAGGGAAAATTTTTTCTTCAGCTTTTGCAATGCTTTTTCTTAGCACTCTGATAGTTCAAGTTTAATATTAGCGTAATCTTCACAAACAAACATCACTAGTTACATGTTGAGGAAGAATTATGTAGAACTCAAATAAAAAATTTGATTTTAGGTCTAGCTCACGTCATAGAAAAAATTGATATGGGGTTCAGCCCTTGCAAAAAAAGCGGGTTAGTACAAGTCAGCATATTCCCACTAGCACCTTCAGAGGGAAGATCATTCTTATGATATCTGAACTCATGCTAGACTACCCAAGATTTTGTAAGAAAAAAATTATTGTTTTTGGAACTAAATATTAAATTAAAACATACTGCTCTGGGCAGTCTTACAAATTTTAGTTCACTGGTTCTCAGCAGCAGATGGATTCACTGTTAATGTCGCACCTATTGTTATGATTATTTTCAACAATTATTTATAGTATACCAAAAAGACATTGTCAAAAAAAAATTAGCTCACCTTGCAAAGTTAGAGAATCAGAACATATTCAAGGTATGCATAGCTAGTGACTTTTTTTCTTCTTTCCTGTCTCAGTGGAGTGTGGAGGGAGCTCAATATTGACTTAATTTTCCATCTACATAAGGGCTGTAAATTAAGATTGGATACCTTCAAGCATGATATTTGGAAGTAACTATATACTATACTAGTAGGTTGGTATATAATAAAGGCATGCTAAGGCTATAGATATTCATAGAAATTAAATCAAATTCACTTCTTATAAGTAAAGAATAAATCAGTTACTGCATGCCAGTAACTGATTTATTCTGATTTGTTCACTATTGGCGTTAATGTAATGAGGATGTACTTTGTCTGTAATGCTCCAGTTAGGTCACAAATGTCTTGTGTTGCTGCAGGAATTGACTGATTATTATAGGCCAGCTTCTAAGTTCCTACTAATCTGCACAGGTTTACCAAAAGTAACAGAAGAATATTGATTGAGGCTAACAATGCCATATGTTTGTTCCCTGTTGAGCTATGATGCTTTGATGTGGATCAAGAATGCGAGTCCTGGATCTGATTCGCTAGTTTTTAGTGAAGAGCAGAAAAAACCTCTGGCCTCTTTCCTGCCTTGATGCCATCTGAAGATTTATCACACTTTGTTAGCATTGTATCCATCTGTTGTATTCAACTACCTTTAGATAGCAATCATTTTCAAAATCATGGTTTAATCAATTTTATTTTAAAGAACCTCACATGTTGTTAAGAGAACATCACAAATTGGCTTTCAAATATTTTGTTTGTATGAATGTTCTCAACATTAAGGCCTTCATGTCTGATACTGAGCAGAGGCTTTTTTATTTTTTCATTCTTCACTGTAATGCTTTGCATTATTACTAGTCATGACTAATTTGCATTTAGCTGAATAAGGGGAAAGATATTGGCACCTGTATGCAGCTGTGCCATAGGACCTGAAAGTAAAGAAGCACAAGCTAAAATGTGTTTGTTTGTACTTTGGTAGCAAGGTGGCTCCAGGAAGGGAATATTGTTATTCACCTTGGTTAAGGATGGAGACCCTGGAAAAGATGAAGTATAGGGTGCCCATCATTATCAGTATGATTACTTGTAGTTGGGATCTCACCTATGTTATGCTAAAGGCATCTTTCTTTTGACAAATGAGCTGCAGTCTGGGCTCTTGCAAATCTGAATGCTTTGCACCAAATTTCTAATTAGGAGTAACAACTCCAAGCAATTCTTTTCTGTGTTATACCCTTGAATTTATTGTTAGCTTTCAGTGATTGCTACAGAGCAAGAGAAAATGGCAGTTGGGAATCATGGGGTGGGTAAAAAGCTCTTAGTTTTTTATTAGCCACTCTCAGCAGATTTACATACAAGTAATTTTTTTCAGTTTTTATTGTGTGTATTCATGGAGGAAAAAAGGCTTGGAAGTCGAGTCTAGATTTTCAAAAAATAAATGTAGGGAGAAAACTTACTGGTAAGTGTTGAATCAAAGATAAAGATACCAACAGGAACCAGCAGTGTTGTGGAAAGAAAGGTGAAAGCTTGGGTGCTTGCAGTTAGGCAAGGAAAGAAGGTGATTTGGCACAATACTCTGTGTTAGTCTGATGCAGTCTGTGTATTTGCGTTTTTTGGGGAGTATTTGATAGGAGTTGTAAATTTGATACTGAAATAATTCAAGTATGAAATATCTAAAACCTGACTGTGTATAATAAGGCATGCCAGAACCAGATCCACTTCTCCATATATTTCTGAAAATGTAAATAGCACTGCAAAACCAACTCAATCAAAATTCTTCACTAGGTAGCAACCACTCCAGTGTACAATAAACAGTTTGTTAGTTGAGAAATTGTTTGGTTTTGGCTGTTTTGGAACCACATTATTTCCTGTGAGGTGTTAACAGCACACCTCTGGCATGAATCCAATAATAGATTTATTGGTATAATCTAGCCTTGTAACATTTAAGTAATAGTGGTTAATACAAGTAATTTGCCTAGTAAAATATACTATGAACACATTAATCCATATATCCTAAGGCTTAATTTAAAAGAAAAATAGTACTCTACAGTGTTGATGGGGTTTTAACAAATAAAAATCAGTTTTAAAGAAAGTTATGTATTGTACATTCAGAAGGAAGCAAAGTGTAGGATTTTATCAGAGAGCCCTGTCCCATTTATTCTTTCCCCGCCCCCTTCCATTGTTCAACACGAACACAAAATTAGTTACTATACATTGATCAGTAGTATTGAGGCTGAAACATTGCAGCTCTTTCTATGGATAACCATAGAAAAGCCTAGGTGGTAAGGGAGAACTGGACATCACCCGATCCAGCGTTTTTCTAAAAACACAACCTTAAATGGGGTTATTCATGGTCCAAGTCTAGATTATTTCCAGTAAGGGAGATTTCACTGCTATCTGACCAGATTCAACCCTTTCTGATCTCAGAGTACTTTTTGTTGCTCATCTAGATCAATCTCTTAGTTAGCTAGTACTGAGAAGACCTAAAAACTTAGAAGTTAAAAGCGAAGTGTAAGGAAGAGGTTAGGATTTTCTATCAGAAAATGTTCCTGGAACATACTTTTTATTTTTACATCCTTCAGAAGTGTTTTCCAGCTTATTCTTAAGATTTGCTCTAGAGAGCAAATTGAAATACCTTTTTAATAACTTTCTAATTTTCCTATTTAGAAAGTCATAGAAATGGATTGGCTTTAAGTTTTATTGGAAACATGCTCAAGGGCAGTGTGTTCGGTGCCAAGGTTATCCACTCGTTCAAGAGTTCCTGAAATTTCCCTTTGAATCAGAGGTAACTATCACTGCTATAAAAGAAAAAGGAAGCATACTTGATGTCCACCTTAGTTCTCCACTGGTGTTTCCAAAATGACAGCCTCGAGCCAGTCCTGGCACTTCCCATGCACAGATGTTCTGCACAGAGTTTTCTCTCTTTGGTTGCTCGTGTGAAGAAATGATCTTTCATTGAATTTGGTATCTGTGCAACTTGTACCCCGACGTCCTTTATTTGTGCACAAAGTAGCTGTGCTCTGGGTAGCAGCAGTGAAAACTTCTCTGTGTGTGCCTGTGTGCCAGTAGCTCAGCTTCAAAGAACTGTCTATAAGAAAGAAGTCAGGATTCTGACTTCTGAATTTTGCAGAAGCAGCTGCAAAATGCGGGATGCTCCCAGGGCCAGGATGTAGGAAGTCATGTCAATGTTTTCAGGTTCTTTTGTTGTTTGGGGGTTTTGGGTTTTTTTTTTTGGTTTTGGGTTGTTTTTTTGTTGTTGTTTTTTTTTTAATAAAGAAAGATAAAAATAAAAGGAGAGAGAAGGAAAAAAAAAAGTGTGTGTGTGAAATTTGAGTAATCCAGAGGGCAGTAGGAAGCTTAATGAGAAAAGTTATGAGTTTAGGGTGTTTTTTCCAATAATTTTATAAACTTAAATGGATCCACTTGCTTTGTTACTGTGGGTCTGCCATAGCTATCAGGAAATTATTAATGATTTTACACCTGCCTTATAAACAGGAGGCATTTTTTCTCTATTTACTGATGTGTTTTACAATTTTCTACCTGAAAACTGTATCACTTCCAGACTATTAGGTAATATCTCCTTTGAAATAAATAGTCAAAGAAAGAATCCTTTCCTCTTTCTCATGCAGGAAATAATCTTAAGGGGTTTTGTATTTAATTTGTTCAGAAATGTTTGAGGATTTTTTTTACTGAGTATATATCAAGGGATGTTTATGAGCAATTTTTAGGTAAATCCACTTCTACAAATTAAAAATTCTTGCATCCACTTAACAGTATTTTTGTTAATTAGTAACATTACCTCCCAAACTTTGGAATATTAAAAGCTTTGTTATAATAGGGAGGTTGAAAAGCGCATTTCATTCTAGCAAAATAACCAGTTCTGCTTCATTGTTTAAATCCCCAAAAAAAACAATTTAAATTAGTTGAACCAGAATGGTAGTAGCACTTTTGCACAGATGACTTGAGCTACTGACCAGTTTTTTACAAACAGCCTAGCCTTAGACTGAAAGCTCCCCAAGTGGAAGTACTACAAAATCCCTGCACGAGGTATATCACTTGTAAAGACCACCCCTGGATTTTTTTAACTTTTCCTTTAAAATTGAAAATATACAAAGTGCTTTTACAGACAAGATAATTTCTCTTACGTTGGGTTGGCTGAGATCACAAAAAGGACCCCTCTGCGTAATGCTGCCTGTTTCAAGGCAGGGAGCATTCAACATGACATCTGGCTAATGTGTTTCTTAGTTTGCCTGGTATTCAATATACAAGCAGGGTTATCAAGTACTCGTTTTCTTTTTCTGAGAGTGTCCCCTGGGCTTGTAAATGTAAATTTAATTTAGTACTGACATGCAATTAAAAACAAAAGGGAAGAATTTAAAGAATTTGTAAATGAGGAACAGCAGATTTTTATAAGACAATTTTACTTTCACCAGGGGTTAAGTGTAAGAGATGTGGTTTAGATAATTTTTCTCTCATTATTGGGTTCCTCATCCTATCAAAATGAGTTTTGCTGGTATTTTACCAATACCAAAAAAGACATTGCTTTACATATATTTCCGGTTTATTGAGCAAGTACTTCAGTCTGCTCTCCTTGAAAATATAGAAGACAGTGGGCTGAGGAGGTGTATAAATAGTATGGATAAGACTAATCTACTACGGTCTTTGAATGCATAAACTATTCTGAATTTGCATCTTGCAGTGTTTATAACTAGTATACCCCCTAGCCCCTTGTGTTTTCTCATCAGAAAGGAAACAAATCTGTTTTAATCAATTTCAGAGCAGAGCAATGCTGTTTTCTAAGTTGTAATAATAGTTTGTGATTAGCAGTTGGCATTAAAAATAAAAATAACTTTTATAACTTTTATTACACAATTTGTGTTTTAATAAGAATTTTAAATATGAAAGGAAATTACCCAAATATTGTAGTAAATGTAATAGTGCCTTTTATAATTTTTATTTTTGATTTCTAATGCTCAACATGATATACTTGGTATATCAACAAGATATATCTCAACAAGATATATCCAGGTATATCAACAAGATATACCTGGATCACTGTGGTGTATCTGGAGGCTTCTCAAGGAAGTGTCTGCATCAAGAGGGTGAACTTTTCAGTTTTTCACAGCAGAGTGTCCTCAGAGCAACCAAACTAGATTCTTTCTGAATAACACAAACCTGGAGCATGTGCTCTATGAGTCCAGCTGGTGTAATTCAACTACTTGGGCTGGGATGTACTTCTGCCTTCTCTACCATTTGCCCCAAAAATGTGGTCTGATACGGATGTTCTACATATTGATACAGATGTTCTACATATTGGTTACATATCTCCATAATGATTATGTTCCTGGTGTAGCACCTTACTTGCTAATGTAGATATAACCAATCTGGGTTTAAATTTAGACCAGAGGTTCGGGGCTGAGCCAGGTCTGATCACACCAGAACCCTTGGCTGGAGAGTTTGTAAAACAGCAGTATCCCACTGGTTTCAGCCTTTGAATGCGATAATAACCACAATAGGAACAAAAGTATATTGTACTCTTCAGTGCAGGAGGAGTAACTTCAGTAACTTCAGGAGGCTTGTTTTGAGAATGTGCTTCCCTATACTTACTTACATCATCAAACAGACTATTCTAAACCAGCTGTTTCTTAGCATTATGTTCTGTTAGCACAGATTTTTCTCCTTGTATCTGTTGTTATGCTGCTGTTTGCACAACAGGTTTTATAAGTGGTTTTGTACCAATCACAGAAGTGCAAACCCATTGCCTGGTCCGTAGCTTTTCTCCTAAATGCTTATGATTTAATCCATGTGTTCCCTAGAGTGACTGTGTGTGTGTGGGGGGGTTCCTTGATTTTTTTTAATTCATTAGTTTTCAAGGCAGGATACCCAACAGCAGGAAAAGGTTTCTGGATCAAGGTGTAATATCCTGAAAGAAAATAACTTGGCTTCATAATACTTGATTATATATAAGCATATACTTATATAGCAGGCTTAGCAAAAACTATGAATCTGTTGCATTGTTTGCTAATTGTTTTTTTCGAGTGTCATCTGGATTAATTTATACTAGAAGATACTACTAGATCATTTTGCAGATCATCTGAGCAAGGTAAACAGACCTGCAGGTATGGAATACAAATTATTGAATAAATTTCTAATAGCGTATTACATTGTTACAATAGTGTCTTTGCACCTTCCACATAAAAAGAGTCATGGTTCCAAAATCTGCACTAGACTTTCTAGAAATCACTGCAAGGAGTCAACCAGGAAGATCACCTAATCCATCTCCTGTCTCTGGGTGGTGGTAAGAATTAAATGGGCCTAGGCATTTTCTGATAGAAATAGACTTTGGATAAGTCTGAAGTGAATTTCACACATCTCTGCAAGTAACTGAAGCAGTGTTTTAATTCCCTTGATTTTGGCACAGTTCCCGACATTTTATGTGAATCTCTTTTGTCCAAATTGAGCTGATTAGTGCATTCTCCAATGGAAATGGAAAACCATTGATTACTGTCCTCTTAGCAGCCCTTTTTTTGTGTGTCCTGGAAGGCCATATAACATTCAGCTTTTGTTTAACAGAAAAATGCTTTCCTTCAGCTGTTCTTGAAATGCTGTGCTCTTACCCCTCTCTCTTTTTCACCTTCTCTGAACTCACCAAGAAATCTGTTTAGAAACTGCCAAAAACTGGGCACAGTCATCTGTGACTTTAGCAGGCACTCTTTCCCCCACAGTTAGGGGCTGAATTTATCAGCAATGATTAACTGACCTGTTGGTCACTATTATTTTTCATTTTATGTCTGTGTACAGACCTTTTGTTTTCCAAGTAGTGTACTCTAAGCATGTCGTCATTTAATTTATCTCTTTGGTTTCGAACCTTTTTTCCGACTTGTCAAAATTGATTTGAAGTCTGGGATTGTCCTTGAAATTTCTTACAGCCACTCCCAGTTTTTTTACCTTTCTACTTTTTAGCATTATTTAATTCTATCATCCTAGTCGATAAAGAAATTATTTGAGTTGTGCCTGAGGCTGAACCTTTTTCAAGACCCCATATAGATCTTCCAACTTGACAGTAAACTATTGGTAATTAGGATTTGAGGACAATTTTTCAAGAGTTGTGCCATGTTCCACAAGCTTGCTAAGGAGGTTGTCACTGGAGGCAATGCCAAAAGGCCCTCTGAATTCAGGACACATCATAACAGCTACTGTCCCATATCTGCCAAGTCAGTTACCCTGCCAAGGAAACTAAAACAGCTTGATGTGGCCTGTTCTGAGCAAGTCTGCTGGCTCTTTATTACCTTGTTATTTGCCAGGTGCTTATAAACTGTTCAGCAAAGTATTGTTTTTCGAGATTTGTGTGTGACTCATGTCACTTGGTTTGGCTACACTGAAGGTGACGAACAGCAAGTCAATGCATTGGGTTTGAGTGAAGTTTGCAGAAGGGCTGGTTTTTGACTGCCTGCAGTGTGTAGGTGGCAGGTCTCACTCTGGCTTTTGGTTTATTTGAATTATATGTGCTGCTTTGTGCTCTTTTATCCTACTTTGGAAAACACCCATTAAAATAACATCCTGTTGCAGTGAATGCTCTCCTGGTAGGATTGCTCTTCCCCTTTGTTAAATCTCTTTGATCCCACAACAGTTTTGCATTTTAGTCATATTTTGAATTTGAGTCATCTTTAAAAAAACATTCATTCTCACTTTGCTGCTAACTGGAAACTTTCTGGAATAATCCACCTTTTTTTACTTTTGTAATATTGACAGCATGGACAGTTTTCCTTGGTCTTAAATTTTTGAATGCTGTATTTCTGCTAACAAGGAAATCCCTAATACAAACTTTGTGTTACTCAGTTTGAGAATAAGATTTGGGTTTTTTCCTCCCAAACTGAGGAATTGATAACATCCTAAACATCTCTAAAAAGAACTCGTGTAAGTAATTCAGCAATGAAAAAGATCCTTGAGATGGTACTTCTCTATGTGAAACAAGATCATCCTACTTGGAATATATTGAGTTGAAACAATCAAACTTTCTTTTCTACTATGCCCAGAGTATATTAGAAATGTGAATTAATGAAACATGAATTGAATTTTGTGTAAGAAAGATTATTTGTTATGCAAAGGAAATTCTGGCATTTAACCTGCTTGTTATGTCCCAGTTGAACAACAAATATTGTTTATGTTCAATTCTTCTTGTCAAGGATTTTTTTTTAATTACTTGTATAAACAAAACATCTGCTGAGACTTGTATTAGATTTTCTTATGTTTTGTTTTGGGTTGGGTTTTTTTTTTGTTTGTTTGTTTGGTCGTGTTTTTTTCTGAGCACACATGCCATTGGAATTGAGCTTTTTTCAAATCTGAAACTGTAGACATGAGCTAAGTCATGAAGTTTACAGAAAAAACTCTAGACAATAACTGAAACGGCTTAGTTTCTTTCTAATTATCAATATTTTTTTTACAATTTTTAAAGTAAATTAATACATGAAAACAAAGTGAAAATCTTTTCTGAAGTGGTGCCTGTCTTATTAGACTGAAAGAGAGAATGGCCATGGACCACAGGGAATATTCTTAATCTTAGTGTCATCATTCTGCCTATGGCAGAATCAAAATTTTAGGATCCTACTTTTTTTTTTGTGCATATGTGTATATATACATATATGTATATAAAGGTGATTAAGAAATGACTCTGTGTGGTTCTTAGTACCCTTTGTCCATATGCCACTGCATGCAAATGATATCGTAATAACATTGTGAAAAAAGTAGATGTGCTGGTTCCTTCTGAACATTAATTCACCACGTTTCTTTGACTTTTCCCCTGTGATATTTGTACTAAAATTGTTGTTCTGGAGTAATAAACTTGGGGCAAGGTGGATCTACTATTTGATCTACACAAACTTACACTAAAATAAGTTCTGGAAACTGTTTTATTTTTAGAGGCAAAAAATGGGGAATTTAAAACTTGCAAAAATGGTAGTATCGATCTATACTTGAATTTTATAGATTCACCACAGTTTCCATTGCAAATGCATTTTTAAATGAAAATTTTGGGGAAAAAAATCAATACACTCTACATGAAAAAAAGGTAAAATATCTTTCTCTAAAAACTTGCTGCAAAGGCATGTTATTTGTACCACTAACAAAAGCAGGGGAAGGGAGGAACAGGGTCGCTGCAGACACTTAGTGTAAGTTTTTCTTTCTCTCCTTGGAAAGAATTCTGAACCTCCAGCTGAGGGAGGATGAATCCTGATGAAAGGCAAGGAAGGGAACTGCAGGGCTGGCTCCTGCATCAGGTGTTGTAAGCCAAGTTGGAGCACCAGTGCAGCAGATCTTAGTTTCTGTTACCTTGTGCAAGCTTCAAAGAGCTTCTCTCTAAACACTACAGAAAAAGGGTGGGTTTTTTAATTATCTGACTGGCTTCTACCCTCTGAGACAATTGTTTGTCCTTCTGACATGACAAATAAGAAGTTAGCCTTTTGTTTTCCCTAAATTAAATTTTTATTTAAGGCTTTCTCTTCTGTTACAGATGATTTCAAGTAATCCTAAGTGACTGTTTGTCTGGCATTACTGAACCTCAGGAAAACAACTTGGTAGGTCAGACATTTGAGTGCCTTTAATCAATGACAAGTTTGAAAATCCTGGTGACTTGTTCCTGTTCCACAAACTGTCAGTGTCACATTTGGAGTTGACAATGGTTTGTCATATGTGGCAGATGCTTTGGAGAATTGTTAGTGTGGCTTATACCCATGGTATAAGACTCCACTGAGTCTTTTGTGCTACCTTGTGCATAGGTGCATGTATATGTAGCTGTACATTAGTTTAATTTCTAGTGCAGTTTTCTTGGAAAACTCCCAATGGGTTTCTTTCTTCAGGAAGTCAATTTTCAAAGACTAGGTTTAAAAAAATAAATAAATTGAACTTCTAACCAAAACATATATTATGTGAGAGAGGGAGAAGTTTTATGGTAGGGTAAATCAGTCATCTGGAATGCATTCTCTAAAATTGCTGGAAATATTCCTCATTCTTTTAATTATTGTATTCCTACTGCCTTTTGCAAAGGACTGTTGAAGTAAAAAGTTACTGGTTTATGTTTTTCTCCCAAATCAGAATACTGTCAAAGACCTTACTGTGTGTATACGTGCATATCTATGTATCTACGGATACTCTTTTCCTGCTTGCAATTCAGCTGTCTCAAGCAATGTTTTGGGGAATATGAAGTATGTACACATCTGCTTTCTAATACAGATCTGAGCTGCAGAGACAATTGAGAACTGTTTTTACTAAATTGGGGCCCAAGAATGCTGGAAAATGTTTCCAGACAGCAAATCTCCTATCCCTTATGACAAGAAACTGTTTTTTCCTGCTTCTTTGATAGTTTGGGGTGAACAGATGCCTCTTATTTAATTTCTTCCTGAATATATGAATAGTTACTTTATTCCGTATAATATTTTATCTTCATCCAAAATAGTTGATATGGTTTCCTTTATAGCACTGAGTAGAAAAAAAACATCACCTTGGTATGAAGCTTTATATTTCTCTTGTGAATGATTAACTTGATTAAATACATTTAATCTCATTTTATTTCCCATTTATCATAATTATGCAGAACATATTTTTAATTAGAAAGAGGAATAATTTCTTGCTTAGATTCAGAAAACCTTATGAAATCATCTACAGAAGTAGGAGCTCTGTTTTTCCTTCTGTTTGGATGCTGTTGCACTAAGTTTCAAATACTTCTCCCCAGCTGGCAATTCCCTTTCCCAGATAAGGCTGTAAATGTCTCAGTTCTGTTTGTTTTCAGAATGAAAAGCCACTATGTGCTTCACCCACACGGGAATTTTTTACATGCTATTGTCAGACATCCAAAATGAGAGAGTTTGATTTGGAATTAAATAATTCTTGAAAGAAGTGAGACATTCACAGGATAAGTCAATTGTGTCGATTTTCAAATGTATACTCTTTTTGCTTCCAGATCATTTTTGGCCAAAATAATTTCTTTTGAGCAGATCCAAGAGCTCAGTGCTTTGCTAGGAATTAGTCTTATTTGAATTTCCATGAGTTATCTCACATTTCCAACCAGTAGCCATTTTTTCATGCAGGATGATTTGTCTGTTGGTTGACAATATCTTACAGTTATTTACCCTTAGAAAAAGTTCTGCAAGGGACAAAATGTGTGTTAACCACAATCAGGTCATTGAAATTATTTGTATTTTGGTTTTCAGTACAGAAAATTTATTTTCCTAATGTCAGAAGATATTCTTGATGATTAGGCTTCAGAGATGATAATTTCGGACTTCCAGTGCAATGCTTATATTGTTTTTCTCTGGTATATGTTCTTGCCCTTTTTCAAGTGAAATTGCTTGCACCTTAATCCTGCTCACATACAACCATACTATGATCAGTGATAATTATCCTGCTGTTCATAAACACATTTGTAGTGAAGAGTCATGTGAGTTGTGTTAGTTTGGTATATTGCACTGAAGCCCTTTTTGGTCTTCATTTTTTAATTAGCGTCCAGTTAAACACTTGAGTTTCAGTAGCTCAAGTGCATGGATAGGAGCAGTTTGGCAGGCTGAGGGGAATTATTTTTTTTCTTTGTGATCACTGACAATTTCAAAACAGAAAGTTCTGATTAGAACTGGCAGAAAAGATGTGTAAATCCTCTCTTTGAATATTCACATTAAGTGAAGATATGCAAGAAACAAAAGACTCACAGTAGGCAGTACAGGAAAATACCATGCCTCTAGGCAAACAAGCAAGGTCAACTTCAATCTTAACACAAGACTAAACTGCTTTTTGGCCTACCGGGGCCATGTACAAGAATCTGATATTGTAATTTAACCATATTAAAAATGCTTAGTAACTTTTGGAATGCGTGAAGTAACCACATGAGCTCTACACTCTGTTTACACTGTCTTGATTAACCCACCCAAAGGACTCTGTAGTGTACAAAGCTGCAGCTTCTGAGCCCTCGTTAGCATAATATGTGTTAACTTTTAAGGGGGAAAGATGGGTAAGCAAGCAGGAGAGATCTGGAAAGCTGTTTTTTTTTCTCTCTCAAAAATGAGCTTAACATATCAAGGACAAACACTGTGGTACAGAAAGCTCTCCAATTACTAAGTCTTGCTTAACCAACAAAACCTGGTCAGTGCTGTATTTGTAATTGAGCCCTAAAGCCAGAATAGAAATGCATAAATACAGTTGAAGAACACTCTAGTACATGTCCTGCATTTTTCGTAAGGGTGTGTTGAGAAAAAGGTGGGTTATAGTTGCAGATTCTGCAACCAAGGGAAGGACTGAAGGAAAACCATAGAGCCAGTACTCATCATGGCATTCCCCTGAAGTCTGCTATGGTCAGTTGAATCAAATTAATTTGGCCTATTTGTGTAGCCGTGTGGATCAGACTGCTGTTATCCATTAAAGAGTTTTGAATAAAACCCCATTGATATGCCCAGCAACGTTTTTCCTGCTAAGTGGCAACAGAAATATGTTCGCTAACAGAGATCTTGTTCCTATATACTCTTGCAGGATGTCTAAAGGATAAATAGCTTGCAATAAACAAGTCAGCACAGATAGTGGAAGGAAAATAGTCATGTTATGATGACATCCTGCCCCGTCTAGTGTCTTCTTTCTCAGCACAGCTGAGAATTAGAATTTGTGGGATGCAAGACAAAGATGACTGTAAGGCATAGTTCAAAACTCTCCAGGTATAATCTTTTGTAGACCCCTGTTGCAGCCTGTTGAAATACTTCCTAGGTCTTGATGGAGTTCTGCCACCAGTGAGCCCTGGCAGTGAAGGGATGTGGGTATCTAGCTGTAAGGATTCAACCCTTAAATCAGGGTCACCATGGGCAAATGCAAGTAAGACAAAAAAAGAAAATTACTCTTTAAAAATGGAAAAATCTAGTTTGGGTTTTTATTTTTACTTAAGTCAATGACACTTAACCTTTGTCAAATATCTCATGATGATTAAAATGTGAATAAATTTAAATTAAGAAAAAAGATCCTTTATTTTAGAATAACATTCTAACTGCACCCACACACGTGTTCAAACTCTGTTCTCAACTGTCATTGCTGAACAGTCCAAATGCTTTATTGCAACCTTGTTATATAATTAGGTGAATAATTACATTACTCTAAGTGCCATCATGGTCTGAGAAATGAAACAAACAGCAAAATCACCTGTAATTATGTAGTTCCAGCATGATTGAATATAATGCATCCTGTAAACGTAAAGTGCTAGCCTTTGTAAAATGGCCTAGTTATTACTTTAAAACTGCCTGTGTCACCTAAAAGGATACGTATGTCCCTCTCCTACAAACTCTTTAACAGAAAGTTTAGGCAATATATTAACTGTATTTGCTTTAAAACTGATCTAATGACAATTTTTAACACACAGCTATGCAATAACTGAAATTGACCTTAACTAAGATAATTACTATATGCTTACTATGGCATTAAAATACTGAGTGTATTTCATATATGAAGAATTATGCCACAGCTTCTTTTTGATACATTTCTGCTTAATGGTAGTGTGAGTACTGTAATTATTATTAGTTGCTCTGTCTTCTTATTTCCTTGGGATTTTTTGGCATTTACTAATGTTCTATAATATAATGCAATATTTGTTCAATTAATGTAATGTTTGAAAATGTTACATTTCCCTTACTTAATATGTATATACAGTGTGCTACCAATAAAGGCTTATGGCTAATGGAAAATACATTAAAATTTAGTTGTTCCTTTGAGGTGTTTGAAATGGTGTTTCCCTGCAACAAATACATGATAATCTGACATGAACTACTGCAAAGTAACATGCTTAGTTTAAAGCTAAGATATATCTAATTTTAAATACGACTGAAAGTAATCAAACATCATCTCTACAAACTGAAGGCCTCAGTTTTACATCACATTACTAAATACAGTAGCTCTAGTAACACAAACATGCAAGGAAAATATTAACAATTTAGATAACTCTCAAATACTCATGTGCCAGTGATAACCATCCATTTCAAGTGCTTTTCTAACAAAGCAAGCAAATATTCCATGGTTAATTGAACATTTAATACAGACAAATGTGTGCAGTGACACAGTTAATCAGCATGAGCACTGTGGAGGAGCCTCCCTTAGACTTGTTCAGCCTGGGGCAATACTGTGCAGGGCTGTGCAGCACAGACCCCCTGTGGCACACGTGTACCAAGGGTAGTGTTTGCCACCAGAACCACAGTAGGTAATACTTCTGATGAGAGAAAATAATCCATGGGAAAATAATGAACACATTAGAAGGTGCTCTTAAGATCCAGGATGCAGGACTGCATCTTGTGTCCAAGTCATTCGTTTTATTAATATCTACACCAGAAAGAGAAGGGAAAACCTTGGGAGAAACCCAGTGAAAGGGCAATAGTTCCCAGGTATTCACCTGGGAATAGAATGTGATTGCATTTACTAAGAGGAAGATGATATTACTGATAATTAGATCAACAATTAATAAGTTCCTAATAGGGAATGATATGTAAGTAGGTCAAGAAGAGAAGTGATTATGCTGTTGTGTGTAATGAAAGAGCTAGTAAGCATGGATCTACCCTGGAGAGGGAGGTTGGAAAGGTGAATTAGGGTTGGTTGCTGGAGGGTGTTCCGAGAGTATCTGGTATGATTACGTAGTTCTCTACTGAAGTGCAGTCGCATCCACCTGTGATAGTTAACTCCCTCAGTTACATTAATATCATGTACTATCATAATAGCTGGGAAGGTGGGCATGGGTCGAACAGTGCTCTCTGCAGATGTTAGATTCAGTTTTACAAGATATTTCTTCAGAGCAGGAGAGGCAGTTTTAGTTGTTACAAAAGCTATGTCGATTCAGTTGCTACAGAAAATAGTCAGAATGTGTAATAGTACCACTGCCACTAAACAACTGAAAATAGGATCAAGGCATTTATTTAGTATTTTCAGCAGAGTGAGGCAATGCGTATTTGTAATGATTTCTCTGTGTAAAAAACTAATATGCACCCTACACAGATACTGGGAGAAGGGTTTAGGCATTGCTTCTGAAATGTCTGAAGAATACAATGGTACAAAATTACAATTATAAAAGTAAAGGTCCCAAATAACTAAAAACCCCCTAAGATTTTAGCAGAAATAATGCTGCTAAATACTGAAATATCTGAAATATTGAACAGAAGCTAAAATATCAAAAGAAGCTCTGGAGAATATGCAGAAGTAGCTTGTCACACTCTTCCAAGGAGCTGGCATTACAGCTGAGCAATGCTCTCTCTAATTTTTAGTCTTAACATTTTCCTGATTTCCAAATATTAGGGCAGTTTTACCTATTTCTTTAAATAGGTAATGTAACAACAGATGTAGAATTGCTGTATGTGTTCGTATTTGAAGAGCCTACATGTAGATTTCTGCACATCATCAAAACCTCCGCAATTACGCTTATTTTTGTTAACTTTTTGCCTACTCCTACAGTATTATCACAGAGGCATGACAACAAATATGGTGCAATGGAGGAGGATGCCACATGTAAAGACATTCATTCGTAACAAAACTACATGGCCTTTGTGGCAGAGGTAATGCAAAGAAAATAGAAGTATCTTAATATGAAAGCATGGCTTTTCTCTCTCCATGCCACCTTCTAGGTGTTGATGTGAATTCAGGTCTCTAAAAAGGGATGAGCAGGAGCTGTGTCACAGAAAGGATGGCAGGACTTTTGAAATCATCTGACCCTGTGAATCCCTCTGAGCATTCTTAGGTCCTGTAGTCAAAGAACTAAGTTCCTCCACAATAAGTTTAGATAGGCTTCTGCATCCTGGGCGGTCTTGTCAGAGCCGTCAGATGAGAGTTTGACATAATTCTTCCCAATGTCTTTTCAGCTGTATCTGCTCAGAATGTCAGATAGAGATAGTGGCTTTTTTAATGGATTTTTTCAGAACTTTTGTGCCTGATGTTTTGTGTTCTGGCTGAATTCTGGGTTGTTTTTAGGCAGTATCTGATAGTATCTGTGAGAGGAGACATGTTTGTCAGCCTCACATAAGATGAATGGGATGCAGGAAAGAGGCAGAGCACTAAAGAGGTACAGATGTGTGAATGAATGATTTTCCAGGTTTGCTGGCAGCTTAAAAATTAACATAACATTGTTCAACATAAACATTATTCTGGGACTGAACAAAATATGTGTTTAGTTATATAAGGTGCTTGTATGTATACATTTGAAAAGCACATCTGTCTTTCACAAACCTATGAAAGCAATCTTAAACTCCTGAGAAACTATTTTACACCAATTTCAGAAAACAAATGTTGAAAATATAAAATCCAAGACTGTTTGAAAACTGAAAAGACAAGACTGGAGATTTATGCCTAAGGCTAGGATGAGGAGGGTCCCTTGTAATCTTTGTCAGAGAATAATAAACCTCCCATCTTAAAAATTGGTGAAATAGATAAAGACTTTAAAGGTAATTGTATCAACGTGTCTTCCTGATGTCGGTATCTTCTTCCAATTATTTTGACCAGAATGAAGTCCTAGTCAAAATCTTCTCGCCTTATGAAATCAAATTATGAGGTTATGCTAATAGTGTTTCCCCTGGCTATTTATAACATTTCAAAAAGTACATGTTGCATGGCTTATTGCTTTACAGTATCAGCCACACTTGTTTCTATACAGGTATTCTAAAAAGTAGAAGTAAATAATAAATAAATAAAATAGAAGTTAAATAATAAATAAACAGAATTTAACCAGTGGTTTTATTTGGTTTTAATCTCAAATGTATATTTAAGTGCTATTATTGGAAGGCATATATTAATTTTTAGTGAACAGCAGCATAATTATTCCATATATTACGGTAATATATTCACCAAATCTAAGAGCTACTGTTCACTACACTAACTTATGCAACCCTGTCATATTTAATGAGTATGTGTACTCTCTGCCCTCATTAGTAAATTTGCTATTACTAAAGTTCTGTTACAAAGCCAAACCATCATATTACAACTTCTATGTCTTCCTGAAATATAAAACCCAAAACTAAAGCCAATAGGTTCTTTCATTCTAAGTGGTTGGGTCCGCAGGACTGTGCAAATGGCAGCATGGCAGAGCTCTGTTGTGGAGGATTGACTGATTTAAAATTGATGTTTCTAAATTTGCCTGGATGAAAAGATAATTCAGATTTTGTCTGCATGATGATTTAGGAAAGCTTAGAACAAATCAAACCAAATTAGCATCCTGTGTAGGCTTCTCACTTAGAAATAAAGTGACCATAGCTCACTGCAGCTTCAGTCTTCTTTTTCTCTCTTGCTTATTCTGCAGGGCTGTGCTCTGTGTATCTCTGAGAAGACAGTCCAAGATGAAGTTATTTATTTCTCATGACATTTTCCAACACTTTGGATACTTAGCTAATGTACTGTAATTTTAGCTTATGCTCTTTCAATTAGGAAGACAAATTCCTTGTATTGCTCATTTACTGGCTATTTTCGTGCTGCACTCATTATCTGTCTTGTTCCAGAGGAACAGACTTTTAAATTGAGAATGGGTCAAGAGAGCACACTCAAAATAACTTCTGACAAGCAGCTGACATTTTTCTGCACCTAAGATGTTCTAATCTTCATGCTAATAAGGACATTTGTTCTCATAGAGTTTAATAATTTTTGATGGCTTTAGAAATAAAAAAGAAGTACTTAAGTCATGAACAGTGTTTGCTCCTGCAGAATGTAAGCTCAGTGAAGTGTCATACAGCACTTCTAAAAGGGAAAGGCATGTCTTTAGTGGAAAATGTTAAATTAAAAAAAAAAGAAAAAAGAAAAAAAATCAAAAAATACTTTTTATAACTAAGTATTTTAGAATATTTTTTTTTATTATTCATTAGGGATAATGAATAATAACACTGAGTACAGTTAAACGTACATAACTTTTCAATTTTGGAAATTAGATCAGACAAGCATTTTTATAATTTTAAAACTTTATGTGTGATATGGCATTTTTAGATGTGTTTGAGGGGCATGAAAAGAAGAGAGCAGTAATATTAGATTACGCCACAGAAAACTAAGTGCTAGGTTGTTATGTCTAGTTTTTCAGCATTAAAGCCTGATCTAATAATTCTAATGGATATTTGTGTAGTTCCTCAGTAATGAGATGATTTACTGAAGCCTATGTATGTGCAAAGGTTTAGGGTTTTTTTTGTTGGTTTGTTATTTTTGGTGGTTTTTTTTCTTTTACTAAAGATGAAGGATGAAAGGAAAAATAATCTTCTTGTTTAGGATACATTATCTGAAATGGTCTTTTTGTTGGATCATGATCGTGGAAAAAGAATCAGAGGAGAAAACTTGTATCATTGTTAAATGAAATTAATAACTTGAGAGTTTTAGAACTAATTTATGTCTAATAGTAAACATCCAGTTTTTGACATTTAAGCCAAATTTGGCTAATCATCAGCTGACATATTCATACCTATTCAGGCAATTAAAACCCACTGACCTGACTGTTGCAAGTAACCATCAACAATCTCTTTTGGAGATTTTGGCCATGTGTGATGTCAGGTATTTGGTACTCACGTTAGCCAAGTCACTTTCCTTTAGGAGTTCACTTGTAACGCCTGCATTTGAAAGTGATGGTTCATGTTTAAACAGGATTTCTGATTACATCCATTGACCAATGGCATTTTTAAAGGTAAAATGATTCATGAGCATAGAGGCTTCTGTTAATTCTGGCTCGAACTTTCAAAAGTAAATGCTTGACAATACAAAAAAACCCAACAAAACACAACCAACAGCCCCTACCAACCAACCAACCAAAAAGCCAAAGAAATATGAGCTTAGTTTTATTCCTTCTGAAGTAAAGAATTGGATAGGTTTAGTACTACGGAATGTTTGTTTGGAGTTCCTACACAGACAAAATCCAGCTTCTTTAGTGCAAACCTTGGGCCGATGTCTGAACAGGGTGGCGGTTCTCAGGACAAAGGACAGGAAGAAGAAAAGAAGGGGACCTGTGGGATGGTGAAAGATGTGGACTCTTTTCAGTGGTTCCCAGTGACAAGATGAGGGGCAATGGGCACAAGCTGGAACATAGGAAATTCCATTAAAATATGAGGAAAAACTTCTTTACAGTGAGAGTGACAAAGCACTGAAACAGGCTGCCCAGGAAGGTTGTGGAGTCACGTTTTCTGGAGATCTTCAAGATCCACTTGGATGCAGCTCTAAGTAACATGTTCTAGGCAATCCTGCTTGAGCTGTGGGGCTGGACTTGATGATCTCTGGAGGTCCCTTCCACCACTGACAATTTCATGATTCCATGATTTCCTGCCACAGCTGCTTTTAGCTCTTAATAGATTGTGTGCACAGTGTGTCATTGCAGTGTGACATTGCCACATACTTCGACAGCATACAAGCAATTTTTACCACACTCGTGTTCAGCTGCTGTTGCTGCAGTCCGGTTGCCTATATATGGAAATACTCTTATTTCTGAATGATGCCTTCTGCCTTTCTCATAGCGATGCACTACTCCCAAAAGTACCTTTATATAGTGACAGTCAATGAAATCCACAGTACTTACAACTAAATTAATGTTCTATTGAACTAAATTTACATGAAACACTACTGTGTTTCCAAATAAATTTTTCACTCCAGGCTTGGATGTAAGCATTTGTGTGTAGATGACTATATAGATATATATTTTTAATTTTCAGCAAAAAGAAAATATTATTGTGAAGCACTATGCACTTACTCACCTATGACTTTTTGCATGAATGATTTATATTCTACCTACATGCAATTTAGATGTAATTTATATGGAGAAGCCATGACAGAGGCCCTCTGTGTATATTACACAAAATTGGTATCTATCAAGATTGAGTGCTTGGCACACAACAGGGCAATTGTCTGCAATCTGGAAGTGGGAAAGCCATAAAGAGGAGCAAGAAGGCAGAATAAGCATTCACATCTACATAAGTATGCAAATATGACTGATGTGACTCAAAATCATAGCAATACTTTGGAAAAGTCCTGGGCCTATTTATCAGCTCCAAGGAGATAAAAAATATAGAAGCAGACAGATACAAGAGAGAATTGATCAGGGGTGATATGAATGCTTATGTAAAATTTTACCTCTATGCTACACATTAGAAAAGGCATTTTTTTGGTTGAGAGATGTAGCTGGTAGATAAGCAGATATCATAGCAATTGTATGTCAGGCTCAACCACTTGTCTTTTGAAAGGTTGCTCCTAGATAAAGAACAAACATTTGATGAGAAATAGTACTTTTTTCCTGAGTAAAATTAGGCTGTATTAGATGACAGTGGGTTGTACTATAGTCAGCAAGGTATCTTTTTCCTCTTGGTTTTGTGTAGCTTTAAACTAGAAAAATACTCCCATCTTTGTATTATGTTTTGATTTAAGAGATGTGGTTTCAACACCTCTACACTGCATGTGATTGCTGGGTGAGTTTGGACAATGACCAGTGCCTCACATCTGGTTCCATGGAACAAAACTTGGGAACCAGAAAAGTGCACAGCACATTGAGGTGTTTTAGTGATATCCATGGGATGTTACATAAAGTGATGGATGTGTACTGCTGCCAGTGTAAGATTGTAGCTTCTCTGAGGCAGTGCAAAGACCACTTTAATACACATGTAGATCAGTTTAGACAACAGGAGCCAAATTTCTGGTTATATAAAGGGGTGTAGGTACACTGACTCAGCCCCAGCCTCCTTATCCTTCACATAAACCTACATTTAAGGCAGTATTGCCAAGCATTGCCTGTACTGAGTGGCTGTTAAACTAAAAAGCTTTCTTCAAAAGGAAGAGCTGTGTGGGTAATCAATTTGAATTACTGGTAACTGTGTCCTTGAAGACAGCATTGGTGCCAGTGATGTCATTGATACCAAACTTGCAACAGGTGTGAAAGAAAGGGGTTTGTTTGAATGGCATACACCTGAAAGAAAGGGCTGTTTGACTTCTCTGTATTTGTCTGCTGTTTGGAGACAAAGTAATCATTGGAATTAAGGGAGGAAGAGGCTGCTCTTTTGGAGGGATGGGATGGGATGGGAAAGCAAGATTAATTGGGTTCATGAGTAGAGGTGTTGCTTTTTGACAGGTCTAAAAGCTGCTGGAATGACTGATATTGTTCAGGCCCCTATTGTTTTGTGAAACAATAAAACTCATTTTACAGGAGGAGTTGATGAACACAATGCATATAGTATGTGATGTTTTAAATTTTCTCCTCCGTTAAGAAACTATAGATAGGAAAAAAAAACATGTGTTTGAGCTAGACATTGTTTATCACTTGAAACACTGTTCTTCTATCCTTCAGAAGCCACATGTATTTGGGCCAGGTCCTTGTGAGGCAGTGAAAGTCCTCTGACATTAAATGAAAGACACTTCTATTCCAATTTGAAAAAATTTCTATTCCAATGCTTGGAAAATAAGTATAGCCCATCTATAATAACCAGTCACCACTAAGGCTGCATACCAATGAAGAATTCTGTAGTTTGTCATGATTTCACCTAAATGAAAAAGTTCTGTGTGAAGATATTGGAGCTATGAAAGCCGAACTTTTAAAATTGGCTTTTATTACTCTTTTGGCACCCTGAATTAGGCTCTCACCGATTAGATAGCCATATATTAGACTTGCATTTTAAAATGCTACATTTAGAAATAGATAAAAAGAACTGCGAAAAAAAAAGAGCTCTGAAGGTCGAAATGGGAAAGAAGATTGAATAAAATTGAAACCTTTTTATTAAAAAAAAAAAATCCTGGAAGGATATGAGAGTTATGAGGAACTTTTTTGAGAAATAGGCAATCACCCTGGTTATGCAGCTCACCTGCAAGACAAACAATGGGTGGAATGAGAACTGTTCTTTTATTAAGGATTAGGATGCAGATTGTGCAAAACTAGCTAGAATCAGAATTGCTTTAGATCTTAAGATACATATCTTATCACAGTGCCTTTCCTGGGAGCTGTGCTTGTACTTCAAGATACATTGGTGCACTGAGAATAGATGCAGTAACTAAAATGCCTTATTTATTTTTTTTAAGTAATTCTAAAACATTAGAATGCATGCAAATGGAATTTTCCAATGTATAAATTTCAGTAGTGAATGTTGGCATGTAGAAACCTTTTCCTCTTTTAACATCACTGATATTTGTAGTACCTGCTTAGCCTCTGGGCTGTCTTCTCTTCATTCCAGTTCAGCAACACATTCAGATGAATGGTATTAGGTCACGTGTCTTCTATTTGTGGAGTGGTACTCCTTTCTTGCTGGACTGTATGTAATATGCATATTTAGTGTTTGATATAGTCTGTCGAGCTGTAACAGCACTTCAGTATTTGAGTGGGCGTGATGGGGTCTGTAGTATTGTTCGTGTTTGTGAAGGGTCACAAGTTCAGCCTGGTTGGTGGAAAGCTCAGTTCTGGTTGAAGGCCATAAGAAAGGAAAGGGCAATAAGTCAGTTACTTCTGCAGTCATAAAAAGGCAGTTTCTTGCCTGCTTCAGTCTGCTGGAGAATGGAAAGCTGGTGCATTTCTAACAATATTTAGAACTCATTTCTCTTTTCTCTTACACCACAGTAACTTGATTAACTGTTATTCCTTACCTACTCCCAAGTAAGTCAGGGGCAGGTTTCTAGGGCCAGCGTGGAATTGTCAGAACAGTTTTTAATTTAACAACACCAATTCACCAGAGGGTAGTGATATTAATTTTAAGGCATTCTATGAACTATAGTGAAAGGCACATTTAAAATTATTAAATGTTGAAACGTGCTAGCACTACTAAAAAAAGTAAATCCTTTTTTAAGAGGATCTTATTAGTTTGCTCCATAGATAAGAACTAAATATTATACTAAATATTATTCCATATTATATAATACAGAATATCTCAGCTAAATTAAGAAACCCACCATTTTTCTTTTGACTTTATAGTCTTAAGCAAAGGTGAATAAAACTTTCTTAAGTCTATTTCCTCATTCAGTTTAAACTGAAAACGTTCAAAGGAGAGCTGTCAATGGACTATTTCTACAGTCTGCAACTGCAGCAAACCAACTATGTACACAAATCTAGCTTCATTCCTGCAGTCCTCACTGAACCACTGCTGGAGGACCTGCCTTCCAAGGAAAGATTTTCACTAAACTTCACTTTTTCTCTTATAATCCCACTCATTTTGGTTATAAAAATACTGTTGCTATGAGAATTATAAAACACAATATCTGCTTTTTAACAACTACTGGTTTTATCACAAAGGAGATTATGTACTTCAGCTGCTCCTTGCTATAGTACTCTGCTATCTCACTGCTGAGCTGTTTGTTAGGGAACAGCACACAAAAAATGTCAAGTGTTATTTTCTTATAAAGCCAAAGAGATACAAAAGTATTTGTGACAACATCACTTATGAAACATTATTCATGTGAGCATTAGATTAATGATATTTTAGTGTTAGTCTTCAAGTCACATTTCTCCACTATTAAAAATATTTGAGTACACACATACAAAAAAAACCCACAAACCTTTCTGCATTTTAAAAGTGTTTCTTCCAGAATGAATAGTGGAATAATACAAAATCGTGTGTCATAAAAAGATTTCTAGCTAAGAAAGGATTCATTTTTTAAATGTTCCTTTCTATTTAAGTTCTGAAATGAGAATGTTGCACTTCCTCAAGTGCTAGTCAGGTACTCCCTTTGGCCTTTGCATATCACTAAATACTTTAGGCACATATTTAACTTGAACTATGTATATCTTTTGAAATGTACTGTTGAAACAACATACATTCACAAACACTTTGTAAAAAAAAAAAAAAGGGGGAAATAGGCACATAGATTCCATAAGGTTTTGTTTTCTCATGCCAAGACTAGGGTATTTTTTTCTTTGTTGTGGTAAAATTATGTAGGATGACATTGTTACTGACAAAAGCAAGTAGGTACTTTGGAGCTGGGAAGCCAGCTCGCAGTGAATCCCATCACAACAGGAGGCAAGTTCCTTCCTAGAACTGAAGGTGAGGCTGATTCTCACTGTGCAGCTATAATCGCAGCTGTAATAACCTCTATGGTCTGCTAGACCTCACAAATCCTAGACCTCACAGGTTTGTGTTCCCAGCCCTAATTCCTATACAAGTATTGCATACTTTATTCCAGGGGATGTGAACTCAACACAGATTAGGCTGTATTGCTGCTTCTATAAGCTGCTTCCAGAAATTATGAGCACCTATATTGTCTAGAAAAATCTAAGAGATTGAACCAATAACCATTGAATAATTTCTAAAATAGTATGGTATCTGACTAATAAAAGTTTCACAGATGTGTTCTCTATTTTTTCATAGTTTTCTACTTATTCAAGTAATATCTGCAACAACAGAAAAGAAGATGATATTTTTGAACTGGGGGTTTAGACTTTTATATTGCAGAAGCAGCAGGAGACCAGATCTACTTCCTTGGCAGAGTGCAAAGCCACTTTTTTTGTGAGAATATGGATCACCTAATTTGCCTGTGTCTAAAGGATGTGCCAGCCTTTAAGCAGAGTAGCTTAGGGAGGAACAGTAGCAGCTAATTAGCAAATACATTTGTATGCACATTATTATAGCTGATTTATATGGCAATGTCCATATAAATCTCTGGACAAAATTCACATGCTGACCTTGGTCTTTTGAGGGCCTTTTCTAACCTCTGCTTATGCAGTGTTTTGTAGAAGTTTGTCTGCATAAATCTAGACAAAGTTTACAAACTTTATAGTTTTGGGTTTCAATATAGATACTTTCTTAATTTTTTTAAAAAGTCCAATTAAGTTATTGTGTTCCTTGGCAATCTGTATTTGTATAAAACAGCATAGAAGTTCTCATATATAATAATGCCTTATCAGGTAGAGATCTGTTAAACCAAACCCTTTTTTAAAAACATCTTTGCAGGCACTCTCATACAGAAATATCCCCTTTAACAAGCATTGTTCTCCACTAGTAAATAAAAATTTTCTAATTTTCATTACTGATGACATTTAATAGCTTTATGCCTGAATATCAGGACAGCAGAATTCCTTGTCATGATCAGACTTAGCATAAACTGATAAAGTAATGTTTGCATTAGTGATTCTTATGTCAAATATAAAAAATATTAATTCTATTTTAAGGTTTCCTGCTTTGAAAGAATCCATAGGTAGGGAAAAGAGATATTCTATTAGGTGGTGTAGCTACATTATTTTATCTCTAATTAATAATATTGAAGGACAATTTAAAATCAATTGAGGCTGGGCTGTGCCATGCTAGGTATTTGAGGTGTGACAGAAAGCATGCGTCTTTGGTTTCCTTTGGGTAGGATCCTGTGTATAACAGGAACTGAGCTGACATGGGTGGCCTGGCTGCTACTGCCTCTTGCTCTGCAGCTGGGGACTAAGTCACTTTATCTTCCTGTTCTAATGGGAATCTATCCTGGATTCAGCCTGGATAAATAAATTTGGCAGGGCTAATATCCTACCAGATCAGCCAGCTAAACTGAAACTGCCTGATCCTGGAGTTCGATGGGCAATGAGTGGTAGAAGATGGAGGAGAAAGGGGAAGAGGGCAGAGGTACCCTTTTTCTTGGCTACTTGCCTTACAGCCTTTGCTGGCCAGTTATGCTGAGCCCTCCACTGTGATGTGGGGACCCCAGTGTGAGCTGTGCTGGCCATCTGTTTGGGGTGTAAACACCTCCCTGCAAATTAAATCCTCGGAAGTCCAATCTCTCTGCTGCTGCTCAGGTATTTAAGAGCAGATGGGACTGGGAGCCAATTTGAATTTTGTTTTGATTGCAGTGATTTTCCCATACTGGTGTGGTCTTCTGCTTAACACTGTTATTTGTCATTTGGTACTGAGGCAGGACAGAAATCAAGTATTTTACTAGAATTACTGTAAATAAAAATATTTGTGTATTATTGAAGGAGGGGAGAAGTTTCCCCTTTCAAAAAGGCACTGTTGCTTCCCACAAATCCTGAAATATGACCTAAAAACAAATACACCTAACACATCCCACCCAGCCAAATTCTTGGACTGAATAACACAGACTTAACAAAGTCTGAGGAAAGCAGCTGTGAAGGTGTGCTGTGTTGACAGACAATGCATTTTTAGCAATGTAATTTACTCCTGTTCAGCTTTACTGACCTTTTGAAAGATTGAAATAAAAATATTATTCTCTGTGGTCTGAATGATTTCAGCTGTTTCAGCTACTGTACTCAACCACACAAAGGCACCATATAAAAGAAGCCCTAAGGGGATACAGGATTGAAGAAATTTCTAATAGTTTGAGGTCTGATTGTTATAACCCTGAGTTACAATAGTATACGAGGGTGCAGAAGTAAGAGGGTTGTTTATTTTGTCCAAGTTCAAGTGGCATATTTTCATTGTATTTTTGTTTAAAAAATTGTTTTCAAAGCCCTGTTCTGGGAAATACAACCTGGGGATGAAAACTGTGAAAGAGTAATGTTGGTTTTACCTAAGATTTCAAGCTCTCTTATGGAGGATCAGTACAGAACAAGTACCATGTGAAAGGGAAATGAGTTTTCCCTGCTGTGTAACTTGCCCGTGGCACATGGTACTGTACACATCTGCTGGGCAGCAGCCTCTGTGTGGCTCCCACTGCTGATGTTGCACAGTTGGAGCTTAGATGCAAGTTCTTCAAAAGTATACAGCTATTATTTTGTATTTGGGGTGGAGAAAGAAAGGAAGGAATTTTTTTTTTTACCTGGATCATTTTCCATCAGTTCTCTATTCTGACTACAGCCTTTAGCAGTTTAACTTTCAGGAATGTTTTGCAGCTCCTCTTATGGTGATGTGTTGACCACTGGTAAATACATTTTTGCCAATCAATGGCAAATGCAATTGCTGTTGCACATAAGTGCCCATTAAAGCCAACACTTTATTAAACATAATCAAAATATGCACATATAACCTGATGTTTCACCACCACAAAAAGCTGCTATGGAAAGGCAGAGTCCTGTCCTTCCCCATTGCTAGTAGAGCACTGCCACCCTTGTGCGATGTGCCCCTGCTGCCAGTGCATTCACGTGGCCTAGGTTGAGCAAGATGATTGGGATAAAATATAATATGACAACAATAAATTCAGTGCCCCAGTCCAGTTTTTCTCACTGCTATAAAAAAAACTTTTGCTAGAAATGCTGTGCTATGGGGGATGAAATTTGAACTCCCAAAAATAACACACAAATAAATTCAGAATCCATAATGATCGTTTAATCATATGACAAATCAGAAAAGGCAAAATATGCTACACTGCCCTAGTATTTGTTGTTCTCAATGTCTGTTTTATTATTTTTTAGCATATTTTTCTATGAAGCTCAAAGTTCTTTAGTGTTCTACCCTAGAAAAATTGTGACATCCTTTGACTAGGAGTAAGAGGAGCTTAATATTATATTTAGCTATTGCAAGCAAAATGGGTTTTTGAGTTAAATCCATGCTACAGAAAAGGGTGAAGGGAGATGAAATGAAGAAATTGATGTACTAAAGTGTAACAGAAATCAATCTAATTTAATATCTTTCTCTGCCAGTGGCCAGTGCTGGGTACTTCAGGAGAAGATAGGAGAAACACTGTGATAATTGCCTTCACAGGAAATATTTCTTTCTGCTGCTTCTCTCATATTTGTGGATACCATATCTTGCAATACAATGCATCAAATACTTTCCAAAATTTTACTTTAGAATCTTTTTATAGCACCTCTAGAAGTTCATTTCACTGAAATAAACATCTGTTCTCTTTTAAAAAATTGTACTGAATTTTGGCCTCAATGATACTCATTTCATAAGATTTCAGAGGCTCATTATGCTTTGAGTGGAAAAAGTATTTATCTTCACAGCTTTTTAAAATTACTGTCTTTCAGCTTCACAGAACAGATGACGAGAAGTAGAGAGAAGTTCCTATTATAACTTTTGTATTGCTTAATGTTCCATATAAATTATTGTGTCATAGTTCTGTGGTGATGTACTTAAAAGGATTACATTTTTCTGAAGCTGAGATTTCTTTCAAAGAAGACCCAAAAGCTAATCAAAGAAATAGAAAACTGCTGGGAGGAAAAGAAAATCAGTATTTCATGTAAAGAGACATTAAAACATTGCCATTTTAGTTGCTATTTCATGATTGTCTTTGCTCATTGCAGATTATTGCATTTCCAATTTTTTGGCTCTGAAGTTGTACCTGAAAAAGCATGCCCACATGTTTTGATACGTATGGACATTGTCATCATCACCTATGTCATGCTGACAGGTGTAGAAGTGTTTTCCCTCAGAATACAGTTAATCACTAATAAGCAGACTCCATTGCCTTACTGATCATCTGCTATGGTGTTGGCAAACACAAGGAATTTGGTGTTGTCTTCAGGGGCAGCCTGAGCTTAGGCATGATTTTAGGAGTGGCTTATCTTAGGTTGATCAGGATCAAGATAAACTGAAGAAAGATACTCTTTCTCTGAAAAACAAGAAAATTTTGTGTGGATTAAAAATGTGTCTCTTAAGAAAAATAACTTTCCCACACAGATTTTAAGTTCTTGCAATTCCAGAATGTGTCATGGCTGGTTGTGCTTTGTAGCAGCTGATGACCAGACAACATTGGCGTGCCTTAGGAAAGTATGGGCATTTTGTGGGAAAAGTCATCTGAGTGCTGAGGTGGACATAATACTCTATATGACCCAGAAAAGGAGGCTTCCCATTCACAAATATTGGTACAATTTGTAATGATGGAAACCCTAAGTTGCGAATTCTTAAATTAATTGCTCTGTCTGACAACCTATATGGAAGGAAAAGATTCCACATCTGGGCCTGAGGAGGGAGAATTAATGCAACTGGACCAGATAACAAAAGCTCTAAGTGTTCACAGACCTATGTGGTCATTCAGGACATTGACTGCCCTGCCCGTTCCCAAGAAACTGACTGCTTTCTCTCAAGGTCTGCATCCCTCAATTTGGGCACTACCATCAGATCTGCTGTCTGATGGAAAATGTCATGTGCAACCACTTCTTCCTAGATGTTGCTTCCACAAAAAGAGTGCATTTTTAAAGCAGCAGCAGGTATTTCATACCAATAATTTTAGGTTTGAGCCAAAGTGTAGCCCTACCAACACTCAATAGACATGGAGTCTGTGAACATATGAACTATCATGTAGGTGTTACACAACTAAACTCAGTGGGATTTTTATCTCAAGGGATTTATGCCAGTTTACATCAGCTGAGAATTGAAGTTTTTCAATATTCTTATAACTTCACAATAGAACAACATAGTTATATTTTCTTATTTCAGGTACAGTGGTACTAATTGGGCACTTGAAGGACTCGATACTGCATTTTGCCTGAATGGTTTAGTTGTACTCTAACACTTTGTTTTCAAACTGAAACTCCAGATTTGTCCTCACAGCCTGGACATGAAGACAAACTATCAAGCCACCCTGCTGTATGTAGTTGTGAAAACATAAATTAACCTCAGGCACAGTTATTTGACTGCATTTCATGACCTTTTTTTAAAACATTAATGAATGTTTAAAGTCTTTTCCCCATGTGGCTAACACTCTGTTAGTTCTGTGCTAGATAAGATGCCACAGTTTTGCTTTATCACTTGAAAAAACATTGAGACAAAACCCCAGCCAATTCTCAGGAGATGACAGCCTTCTATGCTTATGCCAAGAAGATTAAGACTAGAGTGTTTGTGATGGCTAAATATAGATTTTGGACAGCCTTTTCCAAAGGGAAGGTACGTGATTAAATACTTGCTTGAGAACACTGTAAATGCACAAGCAATTGCGGTTTTGACTAGATGAAAAGACAACAATTTCTGATGCTCAAGCATATTGAGCAGTTGTTATTGTATTATGAAGATGCTTATAGGATGCAGTTGCATGCATTTACCCGTCTTATTTGAAGGCAAATGGGTTTGACTGTTTGGTTGGGGTTTTTTTGTGGTGTGGAAGAAATGAAACGACAAAGAAGCCTTTGTATTTCTCTGTATATTTCCTTCAAATAAAGTCCATCAACCTTTTAAATTTAAATACTGCTTTGCAAACATTGGGGGGAAATCACTGTTCTGTTTAACACAGGAACAATGGGATATTTTTTTTTTTTTTTGACAAACATTTAGAACAACAAATAGAAAAAAAGGCATTAGAAAGTCAACATAAGGCAATTCTTACCACGCCATGGTGACACAGTTTCTTCCTTGGTGACAGAGGTAATCAGTCTAATATAATTCCATGACTTCTCTTACTGTATATGAAGTACCATGCAGTACTTCATATACTTGTTATATGCAAGTATATATGCAAGTTACCTGCATAAATACCATTATGTATTTATTAATTGTCACGAGACTGCACTGGGCACATTTCTCTTTGGTTCTTTCTTTCCTAACCTTAAACTTGAGGCACTCCCATTTTAAAGGCAATGCTTCCTAATTTAATGTGGGACAGAATGTAGCTTCAGCAAGTTTGCTGATGACACCAAGCTCGGTGGTGTGTTTGACACTCTGGAGGGAAGGGATGCCATCCAGAGGGACCTGGACAGGCTTGAGAGGTGGGCTAATGCAAATTGTATAAAGTTCAACCAAGCCAAGTGCAGGGTCCTGCACATGGGATGTGGCAATCCCAGGCACAAATACAGGTTGGTCAGAAAATGGCCAGAGAGAACCCCTGGGGAGAAGAACTTGGGAGTGCTCATGGATGAGAAGCTCAACATCAGCTGGCAGTGTGCACTGGCAGCCCAGAAAGCCAGCGGTATCCTGGGCTGCATCAAAAGGAGCATGACCAGCAGGTCACAGGAGGTGATTCTCCTCCTTTACTCTGCACTCATGAGACCCCACCTGGAGTACTGTGTCCAGCTCTGGAGTCCTCAACAGAGATAGGACGTGGGGCTGTTGGAACAGGTCCAGCAGAGGGCCACAAAACTGATCAGAGGGCTGGAGCACCTCTCCTATGAAGAAAGATTTGAGAGATTTGGGATTGTTCAGCCTGGAGAAGAGAAGGCTCCGGGGAGACCTTCTAGCAGCCTTCCAGTATCTGAAGGGAGCCTACAGGAGAGATGGGGCTTCCACAACTTTTCTGGGTAACCTGTTCCAGTGCCTCACCACCCTCACAGTAAAGAATTTTTTTCTGATATCTAATCTAAATCTCCCCTCTTCCAATTCAAAACCGTTACCCCTTGCCCTATCACTACACTTCCTGATAAAGAGTCCCTTCCAACTCTAACCATTTTATGATTCCATTTTATGATTCTAATTTCAGTGCACATGTTCTTGACTATTTGGATGCATGGGATACTTCAGTGGTACATTGCATGGGTTTTTCTTTGCTAATTTCTCAAGGCTGCCATAAAAGGAAGATTTAGACAAAAAATGTGCAGAATAATTTAGGCAAATTGTTAGTGGTGTGTGCCAAAAGATTTGTGTTGCCACTAATGAGAACAAAGAGGTTAACTATTTGTCACAGACTTCATTTATGTATTTTAATTCTTCTATCACAGTGGTACAACCAAATATGTAGAGACACCCATGTAACAGTGCGTTTCCAGCTAGGCTGTATCTGCATTGAGGGTACCCCCTCTGCAGTTCAACTGCCTGTTGGTCTGCAGGTGGGGTACAAAGCACATCTCTTAAGTCCATTTTGACAGTCTGTGTACCCTACTGCTATTCATGGGATCTCTCTGAGCTTCCAAAAAGCTATTTGAAAATGGGGGTCTAGATCTATTATCTTAATGGTAGGACTGCTTTTTGCCATTTATTGACAGAAATCCAGCAATATCGAGGGAAAGTTACTGCAGCATTTGTTGGGTTACTTAGAGACTTTTCTCAGTCAAAACTTTGAATGATGGAGGTAGTAAACATGCTTTCTTGTGATGTAAATTTGAGAGCAGGATTTCAAATGGTTACTGTACCTTCCCCTCCCTAACAATTTTTGTTCTCTAGGTACACTGTATGCAAGACGAGGTTGACCTGTTTACTGTAGATATGAATCCAGGTGGGAAATGAAAATTACAAAATAAGCTACCTGGAAATAGACTCCATTCTTGCTATCAGAGTGCTTTTTCTTTTCTTTTTTTCTTTTCTTTTTTTTTTTTTTCCCTTCTTATCACTTTTATACTCATATTTGTCTGCTTTTAATCCCATCTTCATCTCTTCTCTTCAGCCTCCATTGGAATCAATGGATTTATAGTGGAGCTCGTAAAGCTTGGCAGAAGATGCTCTGCAGTCATTGGCCGTGTACTGGTGACTCTCTCTGGATTTTCATTACTGGAGTGGTCTTTTGTTTTATATCTCCTTCCTATCTACTATGCTTATCCTCTATCAACTTTCCGATTATCAGGGCACATGTCTAGATTAATTTGTGTATGTCCGTAAGACCACAGGCTTTGCTCTTCATGGTATTGAATTATCAACCTGCTCTAAAATCTCTGTGGAAGAGACAGTTGCTGACATCTACCTAGTGCGAATTTGGTTCTTGCCATACTTGATTTTTGGGGGCCCATTTTGTCTGTTGACGGTTTTCTTCACAGATATTTGAAAGAAATCTGTAAAATTGATTATCTGGGGGTAAAAATTCCATGACAGCTTTAGCCTGGCTCTACTATCAGAAGAGCAGCTTGTGTTCATGTAGATTTATCCAAGCTGTATCATGAATTGCTTTGACACGGATAGCAATGGTTTCATTCTGCAAGGATGCACCTTTACACGGGATTCTAAACCTTCATGGAGACAACAGATATGTCCTCACACCTTCTGTATTTTCTTCTGCTATGAGTACCTGCAGGTACTGGAGTCTGCTTATTTGAAAGGTGATAATTGAAACCTATAGTTGCTACTAGCTTTAAAATTCATTGGCTAGGTCACAGTAAAGAGTATTTTTGAAAAATCCTGCAAAGTTCACACTTGCTTCTGTATGTGTCCAACTTAGGAACTGGCTTTGTATCACTTTGTCTTTTTTTTCTATTTTACTGTTCATCCAGGAGATGAGCTAGAACATCACTAGGATCCATGTTTACTCTAGCCTCTGCTCTCCAAACGCCAACTCACCAGGGACACGTGATTTCTCCTTCCTGTTTTCTATTACCTGATGCAACTCATAAATTCCAAACCCCCAAACAGTGCTGTTACGCTCATTGCTGCCATAATTTATTTTTTTCAACTAAACTATGAGTATTGTAAATTTCCTTCCATGAATTTACATGTGTTAAATAGGGATTATAACACAATGGGATTACTCAATTTCTTGTTCTTTTTCATAGCTATGAATAATGAGTTTTAATTTAAAATAAACAGGTAGGGTCATCTGAAGTATACTTTCACAGGTTTTCACAGGCATTCTTAGCCATTAAATCTCTGTGAAGATGGCACACTTAAGTGTTTAATGTCCTAGTTTACCTCTTTAAAAAGCAATGCAAGCTGTTATGTTTGACACTGGGATTTCATAAAGTGAGTAAAGTAATTAGCACCCAAATTCCTCTGGCTTAAAAAGGGAATCATCATTAAGACCTTTTTTACTGTTTCATTATTATAAAAAATGTGCTATTACAGAATTGCTTTACATTATAAATGTAAGTAAAATGTTGGTGTTATATCATATTAAAATAGATAATAAAATGTAGAGAGTGCAGGAGCCATATGCCTCGTGAAAATCCTGAACTAAACCTGACTCCCCAGTGTCCATGCTGATGGTTCAGCCTGCTGCTATTTGAAGGCATTCCCCCATGAATTGGTGACAGGATGAAGCAAATCTTCAACAGCAGGCAGGGGGAAATGAAATCCCTTTCCACTCCACTAAACACAGGTTAAAGAAAACAGGACTGACTGTAGAGTCCAAATTTCTGTTGATATCTGTAAAATTTGCTGCTGTTGCTAAAACTTTACATTTTGTTGCTGAAATGCCACCTTTTCTACAACTAGAGGAAAAAAAAATCATCTTGTACCTCTCCAATCTAATTTTCTGCAAATATTATTAGCTGTAGATTTGCCCTGTTATCTCTTTCTGCTGTAGCCAAGAGGAAGATGAAAAACCTTTTCGGTCCTTTGGGTGCATCACCAGGGGTGTTCATAAATGAATGTGATCTCTTCAAGAAATGTCATGGTCAGGAATTATGTTCACATTCAACAGACAATAAAGGAAACAAAACCAGTGGCAGGTCTTTACTACGGATCCTCTATTTCTTTTCCAGCATACCCCCTAGAAAGTGATAAAGATAATGAAACATATTTAAAAATAATAACTCACAATGATGACAAGAAAACCCTCAAGCCTCATTTAACATCTGACTTTATTGGCCCACTACCTTTACCATTTACTATACTGTGAAAATCTTGGAAGACAGCCCAAAGAGGAAAGTCACAGTTGTATTCCTAAAATAATGGAAACATGAACTGAGTGGTTTGATATTCACCAGCCAGTGAAATGAAAATGAACAAAATTGGTTATTAGAAGACTACTGTTGCTATACACCAATATCTCCTATAGAGGCTTTTTAGAAGAAGGAGCAGAGAGGTAAAACTTTTGAGGAAGCATTTCTGCCCACAGACTGATCTTTCCCTAAATGGAGAATAACTCTCTAGTTTCAAGAACAGTACCCTGCAGTGACACCATGGCTCAGCTGGAAGGCATTCAGAAGGCATCAGTTAGAGACATCAAAATTTGCTTTGAGATAACTCCTGTGTCTACATGGCAGTGGAAAAAAAACTAAACAGAAGCACCTAAGCTGGCTTTGAGAAAAGCAGTAGCCTTTACAAGAATGGCATGTTTCAAGACAAAACAGTATTACAGTAATTTCCTGTCATCTCTGGTTAATTCATTGCTGTGCTTGGGGCTCCTTACTGTGTTTTCACTCCTGCTGCATTTTAGTGGCTGGTGTAAGCGCTGGACACCTGTGGCCTGAAACTCTTTACCTTCTCAGTGCTTCAGAGGAGCCTTGTACTGCAGTGAGGAGGTAGGATGGCTCGTGCTGGTGGGGTAGGGCAAGGAGAAGGGCCTTGTTGTCACCCCATGCCTTTTTAGGAAGCCAAACCAAACTGTGCAAAGTTATGGATTTGTGTTTTTCATTACACATAAAATACATACAAGGTGAAGAAACCTGTGAAGTACAGGCTGCAATTAAAGAATAATACATTTTATGGAGCAGTACAGACATTTATTTTTTACTGATTTTTGGAGGGACAATTTTTAGTGTTTTCCTTGGGGCAGATGGCAGCCCCGATAAGTTCCCTGATGATATACTCAGCTGTCAGTGATCTGCACTGGATCTCACAGGAAGATTTTCAACCATTTACATCTCAGCAGCAGTTTAGTGCTGTTGATGGTGCTCACTCTTTCTCACCCGTGTCATGGTCTCTCAGTATCGTGGTTTGGGCCGGACTGACCAATGCGACCTCAAACCGGGACATTCAGGCAGATGGAGTGGCTGCAGCCCCTCTGAATGAGAGGTAGGGGAGGATGCTCTAAAGTTCTCTGCTATGCAATAGTCTGATAGAGAGATGAAGGGGGAAGATGGGGTCAGTGCTGTAGTAAACCTGCTTTGCTAGATTTCTTAGAGATAACTGGAATATTGGCTGTATGGTATCTGACCTGTTAATTCTGTAGCAGCAGCAGCAGGATATTCATGCATGTTATCATTAAGAACTGAATAAGGCCATGCTCAGGGAGAGCATGTCTTTTTTAGAAAAATCTTTTTTGTTATACATCAAGTGTTTATCTGAGGAGGTACTGAGGGTTTGCTTAAATAGATACATACACACACACGTATATATATATATCTTGACATCTGGAGAAACAAATATTTTATTAACTGTGGTGTTCTTTTTCTGAGTTAGTTTTCATATTTTGCTTTCCAACCCTGGAAAACCCCAGTAAACAGGGATTATGTACAGCAGGGAGATGAGATTTCATCCTGCAAAAGCTGCTGTAAATAGGAATGAATTATGCAGGATGTAAAACAGAGGAAATAGAACAAAGTAGTAATAGTCACTTTGGCAATCTTTAATTATCTTTAGGCAGCAAAAACAGTTGTTGTTACAGTTTATGGCTGAAACTGAGCCAAATCCCTTTTGCACCATTTGTCCAAAGTGGTAGGAGTGAGAAAATGAGAGCACAAAATAACCTCTAAAGGCACTTTCTCTGCATGTAGTTGTCAGAGAATGTACGAGTCACTAACAATAAGACTATAGAAAATACAGCCTTTGAATTCCTTTCCCTAAAAATAATTTGGATGTATTCACATATTTGTTCCCAAATCATATATTCCAACATTATTGCTTCATCAACAAAGTCCTCTGTACTACATAGAAAGAAAAACACGTATGTATAGCTGATATGAAAGTAAAACTCATCCAAATTCACTATAATGACTGAAGCATATGTATATGCACAAAGTGATAGATTAACCTCTACTAAATATTTTCAGTTTCTTCCAATGAAGTTTAAACTGGTTCCAGATCTTATTAAACTTTTTCATGTTCTTCTCTAGGGCATAAATTACTTCTTCACGTGAAGACGTGACTGCAAAATTCATATAGACATTCTAACTCTCCCAAGATGAATGCAACAGCAGCAATGTCATAAAATATATTCATTACTTATATTTGTTGTTAGTTATTGCTAGGAAGTAGTAATCTAATGTTTGCTATTTTTTCTCCAACTGCAAATATAACTACAGGTGAAGGTCTTATTTTTCTCATTGAGGGTAGGGAGAGAAATTTTACCAATAAAGTTGTCCCAGACTCACATGTGTATATATTAAATTTCCTCTACTGACTCTGTTGCATGATTTGGAACTTACAATTATTTTGCAGTTAGATGCTGAAATGGTGTGGGCCCACTGGAACTGTGATCCTCTAGCTGAAGCATAATTTGATAGTTTTAACTCAGTGCAGCATTAAGGACGTGATGAGCTTATTTCGTTAGCCTATAGACCAGGACATTGTTCCTAGATGATCTTTGTGATAAATTTGTATTGCCTAAGGAACCTGTTATTTGGAGGATTTTTAGTGATTACAGGAGAAGAATGATTACTGAAGAAAAAAGAACAAACCAAGCTCTCACCTCAGAAGCTGGATCTTGAGCTAGACAACCATGAAGAGGACTCAGCCACCTGTGGAGAAACTTGTGGGGACCGGCACGTAGGCAGAATATGTGTGTATTAGCTAGATTTTAATATGTGTAACGTGCAATGTACAAAAAGCCCACCCATGTGATGACCGGACAAACACATTAGGTAGAGTGATCCCAATGTTCCCAGTGCTGAATAAACATACCTCTCCACAACTTGTGAGTTTGGAGTTTGTTCCTCACAATCCTTGGATCATGCAGGAAAAAATGTATTGTCTCAATCTCAAAAAGTCTGAGTGTAGAATTTCTTTGTTCATGACTTTTGATCTGTGCTCTCTGGTCACAGGTGAAGACAGACTTGGGGAAAAAAAGAGATACAGCTGAAGTGTCTTCAGTTTGCAAGGGAACAGCACTCGGTGGTGCTCTGTAGTGTGGAAAGAGAAAGAACGTGTCTGTAGTTCATGTGAATAACCCTGTGTTGACTGTAAATATTAGTATGGAATGAAAAGAAAAATCAAAATAATAATAATAAAAAAACCTTAATGGAAAACAAAATATAAATTGTGATCTTACAAGATCATTGATTTGTAGGGAAGATGAAGATTTGTAGGGAGAGGCCTTTAAGCAGGGAATTATGTATTTTTTCATGTTCATTTGGATTTTCCCCAGTTTTAATATCTTCTCTCAGTTTTCTGTACTCTTTGCCATGTTGACTTGCTCAGAAATGACTAAAGATAAATTAGAATAATTCAAATTTGGACTCAAAAAACCAAAAGGCTTGTTTCTGTATCAATATCAAATGCATTAAAAAATTATCCTCTTTAATGAAAATATTTAAAATTTGACACAGCTTCTATGTTCATGAATCAGCATAATATTTGCCTAGGATTTATTTCAAGAGGTTTTTCTTTAGATGCTTAAGTATCAAGATAGTTTTATATTTTTTTCAAGACCTTTTATGAAAATATTTTGATTGATAATGTGAATATACTGAATGTTCAGTTTTAGAATTGAGTCTTTAGCTTACTGTAGAATAGCTTAGCACTCTTTTTCACATTAAACCAGGTTCTAAATTAGTACAGCTTGTATGCAGCATCTCATGCAAAGATTTAGTATCTCTGAAATTACATTGTAATTTATCTATTTACTGGTATGTAAAATACTTTTAAGTCCAATTTTCATCACCATAAGAACCACAACCACACTCAGACAAGCTGTGATTTTCTGACTGCTTGTATGTATTTTGACAAAAAAGACCAGCATTGCATTGGCCCTGGATAAGGGCTGTTCACCAGCTGTCCGAGTTTCACAGAGGGCAAGCAGGAGGATGCCATAACTCGCTGGTTGAGAACAGGAATACAGATCTCATAGAAGAACTTCAGCCTTTACGAGCTTTGCAAAAAGATAGAGAAGTGTGCTCATGCTTAAGGCAGTTTTGAAGATTTCTGATGTTGTCTGCTTACATATCCTGAGAACTTAGACATGTAAGTACTGCTGGCCAGAACAGTATTCTAAGACCTCTCCACTGCATGTTGGTCTCCTGAAATTATTTGTGCTTACACTTAGAAAAGGTCCTTATTGAATGGAGATCTTTGATAACAAACACAGACTTACTAACTAGACCTTTTGTTCACTGGCTTATTCTTGTTTCAGGCCTTCATGATGGTTCTATGTATCTATCTTTTATTTGTACTGGAGATGACTCGCCAGAACCATGAGAATAGTTTTGACTGAATTTGTGTTAAGAAACTTTTACAGAAAGTATAGATTATTTACAGGTAGGACTGTTCTAATTTCCTTACTCCCTAGTAGATGGCACTTGAATCAGACCCCTTTTTCTCATCCTGAAACAAGGCAGGGAATAGGTACAGAGAGGCATTTATATACATGAGAGCCGAGTGATGTAGCTGAGGATCTGTATGAGAAGCCTGTGAAAAAGGTGTACAGTGTCTCTGGCAGTGCTCTTTGTAATCCTTTTCAGAATTCCTTGAAGTACCAACTTCATCTTACCTGCTTTGTTCTAGTGTCATTTAGCACTTGGCTTTTTTCATAGGCAATTGCTTCTCTAACCCATTGCTACATACATGAAACTACCAGATTTATGACATGAGTCCAACAGTTTTAGCATTCAGAAACTGTGTCGTAATACACAGTCGTAATACACATTTAGGTTCTCCCTGAATGCAATGGCAAAGCAAGACACTTGTTTTTCATGGCTTGGAGGAAACTGAGAAGCTAATATTGGCAAAAAAATAATGGAGCTGTGTTATGGCTAACATAGGAACAAAAATGAGATATGGGAAGATTTCAGCAGAACAGAAATGCCATTGCTTACTGCTTAATGTAGATCAGTCTGAAGGAAATAGTCTGACTTTTGTCAAGTTGACCAATCTTATTGAAAATAATCCACACTGTGGTGGAACTAGGATTTTCATGGATAAGAGTATCTGTGAAGGATCCAAGAGAAAACTTCTGATTCATATTCATATGTTAAAGGGAACAATAGCTTTTAATTCAGCATACAAAATTCCATCCGCTGAATTTCAGACCACTATCACTTGAGAGTCTCACAGAGCTGCAGAATCCCTGATCTGTGCATGGACCTCTGCACCCTGTCCAACAACTTGCTTGGAGCAGGGTTTGCTATAGCAGGTGGTCAGGGCTGTCTCCAGTTGGGGTCTGAATAGGAGCCCAAAGGGGAGACTTTGCTCCAGAGTCTCTCTGTGCTTGACCACCCTCAGAGTAAAGGAGCTTTTTCCTTACGATTAAAAAAACCTTAATGTATTCAGTTTATGCTTGTTGCCTCTTGTCCTGTCACTGGACACTACTGAGAAGACCTTGGCTTTGTCTGCTTGCTGATATCTTCCCAAGCCTATCTTTGGCTATGCTAAATGGTCTCAAGTAACCCTTCATGTGACAGGTACTTTAATCTCTTAACTATCTTCCAGCTTTTCTGGACTTTGTCCATTGTTAACCCAATTTTACTGCTTACACTGAACTCCTAATCTCAATTAAGCTCCATGTATATCTTATTTTGTTGGTTACACCAATAGGGGCTTTGTTTCACAAACTGAAGTATTTTTTTAAGTGTTTTTTGCCATTTTATTGCATGTAGCAGTGCTCTGTGGAGCAAATACCTGGCCATAAATTGCATTAGCAAGCCCTGAGCTTCTGGTTTTGAACCTTTCCAGAAACCACCTGCATGTACTATCAGCATCATCTGTGAGCTGTTTCAGTAAAGCGGCCACTTTTGTAAATCCATGTGTGGCTCCCTATTGTACAGAGTGCCTTCATCAAAGAAGGATTTGACGAAGCAAAACCCAGGCTTGCTCTTGCACCAGAACCATGCTGTTCTGGCCACTGTGGGACAATTACTGATCTCAGCACCATCCACCACACTGCTCTTCAGCCCTTATTGTTGTCCTAAAGCGTTGTTGTCCCCTGTCATTAGCAACGACGCTTCCTAACCATTTTAGGTAGCCTCTGTGGTTTCAGAATAAATCGAAGTCCAACATAGACATTTCCCTGGTGACTTCCTACAGGCACTTTGGATAAACTAGGAGTAAATTTCCTTTCACCTGTTTTTTTTTTTCACTCCTGTTAAATACCTAGGAGTGTACTTATCTCACTGAACCTTTGATCCTTTAAAATTAAATTACCCTCTCCTGGTGAACCAGATTAAAAAAAAAAAAAAAAAAAAAAAAAGAAAAAGACCTTGTAAAGCAGAATAAACTTAGTTTGTCCTAGTTTTCCTGATTAAGCACTATTAAGATGAATGCCCTCCCCCATGTGAATTATTTCCTTGAGGTCCTCCCTGTTGTACTGCCCTTCAGCTACAGTAAAAGCTGCAAAGTGATTTGTTAACATTTCTATGTGTTTCAGAGCTTGAAAAGACTTTTTTCAAATGTAAATAGAACCCTGTCACTAAAGTAATCAAAGCCTTTCCCCCATAAGCTTATTTTAAAATGCAAATGGTAGACTAATGGCCCAAATAACCCCAACAAAACAAAGGCAAAAAAAAAATCTTTGTTTTATTAAAAGATATTCAATTTGGGAATTTTCAATAATAGAATAAAAATTCTTTTTATTGACTTTTAGCACAAAAGTAAAAGTCCTGCCGATTAGCATCTTAATGCCCAGACAGAGCACAGTATCTGACTAGGTAGTTTTTTATCACATTTAATCATGAAACAGTGAGGCATTTGATCCTTATGAGACACACCCAAATATCAGTCTTACACACAGGTATTAGCGAGTAGCTATGATCTTCAGGTTTCCAACACGTCACTAGTTGTTTTATGCATTTCATGCTGCAAATCCCACAGTGAAATTCCAGTGCATATTTTCCCTGTACGTATAATGAAAACAACTGCTTAAGTATTCTATCATGCAACCCTTTGTATATTAGGTTATAGTGCAGGCATTTAGTGCAGTCTCAGTTAGTTAAATACTAGGGTATTTTCCCATTCAGGAGGATTGAGAAAGTCATTGCTAATTGCTATTAAGATAATATTAAATCTAGTAATAGAAAGATTAGCCTCATCTGAGATTCTCCAGTTTTATCAATGAGGACAGTGTGTTAGACAGAGGATAAAAGCTAGGTAGTACTCAGAACCAGCCCCTTAACCAGCACTGTAATTGTACATGCCAGGATAAATTTAGGGGTGTTGTTTTACTGTCTAATCAAACACTGCAGTTTCATCTCCCTCAAATAGGTGTCTAGCTTGGGATCTCTGAACTGCATGTTAGCCTGCCTCTGTAGAAACTTCTAGACAGAAAGCTCTTTCTGATGTTTATGTTCACACAGAAATATAGCTTTCTACCTCACTCTTGAGACCTGTGTGAAAATCTTACATATAAAAATGCTTTTGTGACTGTTTATGCTTTTTGTCATCATTGGTGCAACCCATTTGCAGAGGGGAATGGGAATCATGAGCAGTAGCAGCATCTGTGCCTCTTCTGCTCAGGTTGTCAGAGAAGACAGTGCTCTTCTGTGCTGATCACAGCTTGGTTATTTCATTCAAAGTTTAAAGATTAAACCTACCCCAAGTAAATTATTAAGAAGAAATTTGATTGGTTAAGGCCCAATGACCTATTTAGAGAATTCATCATTTTCACCCTAAAGTAATGCCTCTGTAAATTGAATGGTAAGTTCGGCAGTTAAAGACTTGAATAATTTTTTGCTTTGGATGTAATCATTCAGGCTTGCATTAGTCTTGGGGTTTTTTAAAAAGTCATTAATATAGGACAGAACTTTTGACTAGAGACAGCTCTTTGATAATGATAAAACTTTTCCATCATCAGGAAAAGTCCCTAACTTGAACTACAGTTTCTGTTTTGCATTCTGCCACAGGGACAGTAAAACTGAAGTACCACCATCTTGGGCATAATCTGCATCTGAGACATTGCCATCAATTAAAATTGTAAAAAAATCCAGAAACTCTTAATGCTGTTTTTAATTGATAACTTGTGGAAAGCCCTATTGCCTACTTTCAAGAAATAAAGCAGATGACTCAAGTATTTTACAAAAACCTTTCCTAAAACTTAGCAATAACATTGGACTACCTCCCATGAGTAGGAAGACCTGCAGATTTAGCTCCTTGGTTTTACACAGTACTTCTAAATGAGAGATGTTTATCATGGAAGTGCAGTTTGATCTTTTTCCCTATAAGCAGAATGCATGGTGTAAGTATGAGGTTTTCATTATTATTGTAATTTTAGAGCTATATTTATTTAGATGAGGATACAATTAAAATATGATTTCATAATCCAGTCAATTAGTGGAAAGCAAGCTTCTTGATTATTGCTTCATACAGAGTAGTGTAATGTAGCAGGCTGCATTATTAGAAATCAGTAATTTGTGAGTATATATGAAATCTAGAATTGCATTTAAATTATTTTAAAGCATTTGAAATTAGTTTTTAAAAGTAAGAGCTGTCTTTGTTTTGCAGAATATTGTTTGAGTCTGCAAGTTTAATGAAAGCCTGATGGATTAAATTTTCTTCAGTTTAGTTCTATTTCATATAGTGGTACTTCAGGTACCTCTTGAAAGCATCTCTGTGGGCAATAAATCCACAATTGTTCCTCCTAAGTCTCCATTCTGTTTCACTATACATTATTTTTCTTCCTAGGAGTGTGAATAAAATAAAATCTGAAATATAATGTATATCGAACTTTAGAAAAACAGATTTTTCAGCACCAAGAACAAGGCAAATAAATGAAACTTTACTTACCACCTCTACATAACAAAGCTGTTAATAATCTTCTGAGGTTGATCAAGTTGGAAAATTTTCAGTAAAATCACTGAATAAACAGAGCTACACATATGTGTGTTAACATGCTGATAAAAATACAAGTCTCAATTTTCTAAAAAGGTTTTTAAAAAAATAAAATCCTGAGTTGCACAGTTAAACAAAATATCACTGGTTCTAAACTTTTGGTCTTTACAGTGTGAATCACAGCATCATCCAATGTGTTACCTTCCCATGTGTAAGGTTAACACAGAACGTTGTTTCATGCTATACAAAATAAAATGATTGCTAGTGAGAGTTGAATAAAAACATAGATAGTTGTCTGATTTAACTCACAAAGTCTCAATGCTAAATAAAGAATTGTTTTGGCCTTTTCTCTGGCAATTTTTCCTCTAGGAACAGTGTTAACAGGTTGAAAGGATAAAATATGAAACTCATCTTTGCAAATTCATCCCAAAGTTGCTGCCAATAACAGCAAAATATTATTCCAAGTTCAACAGGAATGTAGTCAAAAGTTGCCAGTAAATCCCACTAGTAGGGCATCCTTTTTTTGGATACTTTACCTTCTTTCCTACATAGTAGCAAAGATGAATGAAGAGCAAGGTCAATAACAACACTCACATGTGGTAGTTTTCTGTCTTGTGTTTATTCAGTACCTTCTACAAAACTGCCATACAATATCTAAAAACTCTCTCTGTTCATATAGCAGATGTTTGTTGTCAAGCAAATATATCCCAATTGGTATCAACGGATTCAACAGGTGGCATCTATGGAAGGATTTTAAGCCTATACACAGAGTTTGCATAGACAGGTGAAAAGAGAAAAAGGAGGACCACAGAAGAGTTTCCACAGGTACAAGCCTAGTGGCTTACACACTGCTGTTAAGAAAACACAGAGTTTTTATGGTAAATATTAAAGCACTAAACAGGACTTTTGAAAGAAAATGAGATTTTTCTTGCTCTAGGGTATGACTTATAACTATTGGATGTTCTGAGAAAACAGTAGAGAAGAGTAATTTCTGGAAAAGAATTTTCTTCTTTTTTGCCAGAAGCTGATTCAGTGAGACAATCACTGCCTCTTCCAAACAGTGGGTTTTCTGTGGTGTCCAGTTACAAATACAGTGTAGATTTTGTCTGGCAACATGCTGCTGAGCAGGGAGAGCAGCTAAAGGTATTTCAAAGAGATAAGTAATGTCCTTCTTTGTTCCCATCAGGCTGGGAGCTTTTCTAAACAGAAATAGTGTTACGCAACATATCCAAAAAACTACCTAGCATACTTCAAGTTTTATGCTAATAAATATATGTAACATACAACGTAATGTAGCATGATATGAATATTTAAAGAATTTTTTTTTCTAAAGTGCTGTTTCAGAAAAAGCCAAACCCAGTAACTTGTGACCTAAATCCAACTGTAATAATTTGGAAAGCTTTTTAAGGAAATAGTTTTTCAAATGAACTGTGATTCTAGATCCAAGTCATGGTTAAGGAATTCTGTTTTAAGACAGATGTCATTCTGCAAGTTAATACTGAGATTTTGTAAGTGCTTCAGCCAGTGCTTGCAACCTGCTTTTGCCAAAGAGCATCTAATTGTTGAGACAAAGAAATGAATGAAAAGAGTGACCTCCATCTTCCAGAAATGGATTAACATGCAGTGATAAAAAGCATCCTCTCCCTGGAATTTGACTTGCTCCAGGTTTCATTTTCTGTGTGTACTTCCTGTCCTATCACCTGTACTGTGCAAAAAGCAGTAACTAGCTTTGACATTATCTCCACTACTAATATTTCTTTAAAATTACATTCTGCTTCTGGACATTTTTTCCCAGACTTTATCAATTAGGTTATTCTTTTAACCTTCCTCCTTCTCTTCTGTCCCCTTTGGTTCCAGTTCACAAAGTTTTTGGTGATTGTTTCCTAATAAAATACCTTGGTGAATTTTAAATTTATAGTGAGAATGCTGCAGATCTCACCCAGACTTTACTACTTGCTGGAGGATAACCTGACTGGGGATTATGTGTATACATTCAGTTTGGATTGTTAGGTTGTATATTCTTTTTAATGTGGAAAGGATTTGACCAGAAAGTCAAATTTTTATTTCTATTAATCTTCTCTTCCTCAGAGATTACCAAACAATTAAAGAAATTTGTGTAAGTGAAATACTATTTCATCTCTTCTGGCTGTTGCTAGTTGCAATGTAGATAAGAAAATTTCTGATTCTGAAAAGCAATGATCTACATAGTGATGGGAAAGCTACTTTGGAAGGAATATTTTATTTCTTTCCAAATAATTCAGTTTTGTAGAAACAAGATATTCAGATTTGGGAAATGGTCTCTATTTACATAGAGAAAAGATCCTGAAAAGATCTTAATTGTAATATTGCCAGCTTAGAGTTAATGTAATTAGTGTTTCCCACACTACATCCATGCCATCCAGTCATGGCCATTTGACAAATGCTGCTGAGTTGGAAGCCTGAAAAAGAAATGTTGCTTTAAGCTTTTAAAGTAGGAGTCTAACAGTTGTCTCATCCCATGTTTATTGGGAATCCATATATAATATAAATACAATGTATATAAAACATGCAAGGTGCCGTTTTTACCATCTCTAAGAATGCTCATTCATTTAAATTCTCTATGGTGCAATAGGATCGGCTATTTAATCACTGAAAGGTCAGCGGGGTCCAGAAACAATTCTTAATGATTCATTAATGTTGAAAAAGTAGGCACAGTTGCAAATGATCATTCATCTCTTAGGACTAAATCGATGAGTTTGTTGTACATATATAGGCTCTTCTTTGTTTGTTTCCACTAAGCAGTATTCATGAAGGCATGGCAGTTAGAGACTGAAGACAAATGCTGTTTTCCAGTTGCTTGCACTCACTTTTGCTGTATCTCCCTCCCCCGTGCAACAGCAGTCTCAGTGTGTCTAATACATATTTTCAGTTCATGCTCCCATGGTGAATGAGAGAAGGACGAGTCCCAGGCAATTTAAAAAGTCACAGATTTCAGATGCAAGAACTGACTGAGAAACGTTTTAGCCATATGTATTCTCTTTTCTTTGTGTACATTGTTGGAAATAATATTTCTGTTATGAACACAATCTACCTCAAACTCTTCTGCCCCACTAAATAAAGGCCCCACCAGACCACGGTAATGTGAAGAGAGAGTAAAAGACAAGCCTTCTATCCCAACTATGCTTTTGTGTATTTAAGATCTGTGAATGGGTAGTTCATAGAAGAAATGAGGGAATATTTCACTTGTGCTCACATAAACACATTTAAGTCACCTGAATCTTTTTTTCTTCAGAATTACACAAACCAAATGTGCTTGGGATTTGACTGTCTTGGAGCGTCAAGGTTTCTTCTCCCAGAATTTCCTTGAATTTAGAAGATCTATTGTCCTAACTTCAACTGCTATTTTCATTTTCTATAAAGAGACTTACTCAAGATAACTATGCTTATAGCTTATTCATGACCAATTAATTCAAAATGTCTTTTGAAGTTTATTTGTGGGTGAACTCTTATGGACACTGGATGGATAAATGAAAATTGAAAATTATTCTTTTGAAGGCAGTGTCAACTGTTGCTTATGAAACAATAAATGAATGGAAAGGAGTCCCATATATGAGTAAAGCAGTTCTGATTATTTTGTTAAAGTGGCTATTAGTAGAAGTTGATTTGATGTACTTAGCTCTTACTTAGCTTGTTTGCTGTAAAGTGTATTATTCTGGCCTTAATTGTGTCTAGCCATGTTTGTTATCGACATAGTCATGGCTAGTCTTGGTCAATAATCACAACTCGTTCTCATCACTAAAAATAATTATACGTTGTTAATTCATCTAGTATATCAATCATCAAACAGAGTCTTGGTGAAATTTGAATAGAAAATGGATGTCAAAAGAAGTTACATCAAAGAAGCAAGGTTCTATAGGTGTACAAAATGAGTATATATTACAGCACTGAAAGGTGTTTTAAGGAAAGTACTCAATGTTAGATTATCGGGCTGGCAATAATAAGCTAGTCCAATAATAATAATAATAATAATAATAATA